>WBNM01031618.1:104232-188616 GCA_013399055.1 Ramphastos sulfuratus | reverse complement strand
AAAAAAAAAAAAAATCACAAGAGGAGCAATTACAGCAAGTTTGTCTTCAAGAAAATAAATCCTTTGTTTTGAGGTTCTATTTAGTTCTTTATCTTGTAACTCTTACAGTTTTACAAGAAAATAGGGTTTTTTTGGTTCTTGGGGAAAATTTCTGTGCTACACAGATCAAAAATTAACAAGACTTGACAAAGTTAACTCTCATGCCTGCTCTTGACACGGTCTCAAAACCTTACACCTTTAATAAAATCAGATAGAAAGGAAGTAGCACTGGAAAGCTATATGGAGAATTCTGTTCAACACAGAATACATAACAGGCATGAACAGACATGAAACACCATGCATTCTTCTCATTTATTTGGTGAGAAGTAGGCTGTTCCCTACAGCAATATCAATAACTATACATTGCTAATGTAATATATGGGTACCTCTGACACATAGAGGATCCTGCACAGTACTCTCATGCACTGATGAACAATCACAGCAAGCTCAAAGCAGGTTACCTTAGTTGTCAAGCCAAGTAAAGTATAATTAGAAAAGCCCCAGACAATGTAACAGCAAATATCAAAATGTGTGTACAGGTTTATATTTACTTCTGTTGTCTTGGACAAAGCAAAAAGAATACAGAGTTTATAGTTAGGGGATACTACATCAAGCATAAGGTCAAGATCATGCACATGCAGAAAGGAGTAAGGTTCACACTCTTTCACCTAGAAAACAATTTGAACATGTCAGATTTTCTGTCCTTGTCACTGCCATGCCAGTCATAAACTTTTCACATCTGCACACTTTTCTGCATGTCTCTGTGGCCCAGCCAGGAACCAAGCCCCATTTCTGTTCAACCTAAACAGGACTACCAATTTGGTCTCCATCCCTCAATATCCACAGTAGTATCTTGGAAGTACCTTGGAGAAGGAATATAACTTGGTGTTTCATATCAGATAAGAGATCATAGAATGGTAAGGTTGAAAGGGATCTCAAGGATCATCTAGTTCCAACCCCCTGCCATAGGCAGGAACACCTCCCAGTAGAACAGGTCACTCAAGGCCTCGTCCAACCTGGCCTTGAACACCTTCAGGGAGGGAGCAGCCACAACCTCCCTGGGCAACCTGTTCCAGTGTCTCACCACCCCCACTGTAAAGAACTTCCTCCTAAAATCTAGTTTAAATCTCCCATCTGCCAGTTTAAACCCATTGCCCCTTGTGTTGTCATTGCAAGACCTTGTAAATAGTTCCTCCTCAGCCTTCCTGTAGGCCCCCTTCCAATACTGGAAGGCTACTATAAGGTCTCCTCAAAGCCTTCTCTTCTCCAGGCTGAAAAGCCCCAACTCTCTCAGCCTGTCCTCATAGCTGAGCTGCTCCAGCCCTCTGATCATATTTGTGGTCCTCCTCTGGACCCACTCCAACACTTCCATGTCCTTCCTGTGCTGAGGGCTCCAGAATTGCACACAGTACTCCAGATAAAGTATTTATTTCTTATTCAATCTATTTAAGTCATCAGAGATGAAATAGATAATGGCACAATTTCAGGTAAAGAAAGAAGGATCAATACTTCGGTTGACTAAGCTTTGAAGAATTTGAAGAAAAAACACATTAAAATAGCCTTCTAATCAGCAGTACTGGCTTTTACTCTGCGTGAAATGTGCACAACTAATCACTAAGTAGCCTAGTACCTATGTTCAGATTGACTTACACAGGTAATGAGCGAAATAACACCATAAAGCTCTGCTCCCAAAGGGCAGGGCAGAGGCAGAACATTTAAGAGCTTCTGAACCTGTCTGGTAGCCATCCAGGACAGCCGCATCTGCAGAAAAACGGCAGAGCTCCTGCCTCCTCAGCTGTCCCTCGGTGTGAGGGGATTTCCTCATGCCTGCTCACCGCCATCCCGCAGCCACACCCCTCTCAGAGGAGGACGTCGTGACAGGCCATGAGTGACAGGCTGCAGAGCAGGGCAGCCTGTCAGGAGGCCGTGAGCCACCCCGAGCCGCGCCGGGCTAGCTCCTGACAGCTCTGGCTTCAAGGGGAAGCCCCAGTGGGGGAAAATCAACACACACCAGAGCCTGACCCTCACGGCAAAACAGCTGTCAGGCAGAGAGGTGCCTGGATATGAGGTGTTAGGGAAATAAAATGGCGGCTGCTGAGGGCTGCAGATACCCTGCGAAGTGTCCACGGCAAAGGAGGCAGGGATACCACTGAGTGGCAGCTTGGCTGAGTGCTGCTTCAATTCCACAACCTGCAGCGGGTATGCAGCAAGTGGAGATTCGGAGGGAAAGGGCTGAATAACTATTTATAAAAGCCACCTTGTAATTGTAGTGGTCTTGTTCCTCAATATCTGGATGGGTTATGAGAAGTGTGTATCAATTGCTAAGAAAATAATAATAATTCTTTGTCTCAAGCCTGTTTTGCCAGCAGCATGGAGGTAGATTACCACAAACTCTCCTTCAGGAGTACTACATGGTGCTAAGGCACATCCCTGAGCAGGGCTGAAGGAAGCACAGAATACAAACTCTGCAACTCCTCTGGGAATGCTGGAGTTTAGACTTCAAAAAGCAGTAGCCTCTTCTATTCAAATATGTTCACACCACTCACGAACATTTTCACAGCAACATGAAAAACTGCTGTACCGTGGAGGAACAGGAAAATGAGGAGGAAGAAGAAAGGGAACTGAAGAAGAAAATGAAACGAAACTGCTTCCAGCACTCCCTGCCCGTGAGAAAGATGCACCCAGGCACACTAGCCAGCATCTTCTAAAAAATTGCATGACACCTACTCGGGTATTTGCTTGCCTCTTTCCAATATGAGTTTGATCAACCTCCAGCTACTTTCAAGTTACAGCCAGGGTAAGTAATACCATAAAATTCCTCACAACCACCCAAACTATTACTCTTCTATTTTCTTTGGTGTGGGGTCATCACGCTCGCTCTGGAAAGCTCAGAGGTATGATACCACTGCAGGCACCTTCAGAGAGGGCCTGACAATGGTGTATTATGAGGCTTGTTGTAACATCCTTTCAATATCCTTCAGGTCCAGTGATTTAGAGAAGAGGGCCTTTTGTGTCTCCTGTCAGTTCCAGGAAGCTCCTGTCACTGGCATGGAGACTGCATATGGAAAAGAGCTGCTAAATAGACCAGTTAAAAGAATATAGGCCCAGTTCTACTCCCACGTTACTGAAAACCGTGAATGCTGCAACTCTCTTGAGGTCAGAGGAATCGCACCGCGCTGATGCTGGGGGGTGAGACACCCCTACACCAGCTGTTACATTTCAAAGCCAGGGCTCCCTTTGCGATGGTGTCTCAGGCTCTGAGATACACCCCCTGAGGCTATCACAGCCAGAACGCCAGTGCTTAAAAAGCAGCAGCCTGTGTACGGGCACATTCCAGCAACCTAATTCACGACAGTGACAGAGTAAATTTAAGCTGGATAAAACAGAAAAAAAGTTTCTCCTCTCCAAAAACTAGGGTGGACTTGAACTAATGACGTGGAGAGCTAGTGACACTTGCATACATGAGACACTGACTCAATACCTCTCCTCCAAAGGAGGAAAAAAACTATCAGGCTAGTTTTTGTCAAATTTTGCCTTCCTGTACATTTCACACACATCCTGCTTGTTGCTTCTATTTTGTAATTTTCCTTCTGACATAATCAACCACATAAGACCATACAAACGCTGGCTCCGTGACCTAGACTTTGTGAGTGCTTCTTACAGAATGTGTCACACTTTCTTTACCCTGTCAGTCTGTTTATCCTCGTTCAGGAGAGATGCTCAATGCTTAGTTTGGAGTTCGTTTTCTGTTTGTTTGGAGGTTGGTGGGAATTTTGTGTCATTTTTGAGGTTTCTTGGGATTGATTGGGAGATTCTTGTTGGAGTTTCTTTGGTTGGTTGGTTGGTTAGTTTTGGTTTTGTTGGTTTATTTTGTTTTTAAAAGACCGACCTAAAAGACATGAATGAAAACCACCTTTACTCCGATATTTTAAGAATTCCTTGCATTATTAAAAAGAATTAATGGAATGATATATTTATTCTGTTAAGTGACAAGCAACTTCATAAGATTTATCACTGCAGAAAATTATTATACAACTACTTGTATAATTAAGTATTAAAATGAGCACTGCACATTTGTACCCTAAATTACATTTTGACTATCACTTTGTAGATACAGAAAATCTCACATCTGTCTCACCTTGTTTATTGTAGCACTTAAAAAAAAAAAATCACCTTGAAATCAAATGCAGCAATGTCCTGATCAGAACTGTAACCCAGTAGCTGTTGTTCCTTTGACTCACGTTGCTTACAAAACACAACTCTTACAGGCCTTAGAGGGAAACAGGAAACTTGCAGTACTTCCAGGCAGATAACAGCTAACTCACAACACAGTGAGTTCATTATTTGGAACATATCAGAAGGCATTTGCACCAGACCAAGTACCACTGTGTCTCTCCAGCCACTCAAATCCTAATCCTCTTTCTAAAAGCATATGCAACTCAGGCCTTGGTCTCCCCATTACCCACTCAATTCCTTAATATTTTGCTAAGGTTGAAAGTCAAGATAGTGCTTTTTGCTACTTAACAGCATTTGCCACTGAAAGCTGGATTACACTGGTTTAAACAGCATATAAAATGTCTTAATAGTCCTTCACTCTATAGTATCATTTTGGGTGCATCTTTCTGTTCGGATAATATCCTGTTGCTCTACAAATACAAGAGAGTTGAAGAATAACAGAAGCAGCAGTAAAAAGACAGCTTGGTCTTAACCTGCTGCACAACAGTTTATTTCTAACTGCAGTGGGTGTGTAAACCAGGGCATGCCATCAGTCACTTTCCTCAGCCAGGAGGTCTGCAGTTTCAGACCACCTGTGGACTCTCAGCAATTTATCACATTTTACAAGGAGAAACAGCAAATTATGCACATGAATGGCAAACAGAGCACCTATTCCTTCTCCCATGGGTTATATCTTCTGCTTTCAAACAGAATGAATGGATACTTTAATCCTTTCTAGATTAAGAAAATAACTGAAGATGCTTCTCAGTCACAATTCTATATCCTATACCACATTGGCTGCATCACAAGCGCTAAAAATGCCTTTGACACAAAGAATCCTGAGTATACAAAACAGCACTTCAGTCTGAATAATGCCTGTGCCATCAGCTGGCCGTGTTTTTGGCAAGATTTAATCCAATTACAGCAGAGGTGGTGAGGTCAAGCTGTCTCTTACTGAAGAATCACCAGCAAGACTGTCCTCTAAGCATAAGACACTACAGCTTGCTAGACTTATTTAGAGAGCTGACACACTAGTGAAGTTTAGCAATGCTCAGACTTGTTATAACAAAGGGAAGTGCCAAGAAACTGCTTTGTGCCAGCAAGCAGAAGTTGAAAAGGATTCAGCAAGAACACACTTTGTAAAGCACACTGTAATCCTAAGCACTTAATTGCCTTTGGCAAGAGCTGCATCCCGTTGCTCTCAGAAGTTATTTTATCTGCAACTTGATGCTCACAGCTACAGCCATGAATGGAGTGGGGGAGGAGAAGAAACTGGGGAAATCAGTGAGCAAACTAAGGCTACCAGTCTGTCTGCTGAACTACCAAGCAATATATATGTAATATTCATGGAATCATGTGCAAGGCCTGCTCTGTGCATCTGATGACTCTGGAGAGCTCCCATAGAAGCAAATGAATACTAACTCACATCCAAGCTCTTTACTTACCTGCAAAGAAAGGAAAATATGTTGTAGAGTTACACACCTGTATTTATACTCTAGTATTTATGTAGGTGTGGCCTTTATTTGAGACATTCTGTGTGAACCTGTATAGATCAGTGTAAGTTTGGAGGAATAAATGGAATTTCTTTTTCTTTTCCCTGTCTCTGCTTCTAATGCAGCATTCACAAATATTTTACAATATGTTAACCCTAACTCATTGTTCCCACATAAAATAGAAGACTCAAAAGGTAAATAATGCACCAAGCCTCTTTAATTAAATAAGGAGTTTGGAGGAGGAGTTTCTGCAGACCCTTTTAAATCTTAAAGCCTGCCAACTGGATGAACAAAAGGTAGATTAGGCTCACATGATAAATCCCAGTAAACCTGAAAAGCCTTTGTTAATAAGTCACTAAGGGAATTTTTTTCCCTAGAATTTTTGCTCACCAGAAGTGAAAGTTAAGATTATTTGAGTGGGTTTGGTTTCCAGCAGCACTAAATGGGTATATGCCTCATGGAGCTCTAATCTCCTCATTTCTATAGAGCTCATTCTCCTTTCATTCCTACTAAAGAAGAACCAGTTATTTCTAGCTTTTATACAGGGAGCAGCTGCTGAAACTTCAGAGGAAAAAAGTTTAAGAAATTAGTCAAGATTCCAAAGAAAATTAAACTGGAATTCTCTATTGGCTTTAATAGCAACACCAACAACACGAGTACAAATGCATTTTCATTTTATTCTGGTATTTCTTTCATGCAGGTATTTCATTTGGGAAATCTTTCATGATTCTTTTAATTTTCATTCATAAGTTAGTTTTCAGTAACTTGTTCACAAAGCCAAATGACATGTTAGTCTGGCAATTAGTATATTCTTCGGTTTGTAGAGAGACTTAGAGACATTATTAGTGACAGACTTTGCTGTAGCACAATCAACAGACTCTTTTACAGTTGCACAGGAAAGATCCAGATACTAGCGAAACCCATTCTGTAATCACAGACAACACAGATTACATTTAAAGCTGTAATAAATTAAAGAGTCAAGTCTATCCTACCTGCATCCATCTGGCTTCACTAATGAATCCTTTTCAGTGCTATAGATTAACCATATCTTCTCTGCATGCAGTGCTGAAATCCAAACAGCATATGTAATCCTAAAGTACGTTGTGGAAGCATTTCTGTCAGTGAAGTGGATGAAGACAGCTGTACAAGGCTTGCTGAGATCCTGTCTGGAGCAGTGGGCAACACTGCTGCCTTTCAGGCTCAGAAAAAGTTTTTAAAAGTCAACTGCCTCTCATGTAGCAACGTATTTCCAGAGCAGGAAGAGAAGAACATCCTACCTTCCAAAGGGAGGTGAAAAACAAATAATGTAGCACCAAAGAAAGACAAAGCTATTAACCAGTCAAGTGAAAGAAAAAAAAAAATTGGTGGGGACAAAAAATTTATTTTCTCTTCAGTCATCTCTTCACTCATATTTCTGGAGTAAAGTTTGAAAAGCTGTTGAGTACAGCCCTAAACAAGTACAACAACAGCAGAGGACTGCAGCATGTTTTAGTATGAACTTGACAAGTTTATGAAGAAGTTGTTCTGCAGACACTATGAAGGAGGCCAAGATTCTTTTTCAGCCCATGCTCATGCCTGAACTCAAATTATCTAGAAGAGTCCAATAACCACAAACCATGGCTCTCAGCTCTCCAGAGTCTAGTCTCCAGCCATCTCCCTACATGGCTCTCAAACAGGGCTTCTGAGCACACTTTCCAGATTTAGGCATCCATGAATTTAAGGCACAGCATTTGGAACAGTTCTGAAGTCTATTTACATCTGCATTTTGTTTTAGGAAGGCTCTGAAACTAATTTGTAGCTTTTGGTTTATAGTCTTTCTAGTACAGCGTATTTGGCCTGCATGAGCATATTGGTATGGATTTTGATTGACTGTAAAAATAGGATCATAGCCCAGAGGAAGTCCTAATGATCTAAAAGGAGTCAGAGAGAACACAAACCAGATCAAGAACTGGTGAAAAATCATGTGTCTCTTGCATTTAACTTAAGCCAATGACAATACATAATCACAGTTTATTTCAGACTTCATAAATTCCCTTTCAGCATTATGTGAGCAAACCAACAGAACTTTACTGATTTATTTTCCTTCACCCTCCTTTGTACCTTGCAGCAAGGCAACTAAAGCTATGGAGAGATGCTTGCAACAGCCAAGTATCAGATTTCTAACTTTCTTTGCTGCAGACCTTTTAAGATTTCCCTACATGACCAATAAAATTTGGGTCAGTGATGCTAACTAGTGTGAGCCTCCCACATTTATACAAAATCCTAGCTGTGAGGCATTTTCTTTCTCTTTGTGTCTCTGAAAAGGTTAAATACCACTAATGCATCACACACCAGCACAAGACATGCTGCCTATCCTTCTAGTGGCTGGTCCTCTGGTGGCAAACACTCTCCTACTACAACCAAGTCCCTCCAGTTACTGCTGGAGTCAAAGCACTTGTCCTGGAAAGTCAAGAGTGCAAAATGCTACGGATGAGTTGTATTATGGAAATGGGCTATAGGGAGCACTGGATTATAAACTACAGCACACATAGCAACTACCTACAGAAGCACAGTATCTTTTGAGGAAATAGAAAATACTGTGGAGATGTGCCAGATGAAAATTAACTGTTTATGCCATCTGACAGTTATTAGCAAATATAATTGAGTCTAAAACTAGAAGACTCCTAAAATGCACTGTTAGAGCCTAGTTCCTAGGAGTATCTCAGCAAATATAAAGTTGCACAGGAAGCCACATACCATATTTGGCAAATAATAATGCAAGTCATTAGGAAAAAAATAAAGACATATGTGCAGGAAGTAGGGGAGGAAGATAGTAATTCTGTTTGGGATTTAAAATGTGAGAGGAATTACTCCTTCCCTTTCAGCTTCACTGACAGAAACAGTATTTTTAGCGCTCCGCTAGGAGGTGGCATCATTTTGGAGTATCTTAGTGGGGGAATACACCATCTGCACATCATATAACAACATATAATATATAGCTCACCCTCTATACAGTTCAAAGCTTGGCTGCCCTCAGAAACACAACGTGAGGAACCAGGTATCTGCAATTATCCTCTCAGCCATTCCTTTTGCAGAAAGCATAATCTAGGCTTCAAAACACTTTTGCTTCTGCTTCCTGACTCAGGCAGAAATATTCCTACGGATTTACTCTGCAGAAGATAAGGCTGGGGCTAAGAAGTATCTTTCAGCTGTAAAAGAAAGGAAAGATTCTCTGTCTTTTCATCCCTGGTCTCCAATCCCTGCTAGTCTGCCATGCCACTCCCTTCCAGCCCAAGCACAGGGAGCAGTGCCAGGCCAGAGTCCAGATGTGCACATACAGGAAAGAGGATTAAATGGCAAAGAATCCTAAAAAGCACATTGCTCCATAGCGTGGAGATAGCACACAGAGAAGCAATTTCTCCTCGTCCTCCCCTTCTCCCCAAGTTAATGATTTTAATCGTTCATCTCCTTCCCCCATTCTTGTATAGGATGTCTAAGTGGTGTCACCAGGGTTTATCCGTCTTTGAGACCTTAAGTGTGTTGTGCAACTCAGTACAAATTATTTTCAGAACAGAAGTTAAAAAAAAAAACACACATACATTCTGTCGGAAATACAAAAGATGTAGACGTGCAGTGAGGGAATATTTCTACACATGCCTCCACATAGACACCCTTGTGTTCGAAAAACTCTGAAGTCCCAAGGAGAGCCAAAGAGATGATCATTGCAGCCTTGCCTATAAATGTTCTTAACAATCCTTTGCTACCTGCCAACAGAGAACAATAAAACTCTAACAAATCACGCATGAAAGATGACAAGTACTTACTACCAGGGTTGCTTGCTCTCGGATTAACGCGCTCCGGGAGGGTAGGCGTAGGTAAGCTCTTCTCCCTGCAGTAGCCTAGGGAGGGCTCCTGCCGCGACAGGAATGGGGGCTGGCTTGAGACACCCGCAGGAAACCCGCGGCTCCGATGCTCCAAACCCGGCATGTGCCCGCAGCCCGCGCCGCTGAGCCGGCTGCAGCACGGCTACCTCGGCCCTCTGGAGAAGCAGGTTTCCCTCCTCCTCCTTCTCCGCCTACTCCACCTCCCCCTCCGGAGGATGCCCCGGTACCCCCGCCCGTGCCCGCCCCCGGGCTTCCCTCCGCGTTCCCAGGACGCAGCCGACAGAGAGAGCCCCGCGGGGCTGGGGAAGCGCTGCTGGAGCCACCCACCCGCAGACCTTCCCCCAGCTCCAACTGGCGCCTCCGGCCACAGCCCACCTGCCGCTCGACTCGCAGCCGCTGCCCTGCGCACTCCGGGAACCGGGGAAGCGCGGAGCCCGCGGGGGAAACGGTGCCCGGCGGCGATACTCGCTGCGGTCGGCGCAGCTCCCTTTAACTCCTTCCTCGCCCCTCCAGCGCGGGCTGGCGGCCGCCTTGGAACCTTATTAGGCAGCGGCGGCGGAGCCGGGGGGCGCGATGGGGCCGCCAGAGCCAGCGGTGGTGGGGAGGAGCCGGGCACCCTGAGCCAGCCTCGCACCTGCTGAGCGCGGCCCGCACAGCTGATGCGGCTGCCTATAGAGCCGGTGCAGGAGGTGCTGTATAGAGACCGGGAGGCTTGGTGAATGAGGAGCAGGCGCATATGGAAGGTGTAGACTGTGTGTGTATTGGGACTGTATGGGGAAGCACAGAGGGGTGTGCTTATAGGCTTACATGCAATGTGCATTAAACATGCATGGGATGCACACATGTTTTGTGGGGTGAACGTATGACTTGCATATTGGAGAAGTGCCTGGAAGATATATGTGGATATCTATATGGGACTTGGATAGGATACCTGTGGGGTTTTTTTACTGGAGTGTGCCTGTGGGTATGTACGGAGAGCGTAGGAGTCTGTATGGACCTGCAGCTCTGCCATCCATTTACCCGGACCTTAGCAACAAGGCACTCTCCAGCACGCAGGGGACTCCGGGCTGCCCTCTGCTTCCCCCCTCCAAACCGCCAGAGCCTGGCCAGGTCTGGTGCTTTGGCATATCTGTCTAAGGACATTCAAATCTGGGGCAGGGGATTTAGTTTAATAAACCGTTTACAGTTAATTGTGTTAAGTGCTAAAGTAGTGTAGAACGAAGAGCAAATGAAAGATGGAGACAGACTGAATCCTCTTCAATACTAAGACCTTAGAACTGCTGTTTTATAATGTGAAGGGGAAGGGGAGGAAAATCAAGGTACATTGCAAACTTAAAACCTTTTTACTCCAGTACTTTTAAAAGTTTCTCTTTACAGATTAAAAAACAAAACAAAAAGTGGACTTTTTTATATGATGTGAATTTGTCAGCAGATCATACACACGCATGAGGATAAACAGACCAAAAGCCCAGGTCCTAAGGATAAAGTCTTTCCTTTCTGTCATTTTGCATTGCCCAGTGACGGTACAAGGGGCGGTGGGTGGAAACTGAGGCATAGGAAGTTCCATGGAAACATGAGGAAAAAAATTTTCACAGTGACCATGATGGAACACTGAAACAGGCTGCCTACGAGGATTGTGGAATCCTGTTTTCTGGAGATATTAAAAAGCTGCCTGTATGTGTTCCTGTGTGATCTTCTTTAGGTGATCCTACTCTGGCAGGGGGGTTGGACTAGATGATCATTCAAGGTCCCTTCCAACCCCTCTCATTCTGTGATTCTTCCATACTGTGATCAAATTATTGACAACTATCTTAAAACATGATTCTAAACTGCTGAAAAATGCACAAGCTGCAGAGAACTTGCCTCCTCAGAAGGCTCTAAAATACCTCTAGGGGTGATGGAGCAAACCACAGTCTGGGCTTTAATTCTTTCTCTCCCCTCACTCTGTTTCCATTCAACAGCAGTCAACTCAGAGAAAAAAAATTACCAAGAAAAGCAAATCACAGCAAAGTTGTACTTTGCTGCAGCAATGTGACCTCAATGTTTTTCATTTTGATTCAGAGATGAATTTTTGAGCTATTGATAAAGCATGTGTCCTGCAACCTGAGTAGGCTGTGCAAGGACACAGTGTACAATGTTGCGTTTTCTTGGAACATAGTTTGTGTTACTGAGCACAAGGCACAGCAAAGGCTTGAGAGCACTTAAGATGACTACAGAAAAGTTAACGCCTTCCCTTTTGGTCTTTCTCCTCCACATGCGGTGCAAAGTGAGTGAACTAGGAGGAATTGCTGCTGCCACTTTTCTTACTCTTAATTCCTTCAGATCGACTATTAGGAGCACAAGATGCTTTTCCTGTTTTAAAGACTCTAGGATCTTTGGAAAAAAGATGATGATGGTGATGATGATTAGTATTATTATTATGTTTTGGTGGTTTTTTGAAGTTTATTTTATTTTAAAACTTGAATCACTTAAATGGGAGTCCTAAGCAAAAGCTACTTCATTTTCAGAAGTTTGGAATACTTCATTTCTCACTGGTTCCAATGAACTTCCTTGTTTAGATTGTCTTTGCTGTGGCACAGAGAAATCTTGCAGACAGCTATTAGTCAGTTTGCTTCACAGGTAATCTGATGCCAAGTTATGGAATCATAGAATGGTCCGGGCTGGAAGAGACCTCCAAGGGTCATCTGGTCCAATCTCCCCTAGAGTTAGCAGGGACATCCTCACATCCTCAACTAGACCAGGTTGCCCAGAGCCCTGTGGAGCCTCACCTTGAATATCTACAGGGATAGGGCCCCAACCACCTCCCCAGGCAACCTGTTCCAGTGTTCCACCACTGTCATAGTAATTAACTTGTTCCTAATATCCAATCTAAATCTGCTCTTCTCTAGTTTGAATCCATTGCCCCTTGTCCTGTCACTGCAGGCCTTTGTAAGCAGTCTCTCTCTCCATCCTTCACATAAGCCGTCTTAAGGTACTGGAAGGCTGTTGCTATTAGGTCTGCTTGGAGTCTCCTCTTTTCTAGGCTGAACAACCCCAGCTCCCTCAGCGTGTCTTTGTAGCAGCGGTGCTCCAACCCCCTGGTCATTTTCATCACTCTCCTCTGAAACTGCTCCATCAGGCCCATGTCCTTCCTATATTGAGGGCTCCAGACCTGGACACAGTACTCCAGGTGAGGTACTGCTCATAGAATTCACATTCAGCTGTATGTACATAATATATGAATTACATCCATCTAGGCTGTTACTCATAGGCTTTTTCCCTTATGGTGATGGCATATTCTGGACTGTACAGATGTGTTTGCCTTTAGTTCAAAACAAATGCTGAAGTGCACAATTCTCTATTAATAGCTGATTTCAAATGGCAGTGCACAAACAGAGAATCCAACAGCCATTGGCACACGAGTTATTAAAAGAAACATACTTCTTATGTGAACATTTTCATTCTGCACAGAAATGTTTATTTGCCACTAGAATGTAGAGAGGAGACGGAACCCACACAGACCCTGGCACAAGCTTGCTTTGACCTTCTCTACCTCACAACTGACTGAAGTCTGTACTGGCAATACCTTTTAGAAAAGTGTAAGGGTTCAGTCTGAGAAGATGCTGCTCTACATCATAATTATGTTTTTCTTTGCTGATTTCAAATCTAGACCTCACGAAACTCCTTATGAATGTTCTCATGTCTTACCAGTTGGGAATTACTGCTCTGGAAAATGTTGTGATAGCATCAACCTCTCTGTTTTCATTGTGATTGTTCAGGCCTTAAACACTCACAAAGAACAAGACTTAGTGTTGCCTTTGACCCCACATCTGCCTTCAGCTGAGAGGGAGAAGTAGAAGACACTTGACTTGGGATGAAAGCCACTGATATCCAAAATGAGAGCTGGGTTTCAAGGGATTTACTCATTCTCAACACAGCTCACGTGTTTCCTTCTTCTTTTTCCCTGGTTTTTGATTGCACAAATCAGATCAAGAGGGAAAAAACAAACAAACAAACAAAACCACGGTGAAGGATGTCCCATCCTAGTAGAAGCCAATATGACATAACATTTCATGTCCAGTCAGACTTTCAAGAGTCCTTGATAAGACTGTTTATCTTCTAGTTGGGCCTTTCTATTCCAGAACCCTCTAAGGTACTGAATGTCAATAGAGCCACTTTAGATGCTTATGCTAAATCAAATCAAGCTCAAGATAATGAATGTTCAGATATGATATTTAATGAATGCTACTGGCTAGAATAATCCTGTGCATTACTGCTTGAGGGTAAACATCCTTCATGCAGCTGCTCCAGGGACATGTTTAGGAAACAAAAGCTGTCTGTGTATAAAAGAATTCAATTCATCTTGACCTGCATTTAGAGGTTGTAGCTTACAAGCCACAGACTGTAACCAGGAAAATCCTCAGAGAGCTTGTATAGCTTCTGTAGGGAAACAAATGAAGGATGAAGTTACCTAGCTGAAATATTTGGAAAAGTGAGTTACTGAAGCTGAGCTATAGGGTTCAGATGATTATCAGGTGATTGTAAGTACAAGAAGCAGAGCTGCATAAAAGGAGTAAAGATAACCTCTCCTTTTGCCTTGTGCCTTCTTCCTGATTCATTCTCTCGCTTGCAGTCTTTCTGTAAAATCTTTCAGACTCCTTTCAGGATAAAGTTCAGAGGGTGCCTAAACACAGCTGCACTTCTATGTGTGCTTCCCTCTGACTTCAACTTCTGGTCCAGAAATTGCTTAAGTACAGGGCTTGTTCTGGATATGATGGCTTATTAAGTGGGAAAACTGGTAGAATCAGCTGTTTAGGAAGCCAGTTTGTTGGGAAGGAACACATTCATCTGTTTCCCAGAGCCAGTTTCTTTTCTCTTTCTGGCATGTGAAGGCCTGGTTTTGCATAATGTAAGTACTCATTTTAAAAAGCAATGCAGCTTCTAACCTCTTGAGATTAGAAGATAATCTTCTAAAAGGGCAACACTATAATATCTTTCCAAATCTGCAGGCAGACTACATTATCAGGCCCCATCCCCCATGGTCTTTGCTGACCATGAACACAGAAATCATTGGGAAGCCTGTGAGTTTCATGCTGTAAACAGAGATTGAGTACCTAAGGAGAGAGGAAGCCAAGAGGTTAAACACAATGTAGTACTAACATTGACATATAATGTTCAGGCCAGCATTAATTCATTCATCTCAGGAGCAAGAAAAATCAATTAGATGTGTCAGCAAAAGGCTACATAGGCAGTTTGTGTATATTTGGTAACATGCAGAGGTGTCTGAGTCTTTACACTTCTAGGTTTGTTGGAAAAAGGCAACAAGGCTGTCAAGGCTGTAAGCATTTGGCTGTTCAGGAAATTACAGATTTGGAAACTGAGCAGCTGTTTTATCCTCATATATTTAGAGGCTGAAATAATGTATAATCTAGTGACATAAGCAAGGAAAAGCTAGCAAGTTCACTGATTTTAATGGCAGATAAGATGTACAACTTGTGTTTCAAACAAACAGTTCAGACTAGTAGACCAAATATTTGGCTGGACTTCAAATATTCTGCACCATCATTTTCCTAAAGCTAGTGACATGGCAGAGAAATGCACTTTCATACATTAAAACATTGGAAACAATAACTACTTCTGACTTGCTGAATGAAATCCATCAGCAGAGTACTGTTGACTATTGTCAAGGGATTGGACAAAAGGACCACTTACTCTCTGTTCAGTATAAAGACATTGAGAAATGGGTACCAACTGAGGCTAGACAGACCCTACAAATGAATGGATCACTATAAAAACAACCAACAGAAGGACAATATTGCTACTCTTCATCATTCAGCTGGCTTTATCCTTTTCTTCCTGCAATGGAAAGAAGATAGTACCTGCACATAGGGGGAAGACACAGCTTTTTGTCCTCAGCATTCACTGCAGCATAACTGAGTTAAAACTGACAGGAAGGTTTTGAGATTAATCAGAGACTGAAAAAAAATCAGCAAATATGCTTATTAGCCATTTCTAGCAGAGCATGCTAGCATTCTGCTCAAGTAAGAGCTGAAAACTAGAGAGTTCCATTACATGTGCAGTTAGTGACCATTTCTATTCTGTATGGAGACCAGCAAAGCTACAGAGTATAATTTTCTTTTATTACAACCTTCAGTCTCTAATCTCAATTTCTAGACTAAAGAAAGAAGTACTAGTAATGGCTACATGGGTACAGTGTAATTACAGAGATGCACAGTATCCTTGCTTTTTTCTTCTCTCTTGTCCTTTGTTGCCCTTTTTTCATTTTTTTTCTTGCTACAAACATTAAGAGTGCCATACAAATAATCTAACCCTTAGGAATGAAAGGTAAAAACAGTGTGATGGAAACAACTGCTAGTAAGTCTCTTATAGCACAAATTTTATACTCTAAAGAAATAAACATGATAAATCAAGAAGGTTGCCTAATTCCTGTCAGTACAGTTGTTATTTGACAGACTCAGATTAGGTAACTTCAACTGTCATAGGTGAGTAACATATATTTGTAATTAAAGTATTTCATGAGGAAATTCTGTTTCAATTATCAAACAATACTCAAACAGTAAAAATGCAAGAATATATCACAGTTGTTTGGAAATGCAACACATGCCTGACCATGCCCAGTCCACATCTGAAATTGCCAGCCACCCAGAGCAGGAGTCCCACACAAATAGTTTACTATCTATATTTTGGAAACTGACCCAAATTACACTGTAGATCTACGTAGCCTTCTGGATTTGCAGCCAGACCTTGCAGAGCAGATGAAAACATGCAGCTTGTGGAGTGGTATGCTTCACAGTTTCCCACACACTTCCAGAACATCCATATTTACATATAATTCAAATATGGATTATGCATCTGAATATACCATACAAATGCATCTGCCAGGCAGATCTAGGGGGAGAAAAAAATGAATTCTTTACTCAGCCTTTCCTTCTTTTCAAACATAATGAAAGAAACCAATCCCGCTCTATCAGTGCTTTAGCTGAGAGTATTGTCAGCAAATTCCATCTAGACTAAAAACTTTAAGTCCCTGCGGTGTGTCAAATTTCTGAGACTTTAAGTAAAAATGAGTTTGAACAGATTAACCAGCTGAGGCCTGAAAAATAAAGCTGGCTTCTCTGAAAGAAATGTGTTTTACACAGTGTTAAGTGTGCTTGGTTCCTCTTCTATCCAAAGGAAGTGAAGAAGTTTTGTGAAGAGAGTCTTCAATAGGCTCTTTTCCTTTTAAATCTATGGAAGAGTTCCAGCCAGTCTGTAGCATTGACTTGAACTTTGTTTTTCTCCAAAGCAAGAATGCTTTAGTTTTCAGTGGCTTCCACATTTTTTTCTTCCTCCTTTTGTAATATGTGCCAGTGTAGTCAAGTGGGTTGTATTAGCTTAACATTTTCCCCAAACATTCACACTTAGGACCAAAAAAGGGAATATTTAATAAACTTAACTAGGAATATGTTGGAATGTTGATCTTCAGAAGATCATAAGAATAAGAATTTTCAGTCATAACATCTAATCAAATATCCCAAGTTGGAAATGCGTCCAGTGACTGTTACATCTACTTGTTATCGGGTATAACATTTTTTAAGTCAGCCCAAGTGGCTTCAGTGCCAGAATGATATGTTTTAATGTGGATTACACACATGCACAAGAGACTGCATTAAATTCACCTAGGTTAGTGACATTTTGGCATCTCAGATTTAATCCGAAAGCAACAATCTATCTTTATGCATAGGGTGCTAAATGGCAATGAAATAGCCCTGCAGTGGCAATCATATTTTGGGTTTTTATATATGAAAAATTTGTTAGTCTAAGAAAAAAATTATCTGTGTGGTCTAGTATGGGAATTTGGACTACCATTGCTGACATTCTTCAACTTTGATGGAATGTTATTAAAGAGAAATAAAGGCATCGTGTGAGACAGTTTTCTTAAAGTACCATGCCATGCTGTTACCCAAGAAAAAAAGCATTTTTCCCAAGATTAGATAAAGAAAACAAAAATGAGATCCAGAGATAACAAATGACTAATTAACCACATCTTCTGATTAGGAGCCATAGAATTCCAGTAGCACTCAGATAATCAGAGCGGCTTTGTATGAACTGTTAAAACAAAAAACATTTTAAGATGCAATCAGTGTCCTAAGGAGCATCTCATCTAAGTAAACAAGTCAGACAAAGGAATATCACTGTCTTAAATTAGGGAACTGAGGCACAGAGTAATTGTCCTGTCTGCAATCAGTCTGTGGTAGGACAGTAAGTAAATGCAGATCTCCTTACCACATGTACATTCGCTATCTGTATTCCAACTGGTCTGCTGAAACAGCCTTTGATTACCGCTTCTCCGGCATACCAAGAATTACACCCAGCATACCAAGAATTACACCAGACCATGAATGTTTTATATGTTTGCTTCAAATCCACTTCTCCCACAACAACATTTAGAAGCCTGTAGACAGTGAGCAAATACTTGCCATAGACACATAAATTCTCAAACCTAGAGAGCAGGTTAGAAGTTGACAGTCCATCTGGAGACTCCTCCCTCTGCAAAATTCCCACTAACTTCCTATTTTGGGCTCTGTCTTCCATTTGCAGGATCAAGATTTTCTTTAAAAGATGGTTAAAAACCTTTGCAGTTTTTCTTCTTATAGCTAGAAGATGAAGCTTCATTTACTTTAAACCATGATCTGTTTACTTACTGTACCTTTTCTCATACAATGGCCAATCACAGTAACCAGTGTAATTCACTGAAAGAGTAAGACCATCATAGCACCCCTAAATGCATCATACACAAATCTCAGCTCTGCTAGCAACCATCAGAAGCCAGAAATTAATCCTATTTGTGTCAGTATAGTCTGGAAAAATGAAACAAGGAAATAACTACAGGAGACCAAAGTTAGTTATAATATGGCCACTTATCTGAGCTTATTAACTCCAAATAAAAAAAAAGGCAATTCCCAGTCAAACTGCACTTCAAGGCTGTAACACAAAGAAGACACAAGGTGTTCCCCAGCTCCTTCCAAAGCAAAGCCTTCTCTTTAGTCCTGTGAAAATGGAAACCTTGCCTGGTGGAGCTTCACATGCCTCCTGCAGCACAAATAACCAATTGCCCAAAGTCAGGCCGTTCGCCATACTAAACACAACCTTTTCCAAAGCATTTTTATGCTACACATTTGTATGTTCTATTCATACACAATCTACTGGGAAAGAGGGAGGAGAAAGCACTTGGAGAGCTAAGTGTGAAGGCCTCCATTTGCTCACAGGACAAACAAGCAGCTACTTAAGAACTTTGGCACATGGGCAGTAGTATAAACAGCATTTCAGATGGTTAAAATGAAGACTAGTAACTACAAGAAGTAAAAGCAATAGAGAATATTGTGGTCTCTGCTTCTCTTTGCTTAATATCTAGAACTTGCTTGATCTTATTTCGCATTACAAGAAGTTTAGTCAGCAAAAAGGAAATTTTACCAACAAACAAATCTGGCTCCTTAGTAACCTGTGGGTGCCAATTCCCTATTTGTTACCCTCAGAACCTTTGAGATGATGGTCCAGGTATGAGGTTTAAAAGAGGAGTATGCAGGATATAGTGTTTGCTTAAGTTGCACTATAAAGTAAGAGCTGGGTACAGTCTGCCACTGTAGCAGTAAGCAACATAAAACAGCAAGCCCCTATGTGGCTTCTTTAAAGAGATGTCTTAAATGACAAAATAATTACTAATACTCTTATAGTATTAATTATGTTAATTTTGAAGGATCAGGATTTGCTGGTGTCCATGGGCACATGTAAATTTTTTCAAGTCATGTTGGTTCTCTGATCCTAATGTGTCCTGTGGCAAGGAGTTCCATGATCAAGCCTTGTGTTGGAAAAAAATATTTTAAACAAATATTGGCTACTGCCCATCCAACACAGCTTGTAAGAAAAATAAGCAGAAGGGTAGTACGTGCTGGCTTAAATTTTGCATCTTAGAACAACGCCCTACTCCATCCATCCTCTCCCAAAGGAAGTTAAGGGATGCCTAGAATCTGGATGCAGGGCTAAAAATACACAATTACTGGTTCCTTCTGCTGTCAGCATCTTACACCACCAGAGGAGGTGGGTCTAAATTATGACTTTAAAAAGTAGAACTGTTTGCCATAGCTCCAAGGCATTAAGATACTAGAAACTCAATAATCTCGCAAGGAGTCTCTCACGTAAAGGAGATCATGTTTAACAGTGCCCTCTCCTGACGGAATAGAAAGCCCTGGTTAAAACCCAGGTGGTCCCCTAGATGTGATGTGTTACATCGACAGAGAGCTTTGAAGATGATACGAGGCAGCGTACAGGCGAGCTAGTTTTCATTACGGGTAGAAAATGAATTAACTATACTCTAAATAAAACCATTCCCTGTCTAGACAACTTCCAAATCAGTAACTGGCTGACAGAAGGGATCGGTGAGCTTCATCTACCAGAAAATAACAATCAGAGCTTTCTACATGAGAATTATTATTATACTGCTAGCTGACACAGAGGACACAGCTTCTGCAATATAACACTTAGGAAACGTTTGGTTTTGGGGGCTAACGAGCTACTTCATGAGCCTGCAAGCCTGGCAAAATACCATCAGGTTATACACAGCTGAAGTTTTGCTCCTGAAGTTAGACCTTCTCCTCCATCCTCAGAGGAAGGACTCCTTTCTCTGCTAGAAGCTGAACAGGGCTCCCCAGGGAGAAGGAAAGCAGATGAAAAGCAGCTGTCTTTGCCACGCATTCACCCTTGAGCTAAATACAGGATGACTTCAGAGTGTCCCTGAACTTTTGGGCTGAAAATTGGGAGAGACTGAGGACAAAAATGAGTAAAAGCCCAGGGATAGACATAGTACCAAAAAGAAACGTACCTTCCCCCCCCCCCCGATCTTTCTCTGTTCATCTTTCTAGTCCCAACCCACATGCTCTGTGTAAAATACACCATACCTGATTGTGCTCACTCACAGCACTGCTCTTCTAGTGCAGTGTCACTTTGAATTACAGATCTGGGCCCAGCTTCTTATTACCGATTATGCTCTTCCTTTCACCCATGATAGGAAAAGTGTCTTGAGAATAGCTTGTCTTCCTTACAGTGGAGAATCTGCACACATCAAAGTGGGCATTTCTTTTCTCTGCAGCCCTGCAGTGAAACATTGGGTATTCATGTCGCCCCTGATTACGAGGACTACATTTTGTCACAGGCAGTTTTATGCCCTTGTAGTTCCATACTTTTTGGCAGCCAAATCCAACGACTACACTTACAGTAAACACTCTTACTTATGCAGCTTGATGTCTGGTCCAAGCTATGCCAGCTCTGCAGGTTGCCCATCCCAGCCTCTGTGGCTGATCCTCAACCCAGCAGCAGGCCAATCTGATTCCTGTCACTCCTCAATGCTAGTTCCTCCTGTGTATCACAGGATGCATTGCTAGTTTTAGGCAGATAAGCAGATGTATTCCCTGGGCACCAGACTAACAAAGCTTGGGTTGCTACTTATTTGTATTTCTTGACCAACTGCAATTTCAGATTCTAGATTTTTCTTCCTGAAGAGGGAAAATTTATAAGAGATCTTTACTGTATAGATTCTTTAGTCTCAGACTACAGACATGTTCTTGCATCAGGCTTTCAGGGCATTTACAGTCTTTTCACTCTTCTATCCAGCTTCTAATTTTCACAAAACCTGTAGTAGCTTAATTATCTTGTTGTTCCCCCACTTCTGTCACATTAGCTTGAAATCAGACAGTGAGTTCAAAAGTCATTAAGGGCACACAGGCAGATATCAGGATCATATGAGCTTCATTTCCTTAATAAACTAAATTAACATTTCAGATGGTGTCTGGTTCTCATTGCTCACAGTCTAGACAAAACAGGCATACACAGGACAGGCAGGGTTTTAGAGCTGAAATTTATTTTTGTATTTACAAAAAAATTGTAACTTCACAATAAAACAAAGTGTTTTGGGGGACAGATCAAGCAAATGTTTACAGAATTAGCAGCTTTTCATTTCTGTGTTGCCAGATTTATTCCATTACAGTGCAATACTGATCAAAAATCAGAGGTGTCAGTTCTCATTAGATGGATACCCACTACAGACAGCACTGATAGTCAAAGCCATTTTCATTTTTAGAAGCAATCGCCAAATCATCTTTTGGGGCTAACCAGATGATGAAGAAAAAAGGAGTACTAAGACATTAAAAAGTAGACATAATGGAAAAAGTTGCAAATAAATCAGTCGGTGTGTGAGTCGTGGCAGGATATGATCTGTAACCTGCAAACTAGTGCTGAGTTTGAAATGAGAAGAGGGAGAAAAGCAAAGGAGCAGCTTTGAAGTACACTCCAATGTCACAGCTGAACAACTCCATCACCAGAAATAAAAAAGGAACATAGATACATATTGCTTTATAAGTGCTCCTAAAAACTGGATGTGCAGTTAGACAGCTATAATAAGCTGAATGCTGTGAGTTAATCCATACTTTTTTTCACAAGAGCTTTTTTCACTGAAGCTAATACATCCTGGCATTAGCTTCGGTAATTATTCTGTGCAGGTGCTTACATTCTCCATGCCTGTAGCCAGCTTTGATGCTGCTCCAACACAAGCTGTTAGCTGGGAAAGGAAAGCAGCTGTGTGTAGGTATTCTGTACCTGGCATTCATTAAGACATCCAGTGTATATCCCTGCTAGAGGAGCTAGAATTTGACTCTGGTCAAAGTGCGTACTTTGTGGATTTTGTTTCTGGAAGTGCTTCTGATAAAAAAAAACCAAAACAAACAAACAAACAAAACAAAACCTGTGACTAATGCTTTGTTACTTCTTCATAAGGATTAACAAAATATTGGAGTCTTTTTAAAACATGTTGTGGCAGTACGATTTGCCTCTAGCTGCATACATGCATAAATACACATACATGTGTGTGACTGTCTTTAGAACTAAAGCACTATTTAGTCAACAAGTAGAGGACTGAAATCTTTCCAGACCTTAATCTGGAAAAAGGCTGCTGGTTTGCCTCTTTGACCTCCAAAACAGACTAAGATGCCATTGCACTGCAGATGTCAACTCCGATTATTATTTTTAAAAACAATTCTTTTGAATGAGCTTGAAGTATTTGAAGAGTGATGCCTGTGACAGCTCAAAGGGCTAAACATGTTTTGGTGAACATAAAGGAGTGGAGCAGAACCAAGCAGAAATACCATAACAGATTCTTCCAACAAACACTGCTATTAGAATTTTCCCAAATTTTCAGGTATGTACTAACCACAGATTTCTTACACCCTCAGACCTCTGGTGTCATTTCTTCAGGATTGGTGTTTCTACTGAAGTGCTGCAAAAAGTCTGCCATAAAGATGAAGAAATAAAACCAGGCCCAAAATGAGACAATAGTAAAGGCATGAGATCCAGAGGAATTATGGTACTGTATGGTTGTTTATCAGTATGCTTGCTGGAACAAATGAGATTCAGTGCTTCTTCCACACTCAGTAATATACTTCTACACAGAAACTGTCTCCTGAAAGGTACCTTGATAGCTTTATGAAGACCTTTATTTAAGGTCTAGAAGTATTTCTGGTACATCTTAATTATTCTTAAATTGGATTATTGCTCAGACTACTTATCTCACTAGCGGTACTGATTTAGCATCCTTAGAGGCCACCTTCCCATATGTGAATAGAAAATATCAGATTCCAGATCTGTCAATTCCCAATGCCTTTATAGACAACAAAAAAAATCCCACAGCAAAAAACAGTTACTTTACCCCTTAACAAAAAAATAGAGAGGCTTTCTACAAGTTGTCTTTCTCTGAGCACATGTAAGTTGGAAAACATGCACAGTTCAGTTGAAACACAGCATTCATTTCACCCCGAAACATCCAACTTGGTTTAGAAACAACCAAAGATTACTCCAGAATCACCTCCCAAAATAAACTAAACCACTCCAAAAACCCAAACCACCACAACCAAAAAACACAACAGAAAAAAACAAAAAAATCTTCAGCATATATGTTCTGCTGCCAGAGTTTCATTTTCAGCTGGAACTGTTTAACATGTTTATGTGTTGCACATCTTGCTTTTATCCTGAAGTACGAGTTCATTAGTGACATAAATGTGTCTCTCATGTTAGCTGAATATGGGAAACTAGAGGCAGCTTAGTCACATCAAAGTGAAATGTTTTCACCGTATCTACGCAGCTCAAGAAACATTTTAATTTCTTTACTGCAGGCTTACAATGTAATTTGATTTGGTCAGCTTTCTATATCTGAGCTTCCCTGCTCTTAAATGGAGGTTATAATAATCATTATAAACACATATTCTTTGGCTGTTTGTACTAGATAGCAGGACTACAAGATTTATGCTGTCTTTTCATCTATACATGGCCCTGATCTTCTAAAACAGAATCTAGTTTGCAGTTTTTTAGCCTCATAACAAGATGAATATGTTGATTTCACAGAAAAATGGCCTTAATTAATTAGCAGAATATGCTAGAGACTCAGATCAAGCTCTATGCATCACCAGAGGCATTCAAGTACTAAATTATTTGCTACAAATCTTGTAATAAAAGCTTTAACAGTTTCTCTAGTGGTATAGATGTTTGGGGTTTTTTGTGGGTTTGGTTTGTTGTTTTGTTTTGGGTTTTTTTTTTTTGTGTGGTTTGGTTTTTTTTTTTTCTCTGAGAACATTTTAAAATAATTTGTTATGTGTCTAAAGAGCTGGGCACGTGAACAAATTAGTTTATTAATGGAAATATACCTTTTAATAAATTAATCTTATTAAGGCAAATGCAATGATAGGTTGAAAGTAGGAATTAATCTGATAGATCTAAACCCACATATTAAGCAAAAATATACCTGCTTTGATTGTATATTGAAAACTGACTAAGTACTAACAGACTGACGGCTGTGAACACACCTCTACATGTTGAAAATTGACTAAGTACTAACAGACTGACTGCTGTGAACATACCTCTACCTGAGGCTTTAGGCTTTCCATCTGCTACTGAAAAGACTATTTCTCTTTCCACACAGTCTTCATCTGAGGCATCAGCTTTGTCCAGAACTCATTTGACTTCAATAAAGTTGAATAACACATTTTAGCATTTCTGTGCAAGTTATCTCGTCTGCTTTTAATGTGGTTATGCATGTGTGCAGTCTAGAAAGAAGGTAATTAAGAAAGGACAGTAGGATTGTGAAATTATGTCTGTAGCAAAGAAAGCATCTCAGGCTATCCCATTATCTTGCCTGCCAGTGTAGGACTACAGAATATCAACTAAAAATTCAAGGCAACTTTCTTACAACTCAACAAAATTCCACTTGTTACCACAGAATATAAATGGTTTTCAAATAACTGTCTCATATAATTGAAGCCAAAAGACTACAGGAAATAAAACCACAATTTGCTACCTGCTTCTGTATTAAGAATTTCTCTACTTTTGTTATAGGTTGCATGAGCACACATAGGATATAAACCCATGGTTCAGTATTTACCACTAGTTGCACAGAAACACAATTGTCAGACTGAAAGTTCATTTAGAGACAGGAGACATAGATACTGGAGGTCAGCAAGGAGATTAACAATAATTCCTTGCCTAGCCTAATTGGAAAAGTGGGAATATTGACAGAATTCCATAGTTAAAATAATACAAATCTACCAAGAGTAGGTGAATGCTAACTCCCGAGACCCTGTAGTGATGTTGGCATTTATCAGTCCAAGAAAGAAGGTGGTGGAGTGGAAGTGTTTTGATGTACATCCATCTCAACAAAAAAACACAAGGTTGATACTCTAGGCTTTATTTTATATATTATTTTGTAGAGATGGTCAAAAAGTTAGCAGAAAGAAGAAGCTATAAGCTCCAGAAATTGGTTGCTGTAGTTAAAGCTTGCTTATGTTTTCTTGGTTTGTTTTAGAGGTAAGGATTTTAACACCCTTTCAATCACTCATTCTGTATTTCTAGGATCTTTCTTTAATTGTCAGAGTCTTTGCTTCATTAGTAATAATATACACTGTAATGATAACTTTAGTGAAAAGTTGTATGTATTCTTAAATTATGTATAAAGGCACTTTAGAGCTATAGTAATATGTTTCAATGGCTTAGTTTTGAATTATGGAAGAGGAAAACTCATTTTGCTCTCACTGTTAATACATACTTAGCTTTATAGAGAGCTTATCTTGGTCATCAGGGTTAAGGTAGTAACTTGTGTTTGTCCTTATGTAGTTAGCGATTTACGTATGTCTTACTTGACAGAGTGAGTGGCCAGGAAGGCAGCTTTCATCTTCAAAACTCCAAAATAAAACTCTCTATCTTGTAAGAGTGATGCCACAATGCTAGGGTGATTTTTACAGTATCCCTTTAAAACTGGTTTTCTAGATACTGGCTATAGCTAGTGGAAAACTGAAAAGGGTAAGATAGGCTTTTTAATTTAAAAGACATGCTTCACATTCTTGTATTTTTGCATCATGAGTAGCTTCGTTAAGTATCAGTGCTTGATCCAGTTGAAAGCAGATTCAGAATGGCTGTGCATAGGCAATCCATTATTGTTGTAGGTAATGATTGATTTAAGTATATTTCTTACTAGTGAACTTCTTTTGTTCTAGAAACACTAGACATGCAAACCTGCATTTACCACAAAGTCTCAGATTTTCGTTAATTTGTGTTAACTTTCTCAGTATATAGGAAAGCTCTTTCTTTTAAGAAATGGATCAGGAAATGTCATCTTGGTACTCATCCCTCTGGGGAAGAGATGAGAAAAGGATAACACAGTGATTCTGAATCAAACAACAGTGCACACATACAAGGGTTGCAGTATAGTATATTTGCAAGAAGAGAAGCACAGCAGGAAGGGAAGGGAGAGGTTATAATATATAGGCATAAAGCTGCTAAGATTAGACCAAGAAATGCACAACTACTACAGAAAAAGGAAAAAAAAAAAAGAGTTGTCTTCTCAGAGTTAATGGAATTATTTTCCTCATTTAATCAACTGTATGTGCAATAATGCACAGAAGGAGTGCATTTGTTGTAGTCTTGATTTAATCATCATTATTTGCAAGAGGTGAATAGGAATAACAAGACTAGTTAATGTCCTCTTAAACTGTCAGAATAATTCCTTTAAAATCCTGCAAAACCACAAGTATGAAATCTTTAATGACTAGGCATACTACACAGCCAGACTGTCTAGAGCATAGGCTGAGAATGATCGGCTTCAAGCCTTGTGACCCAAGTAATGAATCTCCCTGCAAGCCTGTAATCTTCAAAAGGAGAAGGGCTTTTTGCTAATTTTCAGAGGCCTGACTGTTTTTTCAACAAACCCCAGAAACTGAGAAAAGACTTCATTTGCAGACCTTCCAGGTCTCTGCAAAAGGAAAACTAGTCTTTCAGCATATTTAGGCTAGGTGTGTTCCTATTTAAAAGGCAAAGCAGCTGCTGCTCTGTTGCTTCAGCAGAGGGGATCCAACTGAAGTAGCAAACTGGGGGAAAACTTCTAGACTTTTAAAAGTCTGGATTTTAGAAGCAAAATGTTTCTCATTGTGGTTTCTGTGGGATGAAATGACTGATGAAACAGTGTATTTGGAAGATGTGCCCAAATCCAAAGTAACCACTTCTACATTGTGGCAGGATGACAATGGCTTGTGTTGTAGCTGGGAAAAGCTGGGTTTTAGAAATGCCCAGAGCTGTTTACAAAGGAAGAAAATTAAATCAGCATTGAATGACTTTTAGAAATGTTCCCTTTTGCACCGTCATGGGCGTGAAATGTAGAAGCCATGCAAGACCATACTTGAAGACCCTTAAGCAGGAAGGGGCTGCAAGTGCAACGCTACATCCTATCAGTTTTGGAACCTTTGGTGGAAGTTTCTAAGAAGACCAACAGAACATATTTAAAAAACATCTCAGTAATTTAAAATATTAATGGTGAACATGTGTTGTAGCTGCACTTAATTAAGCGTTGATAAAAGAATTTGAGTGTAAACAATTACACACTCCCTATAATATTTCCTGAGTGGCACTAACAATAGCAGATCTTCTGTACACAGCCTGAGACAGTCTGGATGAATGGTGTGTGAGGCTCTTTGGTGGGTTTGTGGTGATGATTCCTGCTCTTGCTTCCACAGCCAGCTGCCAGCAGAGAGGGTTGACTGTAGAGAGTGCACTCTGAGCCTTGATCTGGAAGTGGTTCTTTCCCAGGCAAAGATGTTAACCCCTTTTTCAAGGACTAGGTTCACACTGTGGGATGGCAGAGACAAAAGTGGAGTAAAGACAATGATGGTATGCGAGAGAGTGTTTAGCTTGGTTCACCAAACAGTGAATGGATGGGGTGGGGTTGGGCTGTGACTCTTCAGTCCATACACAGTCAGCTGTTGTCTCAATTGACATCCAAGTTGGCTTTGCTGCTTACACTTGCAGCGTGAAGGCAGGTATTTGTGACCCCTTGAGGTAGAGCATCTCAGAGGCTTCTTAACAATGTAGTAGTGGTTGCAGGACTCCGCGCAGGAATATTCCTGGAAGAACTAGGAAGCTCAAACAGGCAAATGCCTACTTTTGCTCAGTATGTGCTACACTGAGCAAATGGGATTGAGGAATAAGGGATTGATGAAGAAAAGGTTTTTTTTTTAAATAAGTGCCTTTGAAAGAAGTAACTTCAAAATCTGATGAGCTTGTCATTCCTTAGTCAATGGCTGTTATGACAAGAATCACTTAATCACTTCCAAGAAGGCTCCACTACTCTTCCACACAGAGGGTCATGGTTCAAAAGCTGCTGTGGATGGCAACATTCCCTTGTGCTTTTTACAGAGGGAAAGTGAAAATCAGCAGCCTTTAAATTTCAAGGCCTGGCCAGGGGCTAACGTGAGACATAAAAAATTCATGGTGAAAAATTCTTTGAATTGCAAACTTTGGTTGGTGACAATGCTAGTGTTTGAGAGAGCCTACTGTCCTGGTGAATTGTAGCATCTCTGCAGACTGGGAGGGAAGGGGGCTGAAGATTAAGGGAATGTGTGGGAACATCTGCACAGAACAGTGATTCTGTATTGTCTGCCTGAAGCCTTGGGGGGCAGAGTGGAGTTCTTGACCCTGCTTCGCTTGTGTGTCTTGGAAAGGGGATGATGGGGCAAGGGCAATGTTGGGATGATCTTGGTTCTGAGACTAAGTATGAAGGAGGACTATCATTCCTTAGGAGAACCTGAAAGTGATATTAAAGCTATTTATATTTTAGATTATGCCAAAAACAATATTTTAAACTTAGCTTAATATAATTTCAAGTCCAAAACCATCACTGCAGACTTCTAAATACAGAACAGAATCTGGGAGGAGGCAATAAGAAAATATATGTTTTGGCTGTATGATTGAAGCAGAGAAGTAGTCAGAATACATCATGGGTTTGGACAAATCAAGACTCTTGGAAGAAATAATACTTTTAAGTATTCTTTAAACATGCAAATGCTTTAAGGGCCTGTAAACCACATAACATGAAATGTAGCACAGCCAGCCACTACAATTTAACCACCTTAAGATGCTCTTTTTCCACTCAGTGAAGCACCATTTTTATGCTATTTTTGGAGCACAGAATGAAAACTTCAGTAATGGACGTTCACATGCTGCAAAAGGCGATTTGCAGCATGTGTCATTGCTGGTGAACTTGCAAGGAAAAGATTTTCCCTCTGTACTCAGCACTGGTGAGAATACACCTCAAGTACTGCATTCAGTTTGGGGCACTGCAGTATATGAAGGACATGGTAGTGTTGGAATGGGTACAGAGAAGGGCAAGAAAGCTGGTGAGGAGTTGGGAGAGCAGGTGTCATGAGGAGAGACTGATGGAGCTGGCATTATTTAGCTTGGAGAAGGCTAAGAGGAGATGTTTTTGCTCTCTGCAGTTACCTGAAAAGAGGTTGCAGTGAAGCTGATGTTGGCCTTTTCTCCCAACTAACTAATGACACAACAAGAGATAATGGCCTTGAGCTGTGTCAGGGAAGGTTTAGATTGGATATTAAGAAGAAATGCTTTATTGAGATTGGTGAGACATTGGAACAGGGTGCATAGGGAGGTGGTGGAGTCATCATTCCTGAATGTGTCCAAACAAGCAGATGTGGCATTTTGGGACATGGTTGAGTGGTCATGGAGGTGTTGGGTAGAAGATTGGACTTGAACATCTTAAAGGCATTTTCCAATTTTAATGATTTTATGATGTTACTTCATGACTGGAAGTTGTTGCGTGGCTGTGCACTGTGACTGAAGTCTTGAGTGTGACCAGGATAGTTAGGAGTATGACTGGAGCACCTATGGGGTTAAACAAATAAACAGAGTATGCCAGCAAAAAACAATTGGTTTTCAGTTCAGCTTGGTGTTTCATCTTCAAACAGCATGGGAAATCATTCACTGAAGATGCATTTAGGTATGATCACACCATCTGTGTGGGTCTGAAGCTCACAGCTGATACATCTTGTATATGTATGATTTTCTTCCAGAAAAAGATCACCACTTAACGGTGGCACTTCTGTCAAGCATTGGAAGCAAAAGCAGTGCATGACCATGGGGATTGACTAACCCACATCTGATGAATAATGTTCTACTAACACTTCGACCATAGTTTACAGGGAAGCCTTTGAAGACTCCTGTTAAGTGTAACAGGGCTGTAAGGGAAGATGTAGACTGTTTACAGAGAGGTACCTTTCCCTTGCCAACACTCCAGTTGCAGATGAGAACAACTAAGGTGAGTACATTTAAATGCTTTCAAGATTGCAGGAACAGTCCATTTTCACAGGCTGAGAGAAATTTCTTCTCTATGAAAAAAAGATTTCTCAGTTCATGAACTATGTGTGCATATACAAAAAAAAAAAAAAAAAGGGAAAGCATAAACTTCTCTAATGCTGAAGAAAGACGGAACACTAGTTAAACACTGGGGAAAAGGACAGGCTTTTTTGTTCAGGCTCCTGTCCAGTTACAGCTCACATCATAAAAGCAGTCATAGAAATTACTGTCACTCTTGATACCACCTTAAAATCTGGTAAGCTAAAGTAAGCTCAGCAGTAAGACCTCATCTGCTATTTGTGATTTCACTCTGCCTGAGGCTTGAGGTAAAAGCCTCGACTCGTAACTACTGAATATGCCTGACTCTGTCTGAAGGAAAACTAACTCTAGGATTTTGTTGTGCTATTAAATTACTCCAGGAATTCCCTGTATTTTGGGGAAGACAGACACTAACCTCTAGCAGTATGTGTATTAATCTTGATAATGAACCACTAAAGGTGGCCTGCTTGAGCCTAATTGGAAACAGATCAGTAATGCAGATAGTCCAACCTAGCTATGGTAGTTTAGAGCCCAGTCTGTGTTTGGACCAAATCATCTTTCACACCTGGTATCCTTAATACCTCAAAGATGACTTGACATTCTCAGCTCTTCTGGTTCTGGTGCAGTGGTAGGTGTGCAAACGTGTCTTGGCTGGCCCATTCAAACTTGAATATTCATCTTACAAATGGGGAGATCCTGGAAGTGACACGCACTTGGTTTTGATTATTTCGCTGGTCTAACTGATCAGATTCTAACCAGGGAAATGTTTCTTTCTGTTCTAGGGGGAAAAAAACAAACCGAACAAAGCATTTTTCTTAAAGGCATCTGTGTAAGTCGATGACTTGAAAAGATATTTGGGGTTTCCAGTAGCAATTGCTGTTATTTTGCAAGATGCCTCATGAACTGCACAATCTTTGTTCCATACAGAGCTGAATCATGTTGCCACTTGACAAGTGGTGCCCCAGGTACCTTATTTACACACACAGGGTCACAGCATTGGGCTTACTTCAGTGAATAAAGCATCTTTGTTCTGTATGAAATTGATCAACTTGGACACAGTAGTAAGGCAGCAATCCTTTGTGCCTGCAGGGAGCCCTCAGCATTCCCCAGATCTTCAAACAAGACACAGGATTATAGACACTTCTTGCTCAAGAAGTTAGAGTATGGAATTGTATATGGGTTAAATGCAGATACCCTGGATTCCTTTCTTTCCATAAGGAAAAGAGTTCAGAAAAGGAAAATGATTGATAAGAGCTTGACAAAATGTGTTTTTATTAAAGAGTTCCTTTCCTTTTCACATCACTGGAAAGTGCAACTATCAGCTTCACAGGACACACTTTGTAAAAATCTATCTCCTTTGTCTTCTCTCTGGATCCTGGAAGAGTGACATGATTACTGAAGTTGCAACTGCTGGACAGTTCTCTCAGAGTTAATCCCTGGAACAGGAGAGGTGTTTCACAGCAGCTATTACTGAACATGGAGTAATCATTTAATGTTGAATATACAAATTTCGTATGTCCCTTATATTTGAAGGCTGATACAGTGACCAGCAGAACCCAAAACCAGCTTTGCTGGCTAAGCTGGCAAGTTCTGGTGAACATTTGCTCAGCACTCTATGACCAGCTTGCTACCTATAAGAAAAGCTGCTCAGCCCAACCAGTTGCACTTTTCTCAACTTGGCATCATAAGGTTCAACTGTAAATCTCTGGAAATACTGAAAACACACTATAAAATAACTTTACCTACAGTACAGGCCTTCAGATACAGGGGAGATAGAAGAACAGCTCAAAAAGGAACTGTTTATGTTATTGTTAGCCTCGCTCATTCAAATGGCATCTCCTGGTTACAGAAATGGAGGCACCACAGCTACTTGCCCTTTGTCTGATCCTTCAGCTCTGAGATCCAGGCTTTTCTGAGACAGTATTCCTCCCTGTATTTAAATACTATAGCTCTGATTGACATGCCCTAGTACAAAACAAAGAAGATGACTTCTTCCTGTTTCTTCTTCGTTTCTCCTCCTTCTAAGGGAAAGACACACATTATATCTTGTTATCACCAAAAAACATTTTCCAGTAGCTGTCTTATGATTTGATAGAACTAACATTGTAATTATGAATAGGACTCAAGTCATATGATACAATGTCTTCCCTCATTCAGATAGAAGTGAGCATAAATGCTCCCAATGCAGAACTCGCTCTTCTCCTGAGTTTGAGTAGAATTTACTGTAGCTTGTCCTTAATCCACACTATAGTCTTCTAAATCTTGCTTTGCTTCTGCACTGAAACTACTTGTAAATTATTAATTAAAAACCTGTCCATGTTCATACTATCATCCTTATTTTAAATCTGAGCATGGGTAGCATGGAGAGTAATAAGAAATCCAGGCCAAGCCTTAAAAGCATTCTACATCACTGAAGTCACTATTTAGTCTAACTTTCCTTTTGTGAAGCATGAGTGCCAGTTGGCATCTTCTGTAGTTTGTGTTTTCTTCATACCTTTTTATTGCTCAGTTACCAGTAACAAATGATCACAGAAGTGCTTTGCAGCACAACGCATGGATAGTGCCTTAGAATGTGTTCCCTCAAGCAATTAACCATGGAAAACAAAAAATTATTCAAAATAGTAAAACTTGAGACTTTTGTCCTACATGGAAACGTAATAGACAAGGTCAGTACCAAGAAGCACAGTAATGTTTTCTAGGGAAAAAAACAAAGCAAGCAATACTGCAGAAAAAGTAGTCTTAGCAGTCTTCAATTGAGTCCTGATACTGCTGTTCTCTTTCCAAAGATACTTTTCCCTGAAAAACTGTGAGTTGTGCAAAACAGTGTTCAGGCACTGCCAAGGGTGTAGGAGAAATAGGATGGAAGCAGCAACACCACTGTTCCTGTGCCTGCAACTTCACAAACTCCATGACCCGTATTCTTGACATTGAGATCTGGATAGCCCTACCAAGAACAACAGACTGGAATCGTTACCCCTCCTGCTCTCATTCCCAAAAGCCAATTTGGGTGACTCAGTCCAGACTCTGCACCTATATCCAACAGATGTTTGTCAGGTCAACAAGTGTGCAATTTCCATGACTTCCTCACACCATGTATTTCAGTGCTTTCTTATCTGTACTGGTTTGCCAGCTTTGATGAATGCCTTATTTGTCTCCTTTGTATCAGCTGAAGCCTGTTACTACTTCTATTTCTCAGCAGTCTGTTGTGTGTTTATCCACTGGTACCATATTCTGCTTTTTTTAGATGAAAATCAAATATTTGTTAAAACTATGACCTAAACCAGAACTGTAGAAAAGAACTTGAAACAGTTTTGTTCTTGCCCTCATCTGAACTCTTCCTTTATTTTTTTCAAGTACAATGCTCAAAACAGAAAACTGAGTTTTACCAGTGATGAGTAGAGAAGGATTGCTTTATGTATTTTAAAGGATCTACCATAAACTGCAAATCCCAGATGATGGCTGTGGATTTTTGGGTTTTTTTGTGCTTCGGGTTTTGGTTTTTTTTTTGTTTGTTTCTTTGTTTTTTTAATTAAGAACTGCATGATCCTGACTTAGCAAATGTAACTCTCAGTGTTCCTGCAGAGCTGCTCTGCAGCTGGCTCTTCTCTGGTCTCTACCTGTGGAACCTCTTGCCCTTGTATGGTACTTCACAATTACTCTTTGAGAATTAAAAATGAATGAGTGAACAAGGAAGTTTCATTCAGCCTTCTGCACCTAAGTTAACTTTTAAAAATAAATCCCTGAGAATAACTTGAAGAGATGTACCTAGTCAAGGCAGACCTCTTTTAACGTCCAATGGAGCACCATCTGCACCAGTTAAGTTCCCAATTCTTCATTAAAGCCAATTCAGATGAAGAACCAATGCAGCTGAGTAAGAAATCCTATTCATTTGTTTCTCTGATGTTGACACTACTGTTTCCATGTCTTTATGGTGAAGCAGAACAAAGAGATGGTTTCTTGAAACACAGGGTCACAACTAAGGAAAACAACTGCATCCAATTTTATAACAAATAGTAATCAAATTTTTCTCTTTATCAAATCTGTAACTGACTTCAAATGCATTTCTCTCGATGATGTTCTTACTACTTTGAAAAAGCGGAGAAAAAGCATGCATATGTACTTTAGCATTTAACAGAAAAACTGTACTGCCAACAGCACACTGGCATCTTAAACAGTTACCAAGTGTTGTTTTAAGAATGAACTTGCAAATAAGAGTAAAAATCTAAGTCATAATTTTAAAAAAGGCATTTATACCAGTTATTTCAAATTGTACATATCAAATCCAGCAGCACCACAGCTTAATGAGGAACAAATCCCATTCATAATTTAAACAGTTAGCAACAAGTCATTTAATACCAAAAAATAAAAATGCTCCTGTTGGTTCCATACTTACTAATGTACTTAAAAAACTCTCCTAACTAATCCAAACGAGTGTACTCCATTTTGGTTCCTCATAGTCATTGCTTCACAGTGGTGTTTGCAGAGTTCTTTGTAATCTAGCTATGTTGGCATCCAAGGCTGCTAAGTTGTTCTTAAAGTCCTCTTCATCTCGAGAAGTAAATGTTAAGTAAGAAGATGCACTCCACTCAGACCTCCCTGACGCATCATCAAATGAAATGGAACTAAACCCAGCTATTTCACTGCCTTTTTTCTGAGGTAGCAGCGGTACGCGAGGGTATGTACCAGGCTGAGGTTGGTCTGATTTATCAGTGAAGTCTTTTGTGGCTCCACTTGCAGTTCCTTTTAGCCTCATGTAGACTTTGTCTCCTTCCAAGTCCACTTTATCGCCTGGAACTTCAAGTGTGATTTCCATAGTCTTTTTCACACTGTACCCAGCACTTAGTTTATGCAGATGAGTTGGATCCTTTAAAATATCACATACATTCTGCTGCATAGAGTTTGAGAGCTCACAGTGGTAGTCCAACATCTTACAAGCCTGTCTACTTTGAGGTAGCACACCAGTTCTTTCTGAGATGGGCTGCTTGTTTTTAGAGGCACTGCTAGACAATGGAATATAAACAGTCTCATCCAACTTGTTTCGGTCATCTAATAAAGTCCCAGAATCACTGACTGTTTCCGCATCTTGCTTTACTGAGGGTAGCAGTATTCTGGGAGCTTCTTTTGAGAATGAGTTGTTTATTTTACTTCCTTCAGTTGCCAAGTTTTCATAGGCTAGATTTCGCATTTCTAGTTCTCCACTTCTATTTGCAAATTGAAGTTCTGTATCTGTCAAAATATGATCCATTTCTAATTTTTTTAAATAAGTCATCACTGAAGTACTTCCAGGAAATGGATCAGGTTGCATCTGCTTTTCATGGTCTTCCAAAAGAGACTTCGAGAGACCTTTTTCAGGTTTGGGTCTAATGTTGTCTGCTGTGAGGTCAGAGAGAAGCTTGGCCGTACTGCCCTGGAAGGTTCTGTTAAGATAAAAATCAATTAATCAGATTTAAAAATAGTAACTAAAAAATACTTTAAAATTTTTACATAAAATACTTTAAAATTTTAACATGACATCATTAGATTAGTCAGACTGCAGCAAAGTTACAATTCTCTTCCTAGGCATTGTCAAAAATGCAGCATAAATGTCAACCAATTCCAAGTTTCCTCGATTTCTTTCTTCAGGTCAGCTCAATATGCCTATGAAGCAACTAAAATTATGGAACAGAATGGTTTGGGTTGGAAGGGATCTTAAAGATCATATAGTTCCAACCCTGCTGCAACAGGCAGGGATACTTTCCACTAGACCAGGTTGCTGAAGGCCTCATCCAACCTGGCCTTGAATACTTCTAAGGAAGAGGCATCCACAACTTCTCTGGGCAATCCATTCCAGTGTCTCACCACTCTTACTGTAGAAAACTTCTTCCTAATATCCAGTCTAAATCTACCCTCTTCAAGTTCAAAATTATTCACGATTTATCTGCTTCAAGTACTATAAAATGAAATAAACTGATGTCAAGAAACTGTTAGAAAGCACATATAAAGTTGTCTTGTTGACTTTGATTTTTTTTCTGAACTGTTCTTCCCATTGCATTTAAATAAAAATGTAATTTTTCTTTCTCATTTTCTGCTTTGTACATCAAAGAAAATGAATACTTAAAAGCTTAAGGATATAGTGCACACACACACACACACACATTGTAATAAAGACATCATTGTACTACCATCTGGTGGTTAGTAGAGAAGTCACAGTAGTGTGTCACGTATCTGAGCTTCTATTAAAGAACTGGAAATGTTGATTAAAAGGAATTCTACCATTCCAATCAACTATAAACAAGATAGACAGCAGTTTAACTTCCTGTGCACATCATGACCAAACAAATTTTATGTATATAGCACTTTGCATGTGCAAGAAGCTATTTAAATCTCCAGTTTGCCATCATATTCATCATAAAAGACCACAATGAAATAAATTCACATTTATAATTCTAAAAGATTGCGAGTAATGCCATCTCCATTCAGTGATCCAAGAATTTCTATCCTTACCCATAGCTAATATCTGGGCTTAATCTACTTAAAATTTGTGTACAATTAAAGAAAGGACTGCTCATTCCCTTGAGGAGAGCTTGCTGTGTGTCTTGAAGACAGATCTTTTGAGTTCTTCTCAAACCAGTCCAATTTCTGAACCAGTGTAAAGAAAGAAAGAATGAAAAAAATAATTCCTTCTTAATTCAAGTTAAGAGTTAGTTTCCAAATTCTACAGCTTCAAGGAAAATACCAGTAGGTTTTCAGGTCCAATAGAATTACTTATTGGCAGGTCTGCTATTAAGAATTAAAAATTTACTCCAGTTATGGCAGGTAGTGTCTTCCTTCACAACACAAGTCATGGAGCATTACAACTCTGAAATAAATTGTAGCAAAAGTAATTATGAAGAGAAGTTTTAGCCTACATGACCTCCAACTGCGAAGACACTAAGATTACAATAATAAATAAATAAAGTACAGAGGAAAAAGAAAAGCAATGGCAAGAGGCAAAAAATAGTTTAGTCAGTAGTACCTGCTTAATTCACGCAGTCTGCTAATTTCTGCATCACGCTGATGTAATCTAATGCCCAAAATCTTATTTTCTTTCTCTGAAGCTTCCAGCTTAAACTGAAGACTCTTCCCATTTGCTAAAGCCTCGTCCACTTCTAAAATGCCAAGAAGAATTTACCTAATTATTTTAAGTTTTAAAATGCTACATGTAGAATAAGCAAATTCAAAACACACACCAATTTTGAGCTTGGTGGAATGAATATCATAATGCTGTTTGTTTTCAAGCAATTCTTCCTCTTTATCTTGAATATCTTTTGCAAGACGTTTATTTTCTTTTTGCTGACCCTCTATTATTTTAAGTAGTTCTTCATTTTTAGCCTCCAGTGACTCAAGGCTTTTCAGGGATTCTTGTAATTGACTCTGGAGCATCATATTCAAGGACTGCAAAGAAACCACTGCCAAAAGTAAAACGTAAAGACTTTGAAGTGTTTGATTCGAACTATGCTGCACACAAAAGTTTTTACATAATCATGGCAATACATAATCATAGAATGGTAAGGTTGGAAGGGACCTCAAAGATCATCCAGTTCCAACCCCCTGCCATAGGCAGGGACACCTCCCACTACAGGTTGCTCAAGGCCTTGTCCAACCGGGTCTTGAACACCTCCAGGGAGGGAGCATTCACAACCTCCCTGGGCAACTTGTGTCAGTGCCTCACCATCCCCACTGTAAAGAACTTCCTCCTAACATCCAGTCTAAATCTCCCCTCGGCCAGTTTAAACCCATTGCCCCATGTCTTGTCATTACAAGACCTTGTAAATAGTCCCTCCCCAGCCTTCCTGTAGGCCCCCCTCAGATATTGGAAGGCTACTATAATGTATGAGGTTTTCTTACAGATAGAAAAAGGGTTTTCTGAGGGAGATAAAATTCAAGCTTTTAAAAAAACTATCTAGAATATGTCATCTTAAGAGGCACATATGGAAAAATACTTTTCTCAGCAGCCGAAGAGTCAAGTCTCACTACATGGAGTCTAAACTGAAACCAATCCATGCAGATGCATGATTAGACCCTCAACAATTAGTTCACCTACCATGAAAGGCCACAAAACAGTTATTTTTACTTATGCATCTTTTTATGTCTGTACCTAGTTCAATAAATCTTTAACAAGAATGCCTCTACAAGCGCCATTCTCTATCAGTACTTTACATTCATAACTGAAGCTCTGTCCAGATGTCTTCTCACTTCTTTCTTGCTCGAGTTGTTGGTTTAATATTCTTAGTCTCCTAAATGTGAATTGTGGAAAAGCACAAATTTAGATCTAAAGTTCAAAACCATTGCATTTTAAATTAGTTTCGTAAGTAGTTGCTACTGAGGAGTGAATGTAACAGATATTTCAGAAATACAAACAAGTTTTCATAATGCATTTTTCTTGCATACTTGTACTTCTTCAACACAAAAGACCTTTTTTAAATTCTGGTAAATATCTTTCCCTGTTCTGAAATAAAGTGCTACCCAGTTATGTATGAGAGCTCCCCTGAAATGGGTGCCCTTTCCAAATATAATACACTGCAAAATGAATATAAGCAGGTTAACTATCTTCATCCTGCAGTTTGCAGGAAATGACAGGTTGATCCCACCTAGACAAAGGCCCAATCACGATGTAATTTATATTACTAAAACATAATAATATACAAATACTGCCCAGCTGAGAACAAAAGCACTGTAACACACCAGAACAATGATTAAATGTACAGTTTAGAACAGACCAGTTAAAGATGCTTTAGGCTCATTTGCAGTGAATACAGAATCACTGACTACTAACCTCTGCAGCTGGGAATTTTCACTTCTGAGAGGTTGTAAAGCTAATGCTATTTCAGTTTGTGTATTCATACTTTCTGCTACAGCTGGAAGCAGTGATATGCAGTCTTCTATTTCACTCATCAACCTTAACATTTCCAAATCGCCTGCAAGAGGTGAGGGGAAAAAACAGACCCCATAAACATAAATACCTTATTAATTGTGACAGTAATATTTTAGATGTGATTAAGCAATCTATGAAGTGCTGTAATTCTTCCTTTTAAAGAAAACCTCACTTTGAACTATATTTGTTTTAAAATTTTAAGCCTGAATATGAAAACTATGCTTTAGCTTCTTGATACACCACAATTCATGACCTTTCTGACCAACTTTGGTGGGACTGCTGTTGCAATCTGTCCACACTGCTCCCTTTCTCAGGGGAAAACATCGTATAAGAGAACAATCCTTACCATAGCTTCATGATAATTTAAAATACTCAATAAAATATGTTATTACTTATCCAGAGTGAAGCATAGAGCTATTACAGTTGTGGAAAACCCCTCTATGACCACATATTATCTGACACATACAATTTCCAGACACTGAAGTGCTCACTCACGTAACACAGCTCTTGTGTTGATGTATGCAATCACCCTACTGCACAACGAAAATGTCCTCACCTTGATCTGTTATCAGTGCTCTGAGCTCTCCCAGAAGATATTTTAGAGTCTTAACTTTATGAGCTGTTTCTTCTGGACTTTCTTTTCTAGATTTTAGGACTTTCTTCACAAAATTTGTCTTACAGCTTGTATCTCTCACTGGAGCTATGTCAGCTACACTTGATTTATTTTCTTCATTGATCACATCCTCATGTTCTTCAGAAGTATCCTCCTCCTTTTCACTTGAAGCATGTTTTGCTGTACAATGATGGCATTTCTGTTCAGTCCTGCCATTCACCATTTCATGTGACTGTAACATGGCCAGGTGAGCTTGTATGCATCTTATCAAACCTGCTTCTTTTATCTGTTGCTTGTGGTTTGAGGTTATCTCTCTGCCAGATGATGGGGTGAATGTAGGCACTGCACAGTTACTTAGTGCACTTGATGCTACACAACGGGGCACATTAGGAAAAGCAGTGGCAGACTGTATTTGTGCAGTAGGCACAGCAGAAACTATTGGGCAAGCCACAGGTCCTCCTGCCTCTGGCACACATTCATTGCCACTCTCTACAGAAGCATCCTGCAAAATGAATATTTATATTAAGCAAAAAATTAACATATAAAAAAATATTAAAAATAATTCACCCTCATCTGACTCAATGTGGTCTTAATCATTCTTTGTGAGTTACAAAAGCAACTACAACCCATTAATTGCATAATTTCCTCTGCATTAAGGAATAATTAAACCATAAATCTGGTCTTTATCTTAAATGTTATTGGCAACATTAAAGTACAGCTCTTTTTCAGCTGTTCTGTAAAGAATAAAGAAAAAAGAAAAAAAAAAAAACCAAAAAACAGCAGAGTTTTGGTATTTTGCTTTATAAACACTCATTCCTTGAGTCAAACCAGTATAGGGAAGGAAAAAAAACCCCACCACACTAAAAAACAAAACAAAGACAACATTGTTACCTTTCAGTATTTTAAGTAGATAAATTTCTTAAAATTCAAGGACAGCACTACCTATGCAAGGACATGGGACAGCCTGCAGATGGAACGTGATTCTACAGCCTTACAGTTTCAAGGTGCAAGCCCTTTACCCCCTTCCCCAAGATGGCAGCCTGTTCCCTCCATTTATCCTATTCTTTGTCCTAAAATACACGAGTACTTTAAAATGTGGCTCCAAGAGACTACACAGTGTCTGAAGGAATTAATCCATTTGATCATTGTCAGGGGAAAAATTACATAGAAGGTATGATATTTTTAATCATGAATTAGTTAAAGATCCTGATGTATGTTACTGAGAACGTAATTATTAAGAGTAATTAATAAGTTCCTGCACTTTCCACATTTGCTGCCCATTACAGAATTTACCATACAGAAATGCCTCCAACTTGCATTTTTTGATGTCTACATTAAATATTTTAAATAGCAGTATTTTCTTTAACTATTTATTCTGTTCATCACCGTCAGCTGAAACAAGCAGTTTTTTTTTTCTTTCATGAAAATTATTACATAAACCCAAGAAAACCCACACACTCAAATAAATGAGTAAATAGGCAGTGCTAATTTAAAACATTTTTTAGTAGTTGGAACCAAACTTTTACTTACTGACTGAGTAGATAATGGATTAGCTGAATGTTGCAGGGCTAGAGCTGATGTGGAGGTAGGTAATCGATAACTAAAATCTGTTTGACATCCTAAAATAAAACAACATGCATAAATCAGGGCAATTCTGCACAAAACTCTCACAGTAATACAGCAGATTTTACATTAATAATTCCACTAACCCTGACTTGAAGTGGGAAAAGGAGTTAAAGCAGGAATTTCATTACTGTTCTGTGATGTTTGGCCAGTTATGAGAGACATCTGAGTTTGCACATGCTCGCACAGTTTCTGATGCATCACAGGAGAGTGTTGGCTGCAAGGCACATGAATTAGCTGAACCATCTGGCTCTGTGCTGCACAGGGAAGTTCCTTCTGAGCAGAAGGTGCGGTGGATGAGGCAGGTTTTCTATTTGATGTTGGCACTATCGGGAAAGAACAAAAAACCCAGCTGAAGTTGTTAGTTTTCTCCATCTACACAAACCCTACAGCCTAAAATTTCAGTCAGAATTTTATTTACCAGCAAATCAATCCATAATTTTTCATTTTATTCAGGACAGAGCAACCTGTGAGAGAAGGCTAACACCTAACTCCAGAAGAGCTTACAGCTGTGCATTCTAAATAGAATCCAAGCACTGTAATGCTTCACTGTCCAGGAGAAATGGGGTGGAGATATTATAATACTCCTCCACACTTCAGACCAGTTAAACTTTATGTTCACATTTGTAAACAAAAAAATCTTTCTTCCTAGCACATGAAGCTTAAATATTTATGAGTTTCAGTAACTGCTTAGAGAAGATTTAAGGTTTCTAAAAAACAATGAGTAATGTCTATATACTTTTGTGGATCCAGTTCTGGGTTGATCAATAACAAAACCCAACAATTACCTGAAGCCTCAGATAATTTATCTCAGTAAGTTGAGCAGTCTCTCAGTAGTTTTTGAGAAAAAAGCAAGCCCAAGAAAGCCCACTTACCAATTTCTTTTCGGATGTGGGCAGCAGTAAAGGTTTTTTCCAATCCTTTCTTCTTAGAAGTAGTTCCTTTGGTTAGCAAAGGCTTGGAAATAGTTTTAACAGAAGTTGTTTTCTCAGTTTTTTTGTGGACTGTCTCCCTTCCTAGTGTAAGTTGAAAGGAAAATTAGTCAACAAAATAAATCAGAACAGTCTCACAAAAACTAAAAATGTAACTTAGCTTTTCAATAGGTACAACCTGCAGCCTCATTTTGTAAGAGATTGTTCAGTAAAGTTGCACAACGGTCAAGTCCATTGTGAATAGTATCAACCTGCACAAAAAAAAAAACCAACTTCTGTCAGAAAAGGAATACCACAGTTTTCTTTCTGTAAACTAAGATAGTACTTTAGAGGGCAGTGCTCCCCATCCTGTCGCTTGGAAAAAACCCAACTGATAACTAGCAAAAAGGTGTCGTTTTCTATGTATTACTTTCCAATTATGAAAGTTTGCAAACACACAAATTTCACAAAAGAACTCTGTTGTCTTGTTGCATACATGTCCATTTTATGTTCTGGTAATGGCATGTATGTGGTTTCTATTCTTATTTCTGTGTACAGTCAGGCTATTATCTACAGCCTGTTTCTACCTTGGTGAGAACTGATGTAGCACTGTACAGCAAACAGCAGCACTGTGTCTAGACAACTCACTGTTTCTAGCAGAAAATCTAACCAATATTGCTATACCTCTGCCAGGGCCAGCCCTAGGCCATAAACAGTGTAACTGTTTGCAAAATGTATCCTGTGTTTTAATGAGATTTACCAAAGCCAACTTTCACTGCGCACAAAGCCGACTTTCAACGTATCTGCAAATGCAATATTAATATTCTTGCTGGCTTTTCAAGAACTATTTCTAGTCCAGATGCAGCAGTATCAAAGTTAATTTGGTATTCCAATTTCTCTTTAGCTAACAGAGGTAACTGTATTAAAAAGTAATTTAATTACCTGACTGTCAGATTCAGTGGAATAGAGAGAGTATGCAGACTCCACATCAGAATTACATCGTTTTCTTAAGCTAAACCTGAAAAAAAAAAGTCAAATTTGTTGCTTATACTACCTCCTTAATGTACAAATTAAAAACTTTGATTTTATTCAGTAACAATAAAACTGATTTTATCAAGGAACAAAGTATCTTCCTCCTTCTGAAAAATGTGCATTGCTACCACAGACATGTTTTAGCAGATATTAATGGCTTACATCAAAGAATAATTCAGTCTACACTCAACACCCTTACATATGGTTAGTAACTGTACAAATTTAATCTCCTATTTGTAAGACATGCAGAGAGTCAATCCTGTATTTCTACAGGCAACATTTCTATTCAGTTTGTTGTCTGTCTATTCATGAGGTCCTTAGAATCCAGCTGCATGCACTGCCTTGAAGCTAAAAGCATTTACTGACATATCAACATAATTTTGTGAGGTATGACACATATAAGGTTCCCAAGCACTGACATATAAACTCAATTTTAGGTAGTATTCACGACTAAGGACTTACTGTTTTTGTCCATTTGTTACTTTAGCTGCTCCTGTTAGCCTTCCAGAAGACAGTACCTGTTGATAACAGAAATATACTCTAATTTTCAGGAAGTACCTTCATAATATGATTGAAGATTACCATTGCCCACTAATTCTAAGAACTTTTGCTGATGTAGATCAGTTAAAGGTAATTTGCAGCTCTTAGAAGTAGGAGGGGGTGCGGTGCTGCCATTAGGGACTAAATCTTGTAATTTTTATTTCACAAAACATACCTTGACAGCATGAAGCTTCATTAATTTCTGCAGCACTTTACAGGTAAATTTAATGACATGATCAAGGGGAGACATATAAACAGACTGAAATAAAACTTATGAACAAACACATAAGCTTTGGGGATTTTAATAGGTAGCTACAATAGCTGTTCGAACCCCAGGTATACCAAGGTGGAAGAACCCTTGTGCAGACAGCGTATTATAGAATCATTTTGGTTCAATGAGACCTTCGAGATCAAGTCCAAGTGTTTCTCAGCACTGCCAAGTCCATCCACCACTAAACCATGCAGTTCTAGAGCCTCCAGCACAGGAAGGACATGGAACTGTTGGAGCGGGTCCAGAGGAGGGCCACGAAGATGATCAGAGGTCTGAAGCAGCTCTCCTATGAGGACAGGCTACAAGAGTTGGGGCTCTTCAGCCTGAAGAAGAAAAGGCTTCAAAGAGAACTTATAGTAGCCTTCCAGTACAGGAAGGCTGGGGAGGGACTATTTACAAGGTCTTGCAATGACAAGACAAGGGGCAATGGGTTTAAACTGGCAGAGGGGAGATTTAGACTGGATGTTAGGAGGAAGTTCTTTACAGTGGGGGTGGTGAGACACTGACACAAGTTGCCCAGGGAGGTTGTGGATGCTCCCTCCCTGGAGGTGTTCAAGGCCAGGCTGGACGAGGCCCTGAGTGACCTGTACTAGCGGGAGGTGTTCCTGCCTATGGCAGGGGGTTGGAACTAGATGATCTTTGAGGTTCCTTCCAACCTTACTATGCTATGATTCTATGTCCCTCAGCACCACCTGTACAGGTCTTTTAAAATACGTCCAGGGATGATGACTACCACCACTATAAAGCCTGTTCCAGTGCTTTATAACCCTCTGGTGAAAAGTTTTCCTAATTTCCAACCAAAACCTCCCTAGTGCAGCTTGGTGCAGATTCTTCGTATCACTTGCTACTTGGGAGGAGTGACCAACACTCAGCTAGTTACAAGCTCATTTCAGGTAGCTCTAGAAAGAAATAAGGTCTATGCTGAGCCTTCTTTTCTCCAGGCTAAATAACCCCAGTTCCCTCTGCCGCTCCTCCTAAGACTTGTGCTCTAAACCCTTCACCAGTTTCACTGCCTTTCTCTGGACACGCTGCAGCACTTGTAGTGAGGGGTCCAAAGTGGAACACAGTGCTCAAAACGAGGCTTAGCTAGTGCTGTGTACAAAGCGACAACCACCTCCCTAGTCCTGCAGACCACACTAATTCTGATACAGACCAGGATGTCACTGGCCTTCCTGGCCACCCGGGCACGCTGCTGGCTCACATGCAGCCGGCTATCGGCTAACGCGCCTGCTTGCTGAGGAGTCCGTTACCGACACACACACAAAACAGAACCCGAAGAATGGTTGCTAGGTTGTGCCGAAGATAGCAACGGAACGCCCCACTCCTTCTGATCGCCCGTACTCGGCTGGGACATTCTCCAACCTCCACACACCTTCCGTCAAGCAAAGCCAAAAGTCTAAAGGCAGGGCTTACATCCGACTGCAGACAAAGCGAAGCCCCGCACACCCCCGCTACCCGAAACCCCCACGCATACGCACCTTACCGGGCCGCGCAGGCCCCCTCCGGGCCATGACCGCTGCCGAACCGGGGGCGGAACCCCTCCGTCGTCCTGACCTGCCCCCTCAGGCCAGGAGCGCGTCTCACCCAGCCAATCGCGAGCCCCCGTGGCTGACGGACGGGAACGGCCGCTGGGAAGCCGGGGCTAGAGCCCGCCCCGCCCCGCCCAGCTCGAGGCTCCTCGCGGCGCGCCGGCGGCAGAGGGCGCGGGAAGGGGAAGGAGCGGGGCTGCAGAACGCGGTCGGGGATTGGCAGAGAGTGGGCACGGCGGAGCCAATCGGATGAGAGAAGGGGAATGGGCGCGGCTCTGGCGGGTTGTGAAATTGTCCTCCTGTTGTGGGCTGTGGCGTGTCAGTGTGGGTTCATTTCCTTCAGCCTTCTCTGTGCTTCCCACCGAGCGGCCCCGGCACCAGCCTCTCCACTTAAGAAAAAAAGCGGCTCACGTAGCTGGGCCATCCCATCCTATCCCAGTGCCGTGCTCCCATGATGTGTCGTCTGGAACCTTAGAGGTCCTTCGAGAGAAGCAGGTCCTGTGGGGCAGGGTCTCATGCACTCATAAAATACACTATAAAAACGGACCTCGCAGATGGGTAGGCCACCTTGAAGGAAAACTCAGACATCTCAGTGGGGGACTGCTCATGAAATTACCTCAGGGTCTCTGCTTGTGTGGTGGTAGGGGGTTTTTTTGAATCTGGGTTATGAGTAAATTGTAATGAGGCCGATATAAAATATTAAATATTTTATTAGCAAAAAAATTTCCCCAAACGTATTTACAATATAACCCACACAGATTCTACTATGCGGTTGGTAAAACTATTGTTGCAGAATGTATATACATCCAATGAAATNCAGTAACAAAAATTGGCTGGAGGTTTTAAGCATTTTGGCCGAGTGTTTTGACCAATAGCAACCGATAAAAGACCAATCTCAAGTTACCTTACTAAAAGAGGCAGAAGTCACAAGTCCATCACCGTGACTTCTGCAGACTGAGAGGTGCCAAGCCTTTTGTCTGCTTTCCCGCTTCTTCTACCCGGGAAGAAGGGGAGAAAGGAGGAGTGGGGGGGAGCAAGATGGGTGCCCAGGCGGATATCCAGGATGTGTGTCCCAAATAGAATTTGGGCCCTTCACCACAGCTTGCTTGTGTAGCCTGTCCCGTGGAAGTCCTTAGTGGCACAAAAAGTAAAAGCAGGCTCCTAGGAATTCCAAAGGAACTGTAGGTGTTTCGCTTACAGGCTAAAACCATCAGTTCTTTACGCTAGGTGATGTCTTCCTGCTGGGGTTAAATCTCTGGCAATTCCTGAAAATACCCGTGTACGTGGGTGTAAATGGTGGTGCCTCAAGTCTCTTATACACGCATGCATGCACTGGCTTATTAGTGTTCTGCATATCATTGTCTTTGGGTTTGGTTTTTTTTAGCTGAATAAATCCACCTTCTGAAAACATCATTGAAAGCAATTACATTTTACTGAGGCTGAAAATGTAGCTACATTACTGCGTTTTTAAGAGGACTGTAGCAGAAGTGCATATAAATATTCAACATCTGTGCTCTCCCAGTGAGTAAATAATATTCTTATTGGGTATGTTAATATTTGCACTGGAGCAATGATGCACTTAAAGTAAAACTATGTTGAGAAGATCTTTAATAATTAAACAAACAAACAAAAACCCTAAATCAAACAACCCCCAGAAAAGAACATAAGGGTTTTCTGGCAGGAATTTGGGGACTGCTTCAATTTTTCTCTTTGAAAATAGAAGATCGCTGTAAGGGGAAAACAGATGAAGGAGGAAATATAACCTAGCAAAATGGAAGACATTGAAGGCAACTCAGAAAGATGTATGGCCACTACCAAACCAGTGCCAGAACACTGGTATACTTTTTTCTTAGGGGATTTATGGAAGTCTATGGCTAAAGTCTCAATGAAGTGATAAATGTGACTGCAATAATTTATATAATTAAGGATGGATTATCCCAAGGTAACAACAAGTTACAAAAAAAGTTCATTTCACCTAATCACAATCCCACCCTTTGGTTTGATGTCTTATTTGAAGACACATAAACCACTTTTTTTCATCAAAAAGAAATTTAATATAGAAAGGTGTTAAGTCCCATTCTTGTCAACTGAAACATTTTGAAACTATGAAAGAAATAGCAAGATTCACTTATAAATACTTTTAAATGGGACTGGAAAGAGTAAAGAATTGCATGTAGAATTAAAATTCTCAGGAAGTCAGAGACATGCAAGTGATCAGACTTTAAAGAAAAGCATATGGTCTCATGGAACTTGTAAGAAAGCTAAAAGAGTTAACAGCAGTATATTCTGAGTGTAGAATTATGTCGGAAGAACTAGATATTTTTTTCTGACTGACATTGGCTTTCTTCAACCTGAAAGGAGGTCGTAGCCGGGTGCGGGGCTGGTCTCTTCTCCCAGGCAACCAGCAACAGAGCAAGGGGACAGACTCAAGTTGTGCCGAAGGAGGTATAAGCTGGATATTAGCAGGAAGTTCTTCACAGAGAGAGTGATTTGCCATGGGAATGGGCTGCCTGGGGGGATGGTGGAGTTGCCATCCCTGGAGGGGTTCAAGAGAAGACTGGATGAGGCACTTAGTGCCATGGTCTAGTTGATTGAATAGGGCTGGGGGATACATTGGACTGGATGATCCTGAAAGGCTCTTCCAACCTGGTTGATTCTATGATTCTATGATACATTGAAGCAGTATGGGAAATCACGGAATATCTCTGGACATGTATGGCTGTTATGGTGAAACTCTGATTAAGAAAAACCTTATTCTTTGTCTTACATTTTAAAATGCTTCAATGTGCTCTATTCATATATAATATTATATTGTTATTCATACTCAATGTGCAAGCTCTGTTTGAGAGGGAAAATTAAATTCTATTTAATTCCATTGCATTTCATTAAACCAATTTCATCTTCTTGTTTGACAGATAACTAACATTCCCCAAACATTTCCAGGGGCAAACATGACCAGGCCAGGTCTGCTCCCTCTTTGGGAAAGCAAACTATGGCAGTCTTACGGGTTCCAACACTATTTGGTGTAGAAATAATGGTAAAGGGAATTAGAAAACAAACAAACAAACAAACATAGGGATAAGCAGCGTTGTTCTAAATAGATGAGGGATAATTCTTGGGTATCTGTGATTTATATCAAATTCTATGTGCTGTGTTTAAAGAATTAGTTTAGGTAAAAAAACCAAGGATTATATTGTTAAAGAGGAAGAATAAGAAATTATTTTTACAGGTGTGGTACAATGATACTCAAGCAGTGAAACAGAGAGAAAGGTGAAGTGGGATATGATATATTAACACAGGTCACCATGCATTGGGCCATGTATGCAGAAAAACTTCAAACTAGCTGACTATTAACTCTACTGTTACAGAGCATTCTCTCTACCAGAAAATGGTTCACAAATTTGACATAATTTTGAGAACAGCAGCACAGTTAATGTAATACAGGACAAAAATAGATATGGAGGAAAAGACTCGAATCATAAACCACAGAAATGCTCCCTGAATTACAAATAATTCAAATATATACGAGGTTGTATTTGCAATCAGTGCTTCAGATGCTGTCCATATTGCATGAAGCATCACTGAAAATAGCAAAAAGCTTATTCTTACCCTAAATAATTTACAGCTTAAGATAAAATGCCACTGTGATACAGCAGACTGCATATAAGACAGATGTGCTTAATAATGATGAATATATAAATATACTTAGAGCGTAGCTTTTGGGGACTGAAATTTTTGAGGGGATGATTCTCAGAGAAAGTAAAACAAAGCTCTGTTGTTTCAGGAAGGAGAGAAAGCCAACAAAATGAAGCTAATAAAGGCAGGAAGTCATTTGTCAAATGATGAAGTTTCATTAGGAAGCGGAGCTTCTTCAGTGCCTGTCTAGGAAAATCAAGTTGTATTCTCATTCAGTGTAAGTTCTCAGAGTTTCTTGATACCAGTACTAACAAAGTCTAGTGATCTAATTAAATACTAACCTAAGCATGATCAAGTACTAGAACAAATTAATACTAAGGTTTCCTCTGAATCGATTACAGCCAAAATTGTGTGAACTTAATGAGGGAGCATTCACAAAATGAGGAGCTTTTTATGAGACAAATAAGCCAAGAATATCAATGATAACTGGTTGTTTTTAAAGCCTGTTTTGGCAGGTGCCCAAACCCCCATAAAGCTACAATTAAGGAATAACTCTACAACTTGGCTAATGGAAAGAGAATGGATAACTCGTTTTATATATCCACCTCTCCTTCAATCTACACATAACAAACACAAAAGGGGAAATGAATAGCAAGGAATATGTAGTTAAGAATACAACCAACAGAAAGCAGGTACTTAATTTGTCAAAGACAGGCTTAAGGAATGTCTTGATCACAGTAAGAATGCTATTAGAGGAAGCAGAAATTTAGTAAGCAATTTTCCAGTTTGATTGGTAAAGATATAATGAGGAGATTAAGCTGGGTGTTATGGACCCTACAACTCTGGTGCAATTTGAAAGTTTCAAAAGTAACTTACAGAGTGTTCTATTGGACTTCCAGTCTCTCTTGAGTAAACAGACTGACCCTCACCATGGTATTGAGTTGTGATTTGTAGGAAACATCACCAACATTCAGGCCGCTCTGGTATTTATGAACTGACTACGCTTAAAATAACAACCCGGTTTTCTGAAAGTTGGTGACATCATTCTGCACGAAGTACTTTTGCATGAGTTTTGAACCCCACGAGGTGGCGCCACGTGAACATAAAACAGTAAGAACTGCGTTTGAACCAAAAAGCTACTGATTTCCTTAAGACCAATGAATGCACATTTTTGTTTACAATTAGGAAAATACCACTGTGGTATTTCACAGAACACTTGTCAAAAAAAGACATTTCAGGTATTTTTTTTTTACAGGAATAATGTTTTATTAGTGATGATGTGTGTTTGAAAAGAGTAATATTTGGCTTGGCACTATTTATTGCTCTACTAAATACAAAATCTACTGTGACATCAAAATTATCTTTAAAATCACATAGGCCTATTTCACAGTGTTTAAGTTTAATAGTGGATCTAGAATCTAATTACTTTAGGGGAAGAATAAACTAACAACAGATGAATACTGGAACAGGCTGCCCAAGGTTTTGGTTGAGGCCCCATTTCTGGAGACACTCGAGATCAGACTCAATGTAGTTCTGGGCAGCCTAATCTAGTTGGAGGTGTCCTTGCTCACTGCAGTGGAGTTAGACAAGATAACCTTTGAGGGTCCCTTCTAACCCAATTCTGTGAATTTCTTAAAACATTTTTTGTTTTTATTCTGTTTGAAAAAGAAATTAAGCAAGAGAAGAACAACAAATAAAATATCTGAAGAGAGTTTACTCTAGTTAGAACGTTTGTCCAAATTTCTGATGAGGCAGTCTTTGTAATTAGTACTAGTAGCAATGAAGTTTGTCCCACCAAGGTTAAATCTTGCAACTGTTGTTATTTGACAAGATAACCTATGGATAAGTGAATCCATGAGCAGATTCATGGATCTGAGAGACTCCATCTGAGCTGTATGAGATCATTCAGGTGATTACAGGAGATCCCTTCCAAGCTAAATGATTCTATGATTCTGATTCAGAACTTTTTTCTTACACTTTTGTGTCTTCAGGTCCACTCTTGATTGATTCAATTTAATCAGTTTAACACTGCTGTAACCACTGTTCTTCTAATCCTCCAAACAGCCCCACATATGAATTATGGAACTGTGCAGTCTTCAGTTTGTAAACATTTGCCCAATATTGGTATTTGGGATGAGAAAGAGAAGTCCTTTCCCAAGATCCGCAGGTGCATTAGTCACACCAATACATCTTAACTAGTCAAGTCAGCTCAGTAACCTGATGCTTTTTGTGTGCTAATAGAAAAGGCCAAATCTGTTTTCCTTTTCTATTAAATGGCTGAAAAGAACTGAAGCAGCAACACCTCTCAGTGCTGTGAGAAGTATCTAGGTACTTTTCTGACTCAGTGGAGTCTGTGACTGTATTTGCTGGGCTGGCAGTATGAACTGATAGGCTTTTACATTCTGATTTTTTGAAGTTATGTAAGAAGACTTCGGTCTGCTTCCCATACAAAGGGACTATCAATTCCCATCAAGACACAAAACCACTACCTGCCCTTTGGTTTTCTTAGTAACTGAAAACATACGGTATGGTGCTAAGTTTCTCTCATATTTTCTGTCTGAATATTAGATAGCAGTGGAAAGATGCTGATCTGTTTTCTTTGACATGAGAAGTTTGCTCCAGTCATCCAGAATAAATATACAAAATCAGAGTGAGTGAGGCATGGCGAGACAGAATGAGGATGCTTTATATCAGTCATATCTGTTGAGTGATACTGGAAACGAAGGAGCTCTTTTGGGCTTACCCTCACAGCTACAGCATACCACTGCAGAAAAGGCTTTAGTGAATTTGTTGATGAAGCTTACAACCTTTGTGTCTCCAGCTGTCTTCTCTAGTGCTTAATTTGTTACAGACTGACTGGAAAGGAAAAAAGCTGGCAAAGAGCCTACTACAAATATTCTTACTTCATTGATCTCTAAAAGAATATGAAGTAATTCCCTTATTCCTAAGAAATACTTCCTTCTGATTTAAAAAGCAGCAGCTGGGCTAGTGGTTAGCTGCTTTTTCAACATACACATTGACTCAAAATCACACTATCTGGTGTATTCATCCAGGACAACATGGTAGTACAAATAAACTTACAACTCAAATCAGTCCACATGCCAGCACTAAAAACTTCAGCCACTCAGTTTCTTCAGTAAAAGGTCCAATATTCGTTATGTTTGCATATAAGTCTTCTGAGACATTCAGCACATCCCACATGTGAGCCAGTCCACCTATATGTGTTGTAACTCTCCCTTCCACCTGGAGATAAGCACAGATTAAAAAATGCATCATAGGAAAATGCGTATTATTTTGCCTCCGTTCAGAGGAAGACAGAGTTTTCTGTAATCTGGTACCGTGCCCAAAATACTTCCATTGGGCTTAATCTATGCTTTTCTCTGTGAAGTGTGCTGTGGTGATTAGGAGCTAGATAAGTAGGGAACATCAGTGATATGAAGAGACTAACTGGATGCCTAAAGCATATGTTTGGTGGGCACACTTAAGAAAGATTACAGCAAAACCGCTCCATAAATAAAATAGGAGGAAAAAGTAGAAGCAAATAATGATTACAAGCTATAAAAACACACACAAGTGAAATTAACAGTGTGAGTACAAGAAATAATTACTTCTGTGACATCTGGAAGGATGTTAATTTTACAGACATGTTGCCTGACACATAAATTTTATATCTGTTAGTGGACATTTTTTCTTGTATATTCTTTATTTGGCACCAGTATGGTATGAATTGGGTGAACAAGTGATCTGAGTTTGAAAACTATAAATCTACAGGGCCAAAGGAAGTACAGCTGAAGAAATAATCTACTTTCTACTATATAGAAACAGCTAATACATTAGTGTTCACCATCCAGTATATTTATATTAACCATATAGAATATTTATGGATGTAGAGGTAAAATCAGGTTATCCAAACAGAAAATGTAGTCAGTGTAATAATATTACTGGAATAATAAATATAATAAAAACTCTATGGATGTAAATTATTAATGCCTTGTATACTTGCCCCAGAAGTGGAGAAGATATTTCTCGCCCTTTGATCCAGGACCTTTAAGAGCTCTGGTGTGACATCTTTCCATTCTGTCTAAGATACCCTTCCCAGTGTCTGAGGGAACTTTCAACATGGGCCACAGCAGATGTACAATAATTAAGACCCGTGGCATCAAATTTCAGCTGTCAAAGTAAGGAAGACAAACCTAGAGGTCATTTGGTCTCTCCTGCTCCAAGGCTGGGTTAGCGATGTCTGTACCCACCCTGCTACAAATTTGTCTAGCCTGCTTTTGAAGACCTCCAGCCTTTCCATATGGCATTCTATGTGCCACAGTCCTAATGGCCCTGACCACCCTCCCCTGGCATGACCTCCATCCTTGTCTTTGGGCCTAGGACCCTTATTTCAGCCCAGGGTCATCACTCCCTGCTCCAGCAGTGCTGTTAAGACGCCAGGTTCTAGCTTCACCACAGCCCTGCTTTGATTGCCCTTAGGCACTCTTGGTCCCAGTATGCTGATTGACTGCTTAGCTTGACCTTGAACCTACCTCATCACCCAGAACTTGCTTGATGACATGGGCTTGAGGCTGCCTTCTCTAGTCTGCCCTGATCCCTTGCTGAGAGCAGTGGGAAGATCCTGGCTGCTGAGTCTTTGCTCTGCTTCTCACCCCTGAGGAAGCAGCTGCACTCTGGGCAATCTTGCAGTGCCTCAATGTGAAAAAGGTTGTCCTACTCCAAGCTTAAGTCTTCTGTGCTGCATTTTAACTTACTGTTCTGTGTTCTGTTCCTCATGAACTTAGAGGGCATCATTTCCTGTTCTTCTTCACAGCACTGTTTGAAAGATTTGAAGATAATTACTATACCACCTTTGATACTCTGTTTTCTATGGTAAGGAAACTGAAATTTCTCAATCTTGCCTGTATCTTGTGTTTCATAAAATTTTAGTTACTCTCGCTTGGAGCCTTCATTTTTCTTGAAATACAATGTCCAAAACTGGACAAAACACTTCAGCCAAGACTTTACCAGTGCTAAGAATAACAGAAGCATGACATCATCTGTCTATAAATGATACTTCTGTTTATATTTCTGTGTACAATGTTTTCTCTTTTGGAATAGCACAGAGTTGTTAGCTGATGTTGAACTTGAATTTCACAATTGCCCCAAAAGTTTCTGCAGCAATATGAACTACCCAGTTATTCCTTATGTTATATGTATTGCTGTTGAATTCTGACTCGTAGAATTATTCACTTCCCTTATTGAATGGCTACCTTTTTTCCACAAGATTTCTCTAATTTGTTAAAATATGTTAAGGGAATTTTTAATCCATGCCCTAGGCCCCTGAAATTAGAATCTGCTCCCTTTAATATACTGACATGTGGCTGCCTCTACACACTTCTTATGTGAAACACTGTCCATTCTTATCAGCAAAGTAATTAATAACATAGACATTTAATTTTGACTCAGTGTTAACACCACAGTATGATGAAAAAGTTTGGTCAGAAGACATTGTAAGAAAAATTCAGTGTATTACATGTGGTAAACTGCTTAGTTATTCCAGTTTAGGGTTGCTGCTACAGTGGACCAGCTTCAGAACATGTCAGTGGAGTGCAGATGGAAGAACAGTAAACCTTGCAATTAATTGCACATAATCATGCTTATATAATTTTAACTTATGTTATTACTGAATATTATTTTTGCCAATTTGAGGAATTCCTTGATATTTAGAAAATATCTCCTGCCTGTGAGAATAAGAATTTTAAACTATGTTTCTGGTGAATTTGGTAAAACATGGGCCTGATGCTAGAGTCCATTTAAAATGGAATCTTAGCTGGGCCATATAGGCAGCTGATGTAAACCAATACAACTGTGTTTACCCTAGCTAGGGAACTGACCTGTATTCTTAGCTTAGCCAACAGGAAATTTCAAAATCTGGTCTTCTCACAGGTCTAAGTACTTTTTTCTCTTTTTGGACCTTAAACTAAACCATTTGAAGTAATAAGAAACTTACTTTTTAATAGTAGTTTGGGGCTGAAAATATGTCTTTATCTGCTCCTTGAAACAATAGAGAAGCTAAAAGTGAGCATGTCTTAGTTATGTTCTTAGGCCTGGGACTACATCAAAGGACGTAAGTAACAGCTTGAAGGTAAAATGAGGTAAAGAGTATTAATCATTGATATCATAATCTTTATCTTACTTATCTGAGAAAAGCAAATTAAAGTATATCTTAGTAATAGAAAAGCATTTATCCTCTAAAACAGGGTTCTCCTCACCTGTTTTATAGAATGGGCACTGTGCTTCACTCTTCCTCATCTAGCTCCAGCACAGTCTTTACTTGGAATGTCTGCTTTTGATTTTCCATTTAATTTCAGTATTTCTCAGCTGAAGTTCTCGAGCAATCATTTCTACTTCTACTTACGGCACAGCCACGAAAATTCTTTAGTGCTGTGCTCCTTGTCACATTTGGTTAAATATTTGGGCAGATACTTAACAAACTTCTCTTAGCATTTGTGTCATATCACTTTTACATTAAAAAAAAAACCAAAACAAAAATCAACTTAAAATCACTGCATTCAATTTTGTCCAGCCTGGTACTAAAAGTGACTGAAGACCTTTTCCTGTCTCATGACTATTTGTTGTCTTATGTGAAATGAATTTAGTGATCTCATTCTGCTTTCAAATGAACGTGTTAGCATAATTTATGACTCCCACAGCAGAGCAACTTGAAAAATATAAAGACTTGAAAACAGATTTTTCTTTTTATATATGAGTCATCTTGGATTACTACCGAGGGACATTGTTTGGCTCAGGCTGAGGAGGCTTGAACTTGTGGTCTCTATGCTTCTCCATAGGGACAGATATAAAGGAGCTATACAGGAGAATTTCTTTAAGGCATTTGCTACATCCTCTGTCCTTCCTTGCTAATATTGACTTTAAGCTTGGATATATTGTAATGCTTGTTTATCATGGGACTGTCTCATGAGCTCTCTGCATCCTGCATCAGGTGGGTGAGGGTCTCCTTCTTAGGGCTGAGTTAAGCTAAGATGTCTTCCTGTCTTGGTCATACAGAAGACAGCCTGACACTCAGAGACTGTCCTGGCTTTTTCTAATGATTTTCAGTCTGATATTAAAGAAAAGTCAGGAAGGCAGATCTGATTTTAAATATTTGGTTTCATGTTTGAATTATATTTCTGCACCATAAGCAGAGAATGAAACTAAACCCAGCTGTTTACTGTCACCTCAAAATATTGTTGTGACTCTGGGGATAAGCAAGGTTATGCACAGTCTACACTGCAGAAAGCCTACAGGTAGTGTGGGGTTTGTAAAGGTAGTGGGGTGGCAAGGACACTACATGCAGTTTTTCAGAGAACTTGAAAACACATTTGTGCAGAGTGAGCCTTGGTTTGGGGACCTGAGTCTGGGATACAAGGGCTACACCAGGATCGAGGGGGTTGGGAAGGAAGTGAGAGCAGCCTGCAAGTGTATTTCTCAACAAGGATATGAATGTGTGACTAAGGGGACAACAGCACAGTATGAATGAAATGTCCAACTGGGTTGTCAGCCTCTAGAATTGTATATTTAAATTAGAGCCTGTTTTATGTTAAAATATATAATATAAATGTTTGCGTATCCCCCAAATCCCCTGTTTAAAATCATGATTCAAGTGGAATGATTTTAGGCAGACAGCCTAAAAGCAGTAACTCCAGCAGGTCATCTGAGCTCAGAAACACAAAAGCTTTCCAAGGAAAGGCAGGGTCATGGTAAGGCCTGGTTCCTATCTCTGTACCCTGAAATGATACATAATGGTAGTCCCAAGCCAACAAACAAGAGTGCTACAAGTAGCTCCCACAGACTGTGGATTGCCTTTGTGTAAATTATTTTGATGCTTCAGTCAAAAAACACCTTAAAGGATGAAGAATCAGAGTAAAAAAAGTACAAAACATGCCCTCTGAATGCTGTGCTGTCAGTAGGTAACACGATCGATACACTACTGCAGATATAAACTAGGTATCTGGCAAAAGAGAGCTGCCAATGATACTACACTACTTTGAAAAAAACATAATTCAGTGATTTTGGCAGAACAACTATGGAAATTGCACTTTTTTTTTTTTTTTTTTGGTAAACATTGCAGTAGAAAAAACCTTAAAGCTTTTATATCAGAAGTTTATCATTCCTTCAGGTTTATGAGAGGCTGATGACTTTGTTTCAGGTGACAGGAACTATGCTGTACCTAGACTGCAGTGAGGTTGGTCCAGAGGTGAATCGTAACTTCCAGCAAAAGATGGCAATAGCTCTTTATGTGACTTTAGTCTACTAAGAAAATAGAAATGGTTATTCTATTTCTATTTACAAGGCTTTTCTCCTTTCCTGAAGCTTTTGTTTAAAATTGCATTCTAGCATATCTTTGAAGGTCAGGAAGTGCAGGGGAGATAGCCTGCTGCTAATGGAAGTGAAACAATGTGAATATACTGCTCTCTTTTTTCAAGCAGTCCAATTTTTTTTTCTTTTTTTTTCTTTTCTTTTTTTTTTTAAGCAGCTGTAAGAGGCTAAATAATGTTGCTAAATTGTTCACCAAAATGTACTGGTTATTTGGGTTTAGCTAGCTGAAGTCTGTGCTGAAATGATTACAGACATACTGAGAATTCTTGATGGGACTTCTCATGCTTAGTTATATGTTCCCCTATGTAACTTTCAAGTTGTGAATAGGCTTTATACATCCCAGAGAGATTTGTTGCTAACCAATTAACACTAATAATATTACTTTCTCTTTCCCATTGATGTCAGAGTAGGCTTTTTTACTTGAATGTGGTGGGAAGAGGATGGGCATCTTAATTACTGGGGGCTGGATCATGCTACCTTGTAGGAAACTCTGTGGGAGGAATACAAAAGAGAACGATATTCCTCCATTGGAAGAGAAGTAGTAGAAGACTAACTTCTTCTCCCTGCACAGAAGGTGCAGGAAACCTTGTCTTTAGCATTTGTAAACAATGTGAAAAAGAGACTTATCTCAGCAGCAGTTGGACTTTGTTCTCTTCAGGTTGGTGAAGCACTGACTAAAAGAAAGGACATAGGAGCTTGGTATAAATTAAATCCAGGAGCTTGGTTTTATCTTCTTTGTAGGTTCTTCATAGTACCTGGGAAATGAACAGCTAATCTGGGCTTCTTCAACTGCAAGATTCTCAGAAGCTATTTGAGAGTCATCTGAAAATAAAATAATCAACCTGACTGCATATGCATCATTTTATATATATATATATATATACACATATAAAAATGTCATAAATATAAATATATATATGTATATATATATTAGAAAAAAAATATATAAACTTTTCACTATCTAAGCTGGCTTTAACAGGCAGGTAATTTAAAATTGTGTTTTGTATGCTGTAATAAGGTAGAATAAAATGGCAAAACCATCATGTTTCACTAACCGTATTCCCTTTAAGACATTTTGTGATGCAGCATCGCCCCAGGCTTGAAAAAAACAGCAATAATCTAAGTATTGGACAAACTGTCAAGGGAGTGTAACTGCATTTGTATCACTGCTGAGAGAGTGCAAATGCAATGGAATATGAGCACAGTAACTTCTTTTCTGGGGATCGCTAAGAGCAGAAACTAAGCTTGTGGAGAATGAGTTAAATCAATCTGAGAAACTACAAATATAGACATTTGCTCCTATAGTAAACTAAGTTAAACAAGCTTTACTGGAGTTTGATTAAATAATCCACATTCTTTTTGCTATGATCCATATTTGTATTTTAGGATTCTTTGTCATAATTTCTTACTGTATAGAATAGTTTACAAATCTTATTTAATAGGAGTGTATTTAAGCTACAGAGAAACACAAGTTGCTGATTCACCATAGCACAGTAATGTCATAATAAAAACAAAATTTTGTGATGATGAATGAATCAGGGTGTGCAAAGGAAGTGTCTTCAGAAAGCTGCTGTGCAGTAACCATGTTACTGCTAGCAGAAGTAAGGTGGCAGGAGGTTGCTATGGATGTACACGTTAGAACTCTGCTTAGGCTCCTTCTTCCTCCAGTTTGCTCCCAGTGGTTCACCCTTTTTGATCCATGTTTTCATAAGAAAGTAAGCAAAACAGAGGATCTAATCACTCCTTTACGGGTTGGAACACTGGGATTATTTGACAGAAACAAAGTAAAAGCAAACTGCCCAGGCACTGGAGGCCTGCTGTTCTTGTATCCTGTCTTTTGGAAAGAATAAATAGTCTGTGAGAGATATGGGAGAAGGACAACACAGAGGAGTTTGCTAGTTTTGTATCACTATATCCTTAAATAGAGAGGGGAGACTTGAACGCTTAATTTTTCCCTATTTGTAGCTGTAGCCAAGGGAAACAATAGCCTTGCATGTACAGTCTTGCATATATTGTCTGCTTTTGGAGTTTAGCAGGGTGTAGTATATATGTGGGTGGAAGGTTTTGAATGCTGAAATACATTTTTGAAGCTCAGCTTCTCCCATGTTCTTCTCAAGGTTACATCTTTCAGCAAGCCTGAGATGTCTAAATCATTTACTGTAAGTTCCCTGCTTGATCTTGGTTTTTTTTGCCATCCAGTCTGACCATCCAAGGGCAGCAAAAATCTGTAGGGCATCTTCTTCAGGCTGCAATTTTTTTCATTCTGTAATTCTCTAGTATGGGTGGGATAGCACAAGGATGGCATGTGGCCATGGCTAAGGCAAAGTGTTCTCTCATTCATCCTAAATGACCCCTAAGCCTTTCTAGCCACTTGCTGTAACAGTGGCTGCCCTGACACTTGGCAGAAAAAAAAAGTTAAAAAATTACAGTTATGGCCTGGTTGGTGAATTTCCTGATTTCAAGGCCTTTAGGCATACCTGAATGGCAGGAGGGAGCTTGTTTATCACAGTTCATTTGGATCCCATCAGTCATTCCCCTGCCTCCAGTTCTGAAAACTCCATGCTTCAAAAAGAAACAGATAATAAAGCAACCAGAGTAGTTTTCTGTCTCTCCACTCCATGACCCAGCCAGCACCAAGCAGAGAAGTTGCTATACACCTGCAGCAGGGAAGGGACACCAGCTCAGACAGCCTCAGCTGTACCCTGCAGCTACTTCCCAGCTATCTGGGGAGGAGGCAGAAAAGTTACTGTGCAACAGCTTGTTAGCTACAGTGATAATAACTGGTCCTATCATAAGCCTCCGTGTTTTCAGCTCATCATAAAATACACATTTTTCTTAAGTCAAATTGACATTACAGGAACTGCAGTTCAGAAGCAATATGAACCTGAGGAGCAAAGGGAGTAAAAGAATTAAGAGCAATGTGAGATGGAGGAAGGAGATTCAGTGAATAAGCTGTGGATTAGAGATGAGCTTCTGGATTTTAACACCAGTTCCATGCACCCACCTCTCACTTGCAACTGCTCCCTGCCTTTCAGTCTCATCCTTCTGCCCTCTGTGGAGTCTTTACTCCCCTTATCTGTATCCCCCTGTGTCAGGGTAAAGACTGCAGTATCCTACTGCCCCTGCCCAGGTGTTCCCAGGCACAGAAAAGAGCAAAACATCCCAGTGGAACATTTTTCCATAGAAAGGTCTGCATGTGATGGTTGTACATTGCAGAGTTACAAGGGAAGTTACGGCAGCTTGGGAGAGCACATTCCTGGGAGGAAATTTACTTTGAGGATGTCTGTGGACCATATATCATCTCCTACAGTGGTTTGAAAAACCATAACTCCACCTCAAAGAATCCACAGAGACTTAGCCACTGAAGTCTCTGCTGTCATTTCTTCTTCAGTTACTTGGCACATGACCAGGAGGTGCAAGAGCCCAAGCCACGAGTGCAATGAAACCTCCACAACTGACATGAGTGGTAGAAGCACTGAGTCACAGCAGTGGAAAACTTCCAAAATCAGCTGTGTGCCCATATGGTGTCAGTCTGAATGTATTTGTTCTACTTGCACCCCTGGTCCTCTGCCCCCATTACAGCTCTCTTGCAGAGATTATTCACTGACAGCATTACAGGTGTGCCAAGGGATTGTTGATCCTCTAGTGTCAGGAGTTCAGCAAGTGTAAGAGGAGGCCTCAACATTATAAGTAAAATTCAGATATCTCTGTGTTTTCTCTTTCACAGAGGTTTAACATGATTCCTCTTATGCTTTCCACAGTTCAAGTGCAAATATGAAGAATTACTTTGGTGGTGGTGGTGGTGTGCTGCAGTTTATTAAATCACATCAATTCAGTCTTGAATCTTAATGTAGGTGGTGATGTACATACAGCTAGTGTTAGCACTAGGCTTTAAAGCAATCACTCAGATCCACGATTAGTAATTTAATAATAGAAAGAAATAACCAGCAGAACTTCCACTCCATTAAAAAAATGGCTGTTTTAAGTGTTGCAGACCACAAAATCTTTCTGAGGCTGGTGTGATATCTTGACCTTAAACACACAGTATGAGCCAGAAAGCTTGTGAAGGTAGCGTTCAGAGACTGGCTCAGACAGTGAGGAATGTAGAGCATGCAAATTCATTGAGACTGTGCCTTGACACAGCTCAGTAAATGAGAGCTTCTGTGAAACCTCTCCAAGGCTTTCCAGCAGGCTAGAGGTGCTGCTGCATCAGAGGACTTACTCCTTGATGGAAATCTAAAAGCATTCCTCATATCTGAGTCTTTGTGTATGATAAAGTCCAAGCATGCAACCAGTGCCATGACAAAGGGCTGAACCTTGATTTGCATTGAGGTCTGTCTGAGTGCTGCCTTGTGTGGAAAACTCACTGCAAAGTGCACCTTGAAACTGGCCCTGAAAGTTCATGTGCTGAGCCAGGAATCTCACACAGGCAGACGTCTTTGTGTGACTCCAGTGAAGAGGTTAAACAGGGGTAAAACCGAGGTGAGGAAGGTGGGAGAACAGCTACATTTTCCTTGCTGAAAGTTTTAGAGGTTTTTTTATCCTCCTTGCTGTGGCTTTGGGAAAGCAAGTTTCCTTGTTTTAGCCATGCTTTCTTGTATTTTAACTGGGAATTTGCTGGTTGGGGAAATCTTCAGAAGAACAGGGTAGTTTTTAATAAGTCCTTTGTTACCAGTAGCTTGGGGGAAACTCAGTCTACTTTCTTTCTTTTGTAGGAAAAGCTTTGTGCTACTTTATTATCTATCCCAACCAGAAATTTCAAAGGTGTGTGAGGTGAGACAAATGCCTCTTTTGACTTTGTAAATCCCTCTGTGAGTGCTTTGGGCAGCCCATACAGATGAACATTTGAGCTGAGTGCAGTGTTCATGCATGCGTGCGCTGCATGACCAAGGCCATTGGCAAACATTACATTCCTAACTCTTACTCTCTCATTGTGCAGCTTGGTCAGTCCCCTGCCCATCAACAGAAGTCTGCCAGTTTGGATAACCATCTCCTAGTTTGGTCTGCTTTAGCTATGCATTTTTTTGATACTGCTAATTTGAAGGGACCAGAGAGACACAACAAGTAGAACATAATCATAGATGCAAATTCTCCCTTCACCTGTGTGTACATAATCAATACATACTTTTAGTTAATATCTAAATTAGCAAAATAGCTAAAGGATCTACATTGTGCTTTGGCCTTTCATTCCTTTAAGTTCCTTCAGTCCTTTACCATGTAGCTGTAACTCTGCTAATGCTACATCAATATACTGTGAAGTGGAAAACCCCGATTCCATTTTAATAGTATCCATACTTGAAATTTGAAAATAAGAATTAAATGATATGTTTTACTTCTGGCATTTATCAGGCTCTGGGGAAAAAAAAAATTACAATTTCAGCTGAAGAGAAACTGGGAAGCCAGAGCACAAAGATGAAGAAAGATGAAAGCAGTTGAGAAAGAAGAAGAGGAAGTGAATGAGGGAAAAGAGGTGGAGGAAGTAGGAAAGGGTCTGGTGGCTTACTAGGAAGGCAAAAAAGGGATCAAAGGGTAGGAAGCCAAGTACTAGAAGAAAGAATTCTAATTTTCAGCAGTCTGGGAGAAGTCTAGAATAAAGGAGTCTTAATGGTGCACAGTTGGAAAGGGAAACTGAAAGGTACTAAATCTAAAATGATAGTGAAACAAAACTTCTGAGGGAAACAGCAGAGAAGAGCAAAGAGAAAAGACTGCTAAATGGAGAAGAATGCTGTCATTTATATCAAGGGATGGTGGCATAAAACCAGTAATAGCTTTGGCTTCAGCTGTTCTGTGAGAGGTGTTGGAAATCCTTTCCCAGCAGTGCAAAGAGAAATACATTTTCCATATAGAAGAGCTGAAGCTCTTCAACAAGCTAGTGGAAGCAATTAACACAGCTGATCAATTTACCATTCTTTGAATACTGGTCTGCTGGACCTCTTTTGGCCTAACATGATATTTGCAAACATTCCTTTCAAATCATTAAATTACAAATCAAGAAATGAATGATAAAGTCCTGGTAAATATGATACTGCTTTTAAGAACTTGAGCTTGGTGGCAGGGGCTGAATGATGATCTTCAGATGGGAATGAGCTGACCTTCAGGAAGGTCATTAGCTATGAATGGGAGAGGATCAATGTGACTTTTCTCAGTTTCTGACTCTAGTTTTATCTGTACCAGCTTTGGTTACAGTCTTTTTCTGTAGGAGGGCTTTGGGCAGCGCAATCCATAATATCCTTACATTCAATGCATATTTATGCTGAAAATGATAAGCGAAACCATTTTCTATATATAAGTTTTACACAGCTTACAACTTTTTTTTTTCTTTTTTTTTCTTTTTTTTCCCCTTTTCTACTGTATTTTGCAGTGTAATTTCTGGATCCTCTACTATGTGTCAATTTTTTGCTGAGGGTTTCTTCCCTGTATTGTTTCAATGATGATAGAAGATTTTTAGCACCTGCTCTAGATTTGGTCCAAACCAAGAACATAGCAGAGCGCATCATGGTTGTCCTCCCTCTAATTACTGTGATGAAAGTAAGAAAAAAAAAATTGAGAAAAGTTAGGCATAGACACTGTGTTTTCTCTGAAGAAAAGAAGAGGGTGCCAAAATAGAAAATGTATTGTTTTAAAATAGGCTCTGTTCACTAAATCTTAATTACTGGTGAGAGTCTGACCTGTTTTCAATGAACTGAATAAAAATACTAATATTTGCAGTCTTAGTGCCATTAATGTAAATGGCAGAAGACCTTCAGTTCACCCTCCTTCCCTGGAGTGTTTTCTTCACTAATGAGAGAAATATGTAGGGGATGATACATCAGCAGAGAAATACTGAAATCAGCCTCAGTCCCAAAATATTACAGATTAATAAATTGTCTGGCATGCAAGCTGCAGAAAGGCCTCAGAGGCAGTAAAAAAAAAAAAAAAAAAAAAAAAAAATCAGTGGTGTTGTTAAATTTTGGACCAGATCCTTTAGCATCTCCACAGGCATCCTTCTAAAGCTGTGACTCAATCTTGAACATAACCCAGTGTAACGACATGTCAGCAGAATGTGCTTCATGGGAAAGTCTAGTTGCTTGAGATACTGAAAACTGATTAAAGTGGAAAAAAATGGTTGAGATGCAAGCTGCATAGAGTCTGAGTCCTTGCACTTCTAGAAGTACATCTGTGGTAAATATGGATAATGAAATGTTAGGAATTTACGTACATTTGCTGGAGGTGTTACTCCAGTGATGACTGTAATGAGTCTCCTTCTCTGGAGACTTTCAAAATCCTCCTGAATGTATTCCTGCGTAGTCTGCCCTTGGTGATCCTGCTTTGGCAAGGGACAGTTGGACTCGATGGTTGATTCACTACTGGAATGGGCTGCCCGGGGAAGTGGTGGAGTCACTGTCCCTGGAGGTGTTCAAGGTGGGTTTGGACGTGGCACTTGGTGCCATGGTCTAGTCTCAAGGTCTGTGGTAATGGGTTGGACTTGATGCTCTTTGAGGTCTCTTCCAACCTTGGTGATACTGTGTGTGATACTGTGTGATTTTTACCTGGTGGGCATCTCAACAGAGTTGTGCATATGTGTATGCAGCACAAAGGAATTTGAAGAGACCAAGATCATAAAAGTGAAGAACAGAACAGGTTATTCACTATCACAAAAAGAATAAGCAGACAAAATATTTTATGGGTATACACTGACAAGCTGGGGGGAAAAAAAGGCTATTGTCTTGCAAAGAACCTGTGAATTTTTCTCACTTTGACCTCTTTTTGTACTCACCTGCAGTTGCCATAGAATCATAGAATGGTAAGGTTGGAAGGGACCTCAAGGATCATCTAGTTCCAACCCCCTGCCATAGGCAGGGACACCTCCCACTAGTACAGGTCACTCAAGGCCTCCTCCAACCCGGCCTTGAACACCTCCAGGAGGGAGCAGCCACAACTGCCATGTACCTCTCTCGGATCGTGAGGCCTTTTGTGAAGATGCATGAGTGTCCAAGACCTCTGAAACTGGTCCTGCTTAAACATCATTAGAAAAACCCATAACTTATATGGAAACTTGTTATGTGTTCTAGTACCGCTTTGTTTATCTCCAAATTAGCTGCAGGGTCCTTTTCAGTAAGTGGCCTTGTAAATGATAGAATTGGAATTACTTCATTCTTACCATGGTATTTTAATGCTATTAAGGTTCAGAAAGTATCTCTTCAACAGTCAAGAAGAAATGCAACACGACTCCAAATTTTGTAGGGAAAGTAAAAGAAAACTTTGCCTTTTCTTGACCTTGAGGAGTATTACAATGAAATTCTTTTTAATAACTCATGTACTTATCATAATACATCCTTTAAGTTGAGAAAGGCTGTCTCCTACCCACGCCTAAATAAGATGAAATCAAATAAGGCTTTTAAAAAAAGTTTTCTATTAAACCTAAATTGCAATTCTCTGGAAAAAAAAACAGTGCATGAAATGGGACACAGTGGAAGAGGTAGACCAAGATGGTGCATAGGGTGCAGCAGGTTACTGCTGAGCTGGTGGGAGGTGGAAGCAGAGCTGGGAGAGGAGCCACAGGGTGTCCTAGTGCAGAGCCATGTGGTGGGAGAGAGACCACCCCTGTGGGGCAAGTTCTTCACTTCGAAGTGATCAAAGGGACACAAGCAGGTGATCCCAGCTTAACGAACAGCACTGACAAGAACAATTTATTAAAAACAAGGAGCCAGAAATTTTATCAATTGCCTTCCATTGCTAATGAGGAATAGAATCTAATATTGATACTTAAATAACAGAAAAATTTTGCAGCAGCAGTTTGCTTGTTAGGAAGGCTACTAAATCACAACTTTAATTTATTAAAAGGAACAATGTATTTGGACACACATTGAAAAAAGAGACACTCACACAATCATGTCATTACAAAGCTCAGCTTCTTTTGTCCATCCTGTGCTATTTGTCACTTTTTGGATCATTTGAAAATGAGAGCCTGATTTCCATTCTGGCACTGGAAAAGTAATCAAATATATCTGCACGAAGCCCCTTCTCGTGAGTCCATCCTCACAGGTCTGAAATACAGTCCTCCCATTGCCTACTGACACTGGCAAAAGGAAAAGTGTCTTCTGTTTCTCCTGTAGCAGCTATTGCTGTACAAATAACAACATAATAAGCTTGGGAGGAAGTGACTTGGCAGTGAAAATTGAAAGGAAACTACTACTGATTGAACTGAAAACCAAGAAGTGCTGCTGCTGTTTGGCATATTTAGCCTAGCTGCAGCCAGAGTCTGCTTTGTTTCTACCTTTTGCTTTGCAAAAAGTGGTTGGATTTATTACAGAAAATAGAAGCTTTCACTGTAAAGACAAGTTGTCAGTAGCATAGCTGTGCCCATACCATGCAAGTGCCATATATTTGTATATGGGGAAATCTATGAAAACGTAAGGAATCTGCATGTCCACACTGTGTGTGTACTGCGGGTTCAGTCTTCACCAAGCCTCTAAAAGAGCTTCTCCTCAGGGAAAAGCAAGTGAAGCATGTTGCATGATGCCAGTTAGAGATAAATTCATTATTGACTGAATCAGATTAGTTAATGTAGTTGTACCTAGAGTCTGTGAAAAGCTAGTGAAAAGGTAAGCCTTGGATCAGGTTAAGAGAAAGGATATGAAGCCATGAAAGTGTATAACCCTGATAAGGCAGAACATCTGCCCAGCAATTCTCTGGAAAAAAAACCGATGCAGAATTCAGTCTTTCCATAGCATTACAGTGTTGTAGCTGTGAAGATCCAACCTAAAGGCATAAGCAAGGCAAATGGTATAGCAAAATGTGCTCCATTTTATTAGGTCAGATGGTGCTACTGGGAAAACCAGACAACTTTTGGGGAATGTAAACCTTCTCTTAGGAAAATGTATTACATGTGCCTGAAGGAAGATTTATGCCCCTAAAAGCGTGTTTGGTGTTTCCTAGTTATATCTGCCTATTTAATAAAAGATATTCATTGTCTGTGCAGACCATATCTCTGTTTATTATGATAGTGTGATTTAAGGTAGAGAATCTTTGTATTTTATCCTATTTAGTTCTTCTCATCTTCTATGATATGGAGCAGCTCATTGCTGCCCCGCCTTTAATCTACCATGGGACAAGTGTCAGGTGAGTTAATAAATGATGGTGGGAGAGAGAGGTTGTAGTAAGAGCTTGTTATTTTCTAGCTGCTCTGTCCCCTGTGACCCAATAGAGCAGGGGTTGGAATAGCTGTGAGATTTTGGGTAAAGCCTGAAGCAGGAGGAGCATTAAGATATTGAAAAGCCACTTTGGCATTTCCACTCATTTTCTTTTTTCCTCGACTTTAGATAAAAAATAAACAAAGTGGAAAGAAAAAAGGTGCATGTAGAGAAGGAATTTTATCTTGCTTTGTTGTATTTTAATGTGTGTTTTTACTTGGAATAGATGGCTTTTGTTAATTCGGTCAGTAGTTAAACTTTTTCAAGTTCTAGCCTTGAAATTTAGAACTTTCAAGGCTAATTTAAAACAATAATCCTTGTGTCTAAAGACAAGCACACTGGAATTCCAAATCTTTCTGGCCACATCATAAAGACAGTTTGGAACTAAAAGTTTTTGAAATATTTTCAGACTTTGCCAAGTGTTTCTTTCATAGCAATCCCCCCTTTATTCTTCATGAATACATTTCACTTTGGTGTGGTCTGAAATACACGACTTTCATTTTAGTTTTTACCTTTTTCCTCAATTACTTATTTCCTTCCTCATCTGAAATCAAAAGCCTTGGTGGAGGAAAAAAAATGTGTAATTGGATGTGCTCATTAATCCCTGTGATTCTAATTATACGCGGGGCAGGATAATTGTAGTTTGAACTCAAGGCTGGTTGTACAGGTCTCTTTGAATTTTAAAATATGTTTCTGACAAATGGTTTTAATTAGATTCAGGTGATGGTGCTGCTATTTTGGGTATGTAATCTTCACAAGCTATTTGTCCGTGAAGAATTCAGAAGGAAAAAAAAAAAAAAAGTTTTTGAACTTTAAAAGAACTTTTCATCCCTAGGAAAAAAAAACCTATCCTAAGAGTGGTCAGTGACATACTTTAAATATGGAGCTACGGTGTTTCTTCTTTACAGTCATGATAATTGTTAGATTCAGAAGTGGTATTGAACTTGTGTTATTGAATTTGTGTTCTTTGAAGTCTTAGGCTAATGACTCACATTTGTGTATTTTAAACTAATGCAGATTTATGGGACTTCAAATGCAAAGAGCCATGTGCTTCCTCAAGCAGCAATGCCCAGTGTGAATAAGATGCTTGAAACACTCCTCAAAGCACCTGACATATGCTTTCTAGCACAAAAGAAAGAAAAAAAAACCCAAACAATCTATATGTTAAAATACAGTCACAATTTCAGATCCTTACAGGCTGCAGAGCACAAAGATCTGATCCATAGCTCAGTGAAATTGGTTGTTGATTTCAGTCAGAGGTAAAATGAGCAGCTTTGTCCAAACCAAAGAATGGACAGTGTGTTAAAACTGGCTGAGGAGCTCTATCCTATGTATTCAAAATCAGTAGAAAATGAAAGCTATCTGTTCCTTCCCATGAAGAAATATTTCAGAGAAAGGATAAAAGGACAATTAACTTCCAGGTTCCCCCCTAAATAGCAGGGGAGTTTGGAGGTGTATGAATCTTCTCTGTTCTGTGAATCTTGGGGGTCATTGTCAAAGATGCTGCTGCCTGTGCAAATGCCAGCCAGGTCCAGGATTGATGTTTCCACACATGCCTGCCCTCAGTCCCTCCTTTGCTGGATTCCCCTTGCTGCTGCTTGCTTTGAGCAGTAGCGGGGACACAGGGAAGACAATTTAAAATTGCCTCCCAGCAGGAATTTTGTACTAAAAATCTACCAGCTACATTCTTATTCTCAATTACTATAATATGGTACAAAAGATGGAAGGGGCTTTTTTCATTAAATTACAAATCTCTGGTAGCGAAGGAATAAAGCCTCTGAAGAGAGCAATTTGGTGCTGAGGCAACTTATTTCTGTCCTCTCCTCAATAGCAATCTATTTTTAGATAGTTTGGATAAAATTACATTCAGCCTCTTTGGGCTTTGACAGAAGATCAGAGTTTGTGTGAAGACTTTCTGTGGAAGCCCAGCAGTTCAGCAATGAGTGTGTTTTGTTGCTGAGCTGAAAAATAAGGTGGTTCTGGTAATGGAAGGCTGTGAGTTATTCAATAATCTGCTTTCCCAAGCATGTAGAGTTCAGCCCTGTAAATCTCCTCATGAATCACCTTCTTGTTTATTTTCCACTCTCCCTGATTAATTCCCTGTTTTCCTCAGTGCCAATGTCCATAATGGAAGGCTGTTCAAAAGGTCAAAATACCTCTCACTGGTCACTTATTTCTGTTTTCCCTTTGCCACTAGGAAGCAAGAGCATTCAGTGGCAGAAAGGTTTGCTCACGTGTTTATTTTTTTAAGGAAATGGATGCAGCCATCCCATTTAATGCTCGCCCATGACTACAGCCACAATTAATACCGTAGACACCTTGTCGGGTTTTTTTATATAGCAGAAAAAGGCATCTTACTTCATTGGGTATTCTTTCCACTACATGCCTAAGTGAGACAATAATTCAATTATGCCATTCTGAAGACACGATCTTTTTGTTGCTGCTTTTTTCATTATTCGAGTGATTCTTGATGACTTGGATGGTATCACTTGTATCAAGAAATAATGAATATTTACAGTAGAGGGAGCAGTAGCACCATTGCTGCTCTGTTTCTCTTTGGCTGGCAGTTGTGTTACAGCTTTATATAGCAGATCTATAGAAAAACAGCAATTATCTGGATGAAATCATGTGGTCTTTTCTGTAATAAAGTTTCTTCAATGATTCATATTAACAACTAAAATAATATTTTATAATAATCAGATTTTTTTTTTCTTGAGAGTTGTCTTACAATGCAGCTGGATGAGCTGTACAGCTCTACTGTTCCACCTGAGAGATTTTCTTTTTCAATTGCTACCTAAAATTACGCTTTTATCAGGAATTTTAAATTATATTCTGGTACCTTTATTTCGAGGCTTGCAGAACGGTTTAAAAACCTTTGTGAGTGTTTGTGCTACCTGTGGTTAACAAAACCCTTCTGGTGTTGCTATGGAAATTGTGAGGTTACAGCATGTGCACGCTGAATCCTCTGCATGCTCCAGTGGGAGTGGGAGAGGTGACAGTGGTTCAGCATCTCTTTGTTCAAGCACATGACCCTTAAGCAGGAGGCAGTCAGAAAAATTAGGAAATTATTGGGGGAAAGGCATCTTAATATGGGATGTGTCTTAAGACTTCTATTCAGTGCCATGTGCCTTACAGGCTATTCTTAATATATACATCAGCCTTCCAAGATTGTACTCTAACTGCAGGTCAAATAAAAATCAATGCCATTACTGGGTAACCCATTTTCACTAATCCTTTGGGTGGTCACTTGAGAAAGATTTCTGTATAGTACAATGTATTTCCTTACATGAGAGAGCCTCTTGAAAAGGAGGAGGAGGAGGAGGAGGATGTGTTTGGCACTGATGTGTCGGCTGAAGTGTTTGTGGGTGGCTGCATTTGGCTGTACACCAGTGTAGGTATTGAGCTGGTGCCTCTCCAGATGCACAGGTCTGGATGATGCAGCTGAGAACAGAAATGTATCTAAATGAGGATCCAAATTGTAGGTTCTACACCATCTTTACTTCAGTGCATTTACAGGAAAAATATTTTTCCTGTACAGGTTGGGATTTTTTAACAGATTGGATCCTGCAACATGTGGTGGCTTATTTAGGACAAAGATGTGACCGTTATGGAAAGTAATTTATACTGGAGGACTAATCTGAGGTAAAAATGAAGGAGTAAGGAAGCTGTCCAGAAAGAAAGAAGTTTGGATTTTTCCATCCTAAAATGGAAGAAAGAAGAAAAAATAAATAATTAATAAATCATGGAATTTTCCTATGAAGAAATGTTGATGTTTAGGAGACTATTTTTCTTTAAAATATAATACTTAGATTGAAACTTCCCACTGAGTTCTGCTCTACATGCTGCAAGCTCTTCCAGACCAGGGACTGTCTGCACATACAATTAGATAGTATGCGGCAAAACAGAGTTCTGCCTTGGTGTTCAAATATTACAGTAAAATTTATACATTATAGGCAAAAAAAATTTGTAGGAATAGAGCTGTGCTCTGGTAGTCACTGACAATTAATAAATATTGATCTCCAGAGTGCTGTCTTTATGAAACCACTCTTCTTACCAGAAATGCACTTTATAATCTCTTTGGAAGGTGATTAGAGAAGAAAAAGAAAAAAAAAAAAAAAAAAGGCTCAGATGATGCTCTTGCCATTCAAGCTGAACTGTCAAAACATTGTCATTTATTGTAACTGACTCATTTGAAAAGCCAGATCGCAAATGCATAAATGGCTCTCGTTCATAACATGATTTAAATGGAATGTCTCTGATTTTGTTTTATTTAATTTGGACATCATGCCATCTTTGCAGAATCGTGTTGGTGTCACTTCCATTTTCTTGTTAAAGATTGCTCATCAGCGATTCACAGCATCATCCTTTCACTTTGACAATCCAGCGCTGCCTCCATATGTGCACCCTGACGTTGTTTCATTCTGGTATCATAACATCATCTTGATAAAACCATGGAAACATTGCTTTGTCTCTATAATGGTGTTATAATTACATCATAATGTCTTGAAGCAATTAGTATTACAATAATAGGTTACAAAAAGTACGCGTGATGTGCGCGTAGCAGTCTGTGCTGTAGTATTTGTTAGGATTGTACTGAACTTTGCTTCCAGGTCTCTAAAGAGTGGTAGTTTGTGACAAATATTTACACACTAATTAGTATTAGGATGCATTTCGGCAAAAAAAAAAAACCAAACCAAAAAACCCAAAAAACAACCCAGCTTCCTACCTTGTCATAAGTAATTATCTTTTTCTGTGTTAACTCAAAAAGAACTGACTTACTAAGGCTATTTTTAACCTAAAGGATGACCGCGAGGTTGACAATTTATGAACCAATTAACTCTCCACTTTTCTTTAGCACTCCTTGAGCATCTCAGAACACTGTAAATTGGAATGAGAGCTCCTTGCCACTCCTGTGAGGCAAATAAGTATCACTGTAACTGTTTTACAGAAGTATAAAAGAGAGGCACAGGACTGCAAATTGCTTGAGGTCATTTTGCAAATCCATAGCAGTGTTATTACAAGATCCAGAGATTCCTCTGTGTGTATAAGAATGTGTGTGCGTGCATGCACACAGACTCACTCATGTATGTGCAGATCACCCAGAGACTTCATGTATGAGAACATGGCAGTATTTAAAATCTCAAAAATGGCAAAATACCTTTGAGGGGAAAAAAAAAATCCAAATCTTTGTGTTTAAGTTCAGTGTATTCCTCCTAACCAGAGCCACCCTGTTTTTTTTTCTCCGTTATGGACAGTGTTACTGGAGAAGAGAAGGACACAGACCTGGAGGAAACTTTTGGGTCATCAAGCCTTTTCATCTACTGCTGACAACTGTAGCACACAGTTGTTGAGTTTTACTGATCAACTTCCAACTTATTTTTTTATTTAGATATGTCTTCTTTCATTAAGATAACAGAGAAGAAGATGGGAAAATGAGAATTCTTAGAACCTGGGTAGAAAAATTCCAATTGCAGGGAAACAGAAAGCATTGCCCTAAAGAATCAGAAACTACAAATAAGACTCAAACGCTGCAGTTCTTCTCTGTTTGAAATCTGGAAGAAGGCCAATGGCAATTTTGCTATAGCTGAGAGTATTTCCAAAATGAGTAAGGAAGTGACAGCCCTGGAGCTGCAACTGTCTTCTTGTTGACTTCTATGAAAATTGTACTGGGCTCTGAAGAAGGGTGCCTTTGGTTGCGGGGTGGACAGAAAGCAGTGTCTGCTGGGTAGGCGCAGATTAAGGTTTTTGAAACCTTTTTATGGATCAGTTTCTTGGAGGCTGTGGAAAAGTCTTTTCCAGCAGCAGATTTTGGAGTTGACTCCAGTTAGCTGAAAGTTCACCACAGATTCTGAGTCAGTAACTCCTCTGTCTGATGTTAGTGTCTAAAAATGTCCACCCACACTGTTACGGACAAAACTATAATAGAGCAAGGAGGCAGCTCCATGCCTTGGCAAAATGTGGTAGATCTAATAATTTCCTTAGGGATTTTTGAAATTATTTTGGTGGTCTTTGGCACGTCTACAGAACTGCAATGGGAGTGGAGTGCCTAATCTACCAGGCTCTTGGCATAATCCCAGTGTGGTGATGCCTTTTTTTCCTTCTCTTTTTTCCTTCTTGCTTATCTCCCTCTCCCCAGCTGGGTTTGCAGGAGATGGCAGGAGCTCCTACAAGGAAGGAGAACATGTCAGTGTGCAGTATAAGGATAATGGTGCTCTACCAGGTACAAAGAGGACTAAAGCAAACATGTACTGCTGATTCCCCTCCCTCACACTGGAGGGGCTGCAAGCATCAGGCTCCATTTTAAGTGTGTGCTGTTTGTTAGTGCACCATAAACCACAAAAAGTGTTTTTGTGCCTGGAACATCAATGCCGTGTGTCCCTGGTGAGGATGGGAAGTCCATCTAACATTTGTTTTCTTCAGAGATGTATATTGGATTATTTTTCTTTTTCTAATGCTTTCGTGGTTGTGTTTCTTGCACTGCTAAATGTATCACAGCAAAATCCAATTCAATCTGAAGAATAATGACTTTGTAGTGTAGAGAATATACCTTTCACTACACTTCATAATGACTAGGAGATTAGTTAAATAATGAGGTGGTGAAACCAAGCAAGAAAGTATGGAGGACTGGGAGGATGTCCAGAAGGATCTAATAATCCTGAATGATTGGGCAATATGAAATTCAGGGAAGATAAACACACAATAATGCATTGGGGCAATAATTTAAGATGCTTATGTGCACTGATGGTTTCTGAATTAGCTGCAGCTTCTCAAGTGTAAGAACTTAGTGTTATGGGTAGCACAAGGTCTAATAACTGATGCGGAAAAAAATTAGTGGGGGAGATCCCGGAGCACATTAGGACATGGTGGAAGGATAGTTTTCTGCACAGTCTTCTCTACTGCAAATACATAGAATGCAACAAATGTTGATTTGTTTAATTCAAGTAAAAGTAATCGTTCCTGACAAAACTTCCTAAGATTAGTTTCTGTTTAGCAATCTAAATGGATGATGAGTTCTGCTGATAGCAGTATTTGAAGCTGGGATTTTCAGGAAGAAAAATATATAACACGGATTGGACTGAGAAGCATTTGGGTCAAATCTGGTCTCCTCGATGTTAGAGGGGCTTTTGCTTTTAATTTCACTAGGCCTGGGGTTTTACTCTAGTTTTACAGTCAAAGTCAATAGTAGACTAACAACACTTCTGTACGCTATTGGCTAAACCTAAATGCTGCTGTTGTGCCAGTGTTGCAAATACAAGGAATGGAAAACCCATGTAGTCTAATAAGTTAGACAAGACAATAGCCATTGGCAAATAAAGAAAAATATTTAGTAGTGAATGTTAATATTTATTATCAAAATAATCTTTAATTTGTTTTTCTATTTAAAAATCCAAACAAAACCAAACCAAACCAAACCAAAAACCCAAAGAGAAACAAACAACCCCCAAACCCAAACAACAAAAGAACAGAAATGTGTGTGGAACTCTCCATAAACTGAGGGAGAATCAGTCCAAATATGTATGCATATACACGTGTATATAAAGGTAGCAGGAAGGATGGCCTTGGCAAGGGATTGAAATAAAAGGATTAAAATGCCATTACATATAAGCAAATATGAATTCATGGATTTCAAATTATATTTGACTGCATGAATGATAATAATGTCTGCACTGTTTACTTCTGTTGCCTAGGAAAGCTGCATATGCTTACAATATTGACATTTGCATCTTAAATTAATTTGTCATGTTCTGCTGTTCCATTTTATAACTGACGAAGAGGTTTGTCTTTGTGATAAAAGCTTCTCCTGGCAGAATTTGCAAGTAGATACTGTTTAGCAGTTGCAGAACATCAGCCTTGGAGCAGAGTGGCTGGTTTTTGGGTGTCACTTCTGTGAACAAATGGGGACCGACATGGCTGTGTCCCTGACTATGCCTGCAGTGCTGGCTGAGAGGAGTAAACAGAAGCTGGAAAAGGAATGTGTGTCTTTGGGCACCAAAATATAGAGCTATGGCTCTAAACCACCCACCATAAACGGAACGTGGAATTCACTTCTGCGCAAAGGATCTGCCAAGGCTTCTCATAGGAGTACAGCTCACCCCGAAGTAGTGCGTCATTCAGCTGTAAAACTAAGAATATTTCACTGAACCATAATGAATTTAGCCTTTCCCTGAAGGTAAGAATACATTATAGCTATGTTGCAGATAGGTTAATAATTATTTAGGGGGTAATTGTTCTCTGGAAGGTCACAGTTCATAAAGAAGCCTTGGATTTGCATCTAAGAATCCTTACTTCCAATATTTGTTTCTAGCTAATACATATTTGTTGTTCTGGCTTTGGCACTGGAATAAAAGTATTTTTCCTTTGGCTACATACCAGTATGAATATTGGTGAGCATGTACCACATGTACACAGGTTCAGAGTTTTTCCAGTAGCCATAACTGCTCGAGCTGCACAAGTACCCTGTAATTGTTTTACTGGCTTGTCTTTAACCACCAACTATTTGAAACAAAAGAAAAAAACCCCAAACAAACAACAAAGTATTTTCAGATAGTCAAAATGTCAAAATTTGAAAGAAATCCACTCCATTTTTTTTTTCTTGCTATATCCAGAATTGTTTCAGCATAGTTTTGCCAAAGCTCTGTGTCACAGCATTTAGTAGATGTAAAAAAAATTATATTAGCCCAACTCCACCTTGCACAGAAACAAGAAAAGTTGCCCAGACTTCTTATTCTGCATATTTGTTTGGTATCCTGAACTCCCTGCTGCTACTCCAGACAGCTCTACCCAAGAAATTAAATCCTGATGAAATGAGTTATGCTTTCTCTAATCACTGATGAAATAGCATATGAAGGCCTGAAGACCTTTGTAAACTTCTGCCTGTGTTACACATCAGACCTGCTAGTAAAAAACCCAGAACCAGTGAGGCTTGGTCCAAAGTCACTGGATCTTGGTTTTCAGATGGCCTATAGCTTGGACTTGTGGTTCTGGAGTGTGAGCCATCTAGTGCTGTCTGTGAAATAGTGTGCTAACATAGCACAGCATGACTTTGGTCTCCCAGATGTTCACCAGAGTGCAGGAAAGAGCTGACATCACACAGTCAAAGAAAGGAAGATGGTTGGTAGTTGTGTACAGTTTCTAGATTCATTATATCAGCCACAATGATACAGAGAGCAGATATCAGTGTTTCTAAACAAATCCAGATGACCACTGAAGGTTTACCCTTTGAAGGAAGGGAGTTCTTCAGCTCCAGCAGCTGTGAGGCATTATGTTTTCAAAGATATTCTGAATCATGTGTGGTCCTTAAGAATTTATAGCAGAGCATCCCTGGAGGGTAGTTTCGATACCAGTCTCTATCATACTGACAGATGGGGCTGTAGAAATACCTACCCTGAAGGCAGTCCTACTGTATGTTAGCCTTACCTGCGATCATATAAATGACCTCCCTCTCAGATCAAGTGTCACAGTGGCTAGGAACAGTATTGTTTTGCAAACTATCTTCAGGTTCTGTCTTGCCCCTTCTCCAGAACAGTATCATCTGTGAATTCCCATACAGTTCCTAAGTTTATCTCCTTCTAAGCTCTCAGCACACCACATCTACGTTTCTGCATTAGTCTTGGTGCCATCAGTACTGGAACTGAAAATAATGCAAATAGCAAAGTGGCAATTTGTATTGAAACCCCAAATTATACAGAGGCCTTGGGGCCTCTCTGTGGTACTGAGGTTTTCCCTTGAGTACTCTGCCACCACAGCATCTCTTGTAGACTTAGAAACATTTATGTCTGTAGTTGTCAGAACTGGCACAAACCTTATCAGGAATCTCCACTATACCACATGCACACTATCATCTCTGTTTGTCTGGGTCTTCTCATGAATGATAAGAATCCACCCCTGGCCTTTTAGCACATAGAAAGTGTAAAATACTCCAAACAAGATGTGATGGCAGTAGAGACCTACTTTTAAAGTTCAGAGCTAAACTAGGCTTTGAATTGTGTGAGATCCGAAGTACTGCTTCATGCAGATAAGTGCCAGGTCTGTAATTGTGGGGTGGGGTGGAAAGCTGGCCCTCAGCCTAGGGGCCTGGGAAGCTCAAAGATGTGCTGCTTGGTCATGTCTTCTTTCTTGCCTGTTTACTAGTGTTTGGTTGCAGTCACGTGTGCTTCTTGTGTACTCCAAATATCCCAACATCTTCCCTCTCTCTCACCTGCCTGTAGTGAGCAATACTGTGAGGAGGCTGGAGCTACTCTCTATCTTTGTGAACCTCTGTTTTTAGGCAGCAGAGAAAGAAGACCTGCTGTTAGGCAGAAAAGAAAAAGCCAGAAGGGCAATAAATGAAGGATAGTATTTGGAAACTCTCCAGCCATAGTTCGAAGTCAGGCTTAAAGTCTATCCTGGGAAGGTGGGAGATGAGGAGATCTGCTCAGCAAGACTCTTAAAGGTCTCTGGAGAGAAGTAGTTACTGGAAAGCAGAGAGACACTGAAAAACTGACCCCTGCTCCTGGTGTCAGGAAGAGTTATGACTGCCTTTGAGATCCAGTGGAAATAACTGCTGTGCGTGCTTGCAGGAGGGTGGGTGTAAACTCAAAGTCACTATACTACTCCAGGGCTTCAGATTTGGCCTCAATTTACTGATTGCTGCCTTCAATAACACTAATTCTGTTTTCAAAACAAACCCACAAAACCCGAACCACCGCAATAAAAAACCAAAAAGGGGCATCTTGTGACAGTTCATCCTGTGAAGCTCTCAGATAAGGCTTATCCAAATTTGTTAAATGAGCAGTACTGGGTTGCTCACTTTAATCAAGTTTTGTTTTGTTTTGACCTTATTCATTTGTTTCCTTCGGGAAAAGACATTCCAGTTACTGACGAGTCTGATGTGAACATTACCATGTACATTTCCAGTGTTATAGATACAGTAAAGCAGGATAAACAGCTGCCAGGTAGAGGGTCTGTAAAGATTGCTGTCAGGATTTATGAGGACTCTGTATAGTGTAGTTTGGAGTAAGGGATTTTGAAAGTTTCTCAAAGATGATACGACCTGACTCAGTAAGAATGCATGAATTACTGGATATCTTAGGGATGCCTTTAATATGTTAGCTGATCAGTTTTAGGCTTACTGGGGCTTCTTAGGAGAATTCAAAGCCTAAATATGTCAACAAATTTAGAGATCAAATCATGTAGTTTTATAAATTTTTATTTAAAAAAAATAAACTGAGCTCACTTTGGTTGAGGCTGGGTGGGTTGTTTTTCTTTGTGGTTTTTTTTTTTTTTTTTTGGGGGGGGGGGGGTGGGTTTTTTTTTNGGGGGGGAGGGTTGTTCTTTTTTTTGCATACAACACCATGCTATTATCCCAGGAAAAAACCTTTTTTCTCACGTTAATTTGTACTGGTGAAATGGAAAACAGGTTAGTATTTGTATCCAATCATGTGTGAAATAAGTATCCAACAAGTGCACTGAAATGAATGCTCATGGTAATAAAGTAGTAGCCACTGTTTAATTTTAATGCATGCTTCAGCTTAAAATTGGTTTTCCGAATAGCTACTATGTATATTTACATTCTTGCCCAAGCACCCCAATATTTAATACTTCCTTTTTCTGGTGTACTTCTGTAACTCTTTCTACACTGGGCAGAGCTTGCCTGAGAGGTTGCATGTAGTTTAGGAGCTCCTGGTAAATAAGTACTGCTTGGTATCACTAAGGGTCTGGCAAAATTGCAGAATCAGGATTAAATGTTCACAGGAAACAGTTAGAATGAAGTGTTCCAGCTTAACAGTGCTTGAGATTGATATTCTTTATATACATAAAAAGTACAGCACAGGCTTGGCTAACACAAGTTTCTCTTTCCTATTCTGCTGTAGCAAAAGAAGCCAAGATGAGGGATACTGCTTTTTGTGGTTAGAAATTTTAAAAATTATTATTATTTTCAATTAATTAACAGAATCTGTGATGCATTAGCACTAGCAACTTATTTAACAATTGGTTCCAAATAGTCATGGAGGAGAAAAGTATTTTCAGCCATTATTGACTCTTTTGAAGTTTGTACCTATAAACATAAAGAAAGACCTGTGTCCTTCTCCTCGGATGCTGTTTGGCTTGCTGCTAATTCTTTTTAAGCTGCTGTGGCCAGAGTGCCAAATGCAGTCCTGTATCTTATGGAAGAGGCACATTTGTCTATCTGCTGATGCTGTCAAAGTTCTGCATTGCCACGGTGAAAACTATATTTTTTAAATTGTCTTGCTAATTGCTATTATTTTCTTCTGCAAGAGGTGGAGTTTCTGGAGAGTAGTGATTATTGCTCAGCTTTCTGTCCAAGTTTGGGGAAGTTGGAACTAACACTGACTCTGGAAGCAGGAGACTAGATGGTAACTGAGCATACATTCCCACTTCAGCTTTTATCCAGATGGAGAGGATAACAATAGCAGGGATGATACTGGGACAAGGGCTTTGGCATGGGATTAGAGCTTTCTCTGTGCCTGTCCATACAGCTGTTCCACATCTGAGCAGAGGGTAGAGCTAACCTATGTGTGTAAATGTATATGTGGGTGCTGCAAAGCCAATCTTAATGTGCATGTGCTGTCTACTGAGCACAAATAATCTTTGGCATATATATGTGAGCATTCAAGTCTAAGCATATGAAATATGCCTTCTGCCTCCTCCATCCTGCCCTAGAGACTTCTCTGCACGCTATTTCTGGGGACTTACAGATTTTCCCTTGCAGCACTCCTGACTGTCTGGAATATGGATGGAAACTTCCGCCCCCTGCACCTGGTCCTATTTAAAAGCATAGTAATTTCAACTCTAATACCTACACATAGGTCTGAACAGGTCTCTGGGTGTGAGAAATTCTTCTCACATACCCCAGAATGTAGCTGGAAATAACTCATTAACAAGGCAGCCTTAGGTGCTTTTAAGACCTATGTTTTTCTATTCTGCTGTTCAGGTTTTCTCTTTGATCCTTCCTATTAACTCTCTGTATTTAGATGTTGCTGTGACACTGAAAGGGAGGGACTTTCTGCATAAATAACGGTTGCTGCAGCACCTTTCAGACTGCAGCTTGGCTTTTGAACCTGGTAGGGTGTTTTTAGTCTGTCTCTTTTTTTGAGTGAGAACCCTTGGTGCTTGTACCGTGGTTTGCTGTGCTTGACTCCTGATCCTTTGTGCAGGACACTCACATTGCATGTGCTTTCTTGGAGTGCTGTGCTGTTTCCAGTAGTGCAATTGTCCTTGAGCCTTCAAATACATGTCTACTACTGTCTTGGAAAGCTGAATTTTACTGATTTCTTGTTCAAATTATTCTCTTTCCTCCCATCCCATACCTTGCAATCTCATGTGATTTAGCTGTAAAATGTTTCATCATGAGATGTCACCTATTGCCATCCCATTGGAAAACTTGACAGTAGCAGAGGTTTTAAATAAAAAGCCTGTGAGACAGTTTCTGATCTTTGAGCAGCTTCATGGGCTGTCACAAATAAAAATATTCATAGCTAGTTAAACTTAGTTGTTTGGTATGGATTGTGGCAATTGTCAAGTAGAGTCAGGCAAAGATTAAAGTAGTGTCTGTCAGTGAAACCAGTGTATTTTGGCTTATGTAATTCCACAGGGGTTTTATTTTTTGAAGAAACCGTAGGTGCCTTCAGCATTACATTTAAAAAGAAAATTATACACTGCAGAAAGTATTTTGTTCTATATTTAACATCTCTTCTTTGAACAACAAAAACCTTAAACTCATTGCTGAGCCTTGAACTGGAGTCATGGTGGTTCCTAGTTGTTAATGATATTTTACAGTGACAGGCCTGTTCTGCTTGCAATGTTAATAAAAATAGTAGCTCACTTGATGTCTGGGGTTGCACTGAAATTACTGATATCCGAATGCGATACTCCCCCTCCTGCACTGCTGTGGTGTGCGCATATGAGAGGTGTGTGCAAAATGTGACAGCAGGACCATTGCTTCAGTGATAATGCCATGAAAACAGTGAATGCATTGTGCAGGGCTTCTCTGGCTGGTGGAGACATAAGCACCGAAGAAATGAGCAACAAAATTCATGGGCAAGTTCCTATATACTGTGATGAAACTGGATAAAAAACCCCCAACAAACTCCAAAGGCCTTTATTCTTTAAAAATTGGAAATTCTCATGTGTTTCAAAGTATAACAAATCTGGAAGCATTTTTGTACTAATGAAGTTGTTCTGCAGAATAAAAAGCCATTTGTATTTAGAAGATATCAGTATTTTATATGGTTAAATATAAGTGCCTTAACTGGTTTAATCATTAACCTGGCATCTGTGTGGGTATCAGCATGGCAGGCCAGCTAAAGCAACTGCTCTCCTTCCCTCAGCATTTTCTAACACATTTGACGGCAGCTTATACAGACAAAGCCTATGTGGTTGCTACAACTGATGCTACAGGCCACACCTGCGTGGTTTGTAATGAAAGGGAAACATTAATTTCTCTGTCATTGACAACATCAGTTTCCTTTGGATGATGCTAAACCTTCCCTGCTTGTGGGCAACTCCAGTCTAACTTCTAAGGCTGCTCCTGAAGGGGAAATATTTTGACTCCAAAATCCACCATATCATACCAAATCCTGGGGAGATTCAAAGAACCACATCTTCCCAGCTACCACAGCTTTAGCCCACACTCGCAATGTGCCTGTAAAACTCTAGGGGAGAATGAGGGTTAGGGTTAGGAGAGCTGTGGCTAGTGAATATTCAGAGCTGGTATCTTGAGATGAGATTTGAAATGGTGAAGCTTGCTTAGGCCTGGAAGATGGAGAGCTGATCTGCATCGTGGTGTGATTGTGATACAGAAGAAGGGCTGAACCTTCAATGAAGAAAGTCTGGTACTTGAAAAACTGACTGCAATCAGGTGCTTGTACTGTGGTAATGCCCTGTTGTGGACATTCCTGATATGGAGGTGGTCCAGGCATCCTGATTGTCCTAAGAAGGTGAGCTCAGAGGGCAGTATGGAGATCTTCAATAAGCTTCAGCAGCATGGGCAGAGCTTTTGTGTTGATATTTTGTGCATATAGTTGTGAAATGACCCATTTTATCCATAAACATGAAAAGGTAAATGGCTTCAGTTATCACCAGCTGCTGTTCAGCTTGGGAAACGGGCAGCAGAGCAGAGATCAAAAAGGAGGAAATAAAAGGCAACCAGAGGAAAATTAAATGCTAGATAGATCTCTATATGTTTGCTTTTACTTCTGTAGTCCCTAGGTATGACATACGATTTGCTTCTCAATTCTGTTTCAATTTCAGTAGTAAACAGTAAGGTCAGAGAAGATGTGACTGGGAGCTCTGCGCTCATCCCATCTGGTCAATGCCATTTTGACAGTTACGTTTCTGCAGCGGAATTTTCAGCCTTTTTATCAAGTGCAATATATGTAGTCATTGAGCTTACATCCAAATCCAGCCTTCCTCTATGCTCTGTAGAGATCAGATGGAGGAAGCCTATGTTCCTCTGTTGTCTAAAATATTCTGGGCTGAAACAGAAAAGGTTCTGCCAGCCTCAGCTTCTAACTTACCTGGCAGATTGAGATATGATCCGAACAGTATCACTTACCAGCAGCTGGCTCTGAGATTTCTGCTATTCAGTGATTCTCCCAGGCAACCAGGAACGAGGGGACACAATCTCAAGTTGTGCCAGGGGAGGTGTAGGCTGGATATTAGGAGGAAGTTCTTCACAGAGTGATTGGCATTGGAATGGGCTGCCCAGGGAGGTGGTGGAGTCGCTGTCCCTGAGGTGTTCAAGAAAAGACTGGATGAGGCACTTAGTGCTATGGTCTAGATTGGCTAGGGCTGAGTAATGGGTTGGACTGGATGATTTTGGAGGTCTCTTCCAACTTGGTTGATTCTATGATTCTATTCTATGATTTTTCTTTCCTGACATGCACTAAACTGGTGCCTAGTTTTTGGAAGCACTTCAGCGAGTCCTTCTGTGGTGACTGGGTTCCTGGAGATGTTTTGTCTTCATCTTCTACAGCTGATTTTGTCCTGTGCACCTACAGAGTTTCTTAAATATCAAGAGTTTTTTAGCGGCTAAAGTGCAGTGATTGGGCATTACCCCTACAGGATAATACGGAGGGCATGGGACCTGCTGGCTAAAAGACACTTGCTCTTGAGAGTGATGCGGTTTTGCAGCAAGAATAGATTATCCAACGGCAATACCACCAGAGGGGCGATTACTTCAGCAGTTGCATTTTCTTTCTAATGGTAAAGGTAGCAAAGACAACTGTGAGGTGTGAGAGTAACATTCCTCTTTTACAATGGTGTTACAGATATGTGGGACAGTAGTATTTCTTGAGTTGGCTGCTAGTTCTAGAGCTGTTTAACGCTATTATGGAAGAATGAGGAGCTAGTGAGACTTCAAATAGGTGAACAGGAAAAGAAAGTGCTCAAATGGCAAGCACCTGAATTCTTGCTAACTGGGCTCAGGCAGTACTATTTAACAC
>WBNM01031618.1:0-104059 GCA_013399055.1 Ramphastos sulfuratus | reverse complement strand
CGGCGCGGGGGAGCGGAGCAGGTCGGAACAATAGCGGGTGGAAAGGAGGGGGCCGGCTGCGGCGGGGGGGCTTGGCACCGGCACCCCGCCCTGGGCCGCGCCGCCCAGCAGAGCCCAGCGCAACCCAGCCCCGGGGCAGCCGCCCCGCAGGCACCGCGAAAGGGATGATCCGGGCGGCGCTCGGCTGGGCTCGCTGCTAAACGCGCCTCCANCCTTCCTCTATGCTCTGTAGAGATCAGATGGAGGAAGCCTATGTTCCTCTGTTGTCTAAAATATTCTGGGCTGAAACAGAAAAGGTTCTGCCAGCCTCAGCTTCTAACTTACCTGGCAGATTGAGATATGATCCGAACAGTATCACTTACCAGCAGCTGGCTCTGAGATTTCTGCTATTCAGTGATTCTCCCAGGCAACCAGGAACGAGGGGACACAATCTCAAGTTGTGCCAGGGGAGGTGTAGGCTGGATATTAGGAGGAAGTTCTTCACAGAGTGATTGGCATTGGAATGGGCTGCCCAGGGAGGTGGTGGAGTCGCTGTCCCTGAGGTGTTCAAGAAAAGACTGGATGAGGCACTTAGTGCTATGGTCTAGATTGGCTAGGGCTGAGTAATGGGTTGGACTGGATGATTTTGGAGGTCTCTTCCAACTTGGTTGATTCTATGATTCTATTCTATGATTTTTCTTTCCTGACATGCACTAAACTGGTGCCTAGTTTTTGGAAGCACTTCAGCGAGTCCTTCTGTGGTGACTGGGTTCCTGGAGATGTTTTGTCTTCATCTTCTACAGCTGATTTTGTCCTGTGCACCTACAGAGTTTCTTAAATATCAAGAGTTTTTTAGCGGCTAAAGTGCAGTGATTGGGCATTACCCCTACAGGATAATACGGAGGGCATGGGACCTGCTGGCTAAAAGACACTTGCTCTTGAGAGTGATGCGGTTTTGCAGCAAGAATAGATTATCCAACGGCAATACCACCAGAGGGGCGATTACTTCAGCAGTTGCATTTTCTTTCTAATGGTAAAGGTAGCAAAGACAACTGTGAGGTGTGAGAGTAACATTCCTCTTTTACAATGGTGTTACAGATATGTGGGACAGTAGTATTTCTTGAGTTGGCTGCTAGTTCTAGAGCTGTTTAACGCTATTATGGAAGAATGAGGAGCTAGTGAGACTTCAAATAGGTGAACAGGAAAAGAAAGTGCTCAAATGGCAAGCACCTGAATTCTTGCTAACTGGGCTCAGGCAGTACTATTTAACACACCTGCTAGGAAAGTAGAAACGAGTATTCCTCACAGCACAAACATTACAGCTATAATATAGCTAGATTAATCAATGTATGATCTGGGATGAGAGTCTTGGCTTTTCAATCTCCTTTTTGGCTTTCTAGTCACCTAGGACTGTAAAGAATAAAATATGAAGCCATACTTGCAACAACGTGCAGTTTCACTGATCGTTTTTAAAGCACTCGTGCTTCATAGCACAGTAACACACACACACCCTCCCCAAGCCACTACCAAGCCCCAAATCGAAGACAAGAAATAATTTCTGTGTAGTCACATCGACGGTCACTCTTTTCCCGGGTACCTGCCCAGCTGCCAGCCGAGAGCTGTGCCGTGCCCCTGCGGCTATTTATCGGAGGGGAGACATAGCAGCGGTGCAGACCTGCGGTGCATATCATGTATAGATGTGGAACGAGGCGGGGTACGAAATAAAAAAATCCGCCCCGCCGTTCCGGGGTGTCCGTACCCGCACCTGTGCCCGGTCCGCCCCACCGGCAGTAGCTGGGCCCCCGCCCGCAGCGCGCTGCTGCGCGGAGCGGCCGCGCCCCGCAGAGGGGCTGCCCCGGCGGGCCCCGGCCTGGCTCAGGAAGTCCCTCCCTCTTTCTCTCTCTCTCGGTTCTCTTCCTCCCTAACTCACTGGATATTACCAGCCGCTGGGCTCGCCGCCGCCGTTCCCCCAGCCATGAATCCCGCCGAAGGGGCGGCAGAGGAAGGCGCTGTCCCCGACTCCGAGGTGGATGCTTTCTTCCGAACAGGTAGGACAGCCACGGGGAAGGAGCCGAAGCAGCGTCGGGCCCTGCCTCCGCCGCGGGATGCGGGGCTGGCGGCGGCGCGGGCACCGCCGGCAGCGGAGCCACGGGGACGGGAGAGGAGGGGAATGGAAGGGGGTCCCCGCCTGCCTCTTCGCTTTGTCTGCCCCAGCCCCTCGGCTTGTTTGTGCTGGGGTATCCCCTCCCGCCCCTGGAAGGATGCTACTGCTCTCTCGCCGCTGTCTGCTTAGAAAGGGGACTTGGTCGGGCCCCCGCCCCGAGCAGGTACAAAAGCCTCGCGGGGATGCTCGGGCAGAGTTGCCGCGTTGTCGGCCCCACGAGAGACTTGTGCCAGCTGGGCCCCGCCGGACCCCCACCCCGGACAGCAGCGGCGGGCTCCCGGCTATCGGCCGGTATTTGGGAGCAGAGCCGGTTGCCTGCCCTGCCCACCCTGCTCCGTCCGGGCGAAGCGCCGGGCGCTACCGCCTCCTCTGCCGTCCCTTCCTCCCCTCTTGTCACTCTCGGGTGGGCGATGAGGGCAGAAGCGCCCCGGGCAGCGCTCTCCGCAACCGCACTGCCGGCCGGGGATGCTGCTCCCGCGGGGACGGGCTCGCAAAGTCTCAGGGCTGGGTGAGAACCCAGGGTTTTACTCTCCCGGTTAAGAGGATGCTGAAGTGGAACCGAAGTGCATCTGAGATACACTTGAGCGTGGTGTGGGGCCTTCGTTAATGATGCAGTGGTTAATGAAATTCTCTAGGCAGTAGGTATGTGCTGGGGTCTCCACTGCACCACCCGTTACGTGTGGCGGTGTTTTTATGGGAGCCCTCAGCTCTGAAACATGGCTTTTCACAGGATCAGCATCTCGACTGAAACAACTTGTGGTCTGCTCCCCGCCCTGCCCTCCCGCCTCCCCCCTTCCCCCGGACAAAATCTTGAGAAAGTACTATAGGCTTCTTGGTAGATTTTAATTAAAAATTGTAAAGGATTAAATGCTTGTTTCATAAGGGGATTAACCCTTTTAGGGTAGAACTGACACTTATTGCCACAGCTGTTTGTCAAGTCTTTGGTTTTCAGCTGTTTTTGTCCTTCTACCTGCTCATTAGCTACACACAGTGCTTTGAGCTCCAGTTACAAAAAACCAATTATATAATCACCAAAACTTTAAAGAAGTAAAATCTTGAAGGCTTGCAACACCTTCCTGCTATGGTAGACTGCTCCCCATTTATGTGAAAACCCTTTGATCTAGAGGATAACTATAATAAGGTCTGGCTGTGTGTATCTTGTGATCCACAAGCCATAAAGCTATAGAGTATTCGCCTGTTGATAGCCTACCTGGTTACAAGCTCATTTCACAAGTCTCAACAATTTCAGGAAACCCCCCCCCCCTTTTTTTTTTCCTTTTAAAAGAATTTTCCTTTTAAAATAAGCCTGTTAATTGAAGTTCCCCCCCCACCTTTTCTCTCTCTCCCCTCCTTCACCCAAAGCTGAATCATTTCTCTGTTGCACTGCCTTCTCAACATAAGCATGTTAGTGGAACTGAATTTGGAGAGAGTCGAGGTTGTGAAGCTTATATTAAAAAAGTATTCTTAAATGAGAAATAAGCACATGGAGCCATGTGACTAGACAGTTCTTTAAATCTGCCTCCTTTACCTGAAATTTCATCCATAGATCTGGAAATACATTTGTTAGTTGCATTGTTTAACCTAACCTGGAGATTTCAGAAAGTCTTCTAATACCTCTGCTTCTTAAAGACACAAAATCACAGGAACCTGGGCCTGGAAAGGTTGTCTAAGCCATGTCCTTGCACTGAAGCATACTTGCACAGGCCATCCCTGATGGTTGTCTACTTTAAGGTTCATTGAAGAAAATGGCAACATTGTTGTTTCTGTGCCATTATTTAGCATCTTGCGTCCAAAATGGTGACATGAAAAAAAACCCTCACCTCTTTGTAATTTACTTTGGTTGTCAGCTGTTGCAATGGCCAAGCAGTGTCACTGAGAAATGGGGGGAAAGCACAAGAGCAGGCATGGCTGGCATGGAATTACACTCTTGGTTTCTTAGATTGTTTGTGTACCATTCCCTTCTGGATTTGTGTGCTGCTGTTGTGCCTGTCTGAGGTTGGGTTTAATGGATGGCGGGGGAACAGCTGATGTGGGGCTTAGGACAACAACTGTAGACAGGACACAACTGACTCTTCCATTCCTCTTTTTGGTTGTAAAGGGCAGTCTTGTGTGTTTAAGCACTGTGTTACAGGCTCTGTTTTGTAGCTGCTGCAGAGACCTGCGCTGGCTGAACACCCTTTATCCTTAATAGTAGCTTTTTTCTTTTATTCCTTCTGTCCTGACTTGTATTTGGAGTTTCTAAAGCATAACTACTGTGGCTTATGTTCATATCGAATGAAAAATGAATCTGTGTTGTTTGAAGATTAGCTGATCCAATAGCACAAGTGTACTCAAAACTGCCTAAATCTTCATGGCTACTATATGGAAAAGCATGCACTCATTATTCTCAGTGAAAGAGATGGAGTCCAAACAAGGACTTTTAGCAAGGCTTTTAGTACCAGCTGGCCTTTGCACTGAGCCAGAAGGATCGATAGGCTGCTCCCTGGTACCAGCAGCAGAGGCTGATGCTGGGGATGGCGCCACATGGGGAGCTGCTCCCCCAGCAGCACCCAAACACTCTGAGGTTGCAGCAGTCCCTTATCAGAGATGACAGTTGAGACAGCAGCTCTCTGAGCTCTACCTGGAAAATTAAACTGAAGGAATTAACATGAGGTAATAATGGAGAGTCTGTTCTGGTGCTTACACTGATGAGAATTAGGAATGAATTTTAAGAAAAGGGTGGATTTAACACCTATGTGGTTCATGCTGGCAGTCAGTTAAACCTCCCCCGGGAGAGGCAGGGTAGGAACTGTTCTAATTTTCACCATCAGATATATGCAGAGAGTAATTCAGTCTTCTTCTAGAGAATTACTCTCATGTAATTGGGATAAAAATTAACAGGCAGGGGGACTTTAAGGCCAGGAACGATTATTGCGGTCTCCAGCTCCAATTTCTGGGATAACACTGGCTGCTGAATCAAGGCAGTAATTTCAGTGTGATGTCTCTTGCTTCTGTTTGACTAAGGAACCAAATCTATGCCTAAGAATGTCTTACTAAGTTTCTTGTGTCTATTTTGGTGACAAATAAAATATGAGCAAGTTCTCTGGAACTCTCAGTATCCTGTATGAAATGTGTACTGAGGCTTTTATACTGCATGGAACTGAATCCAAATACTTGTTGTTTCAAACATCAAGTAAGTCACTTTGCAAAGTGTACAAATGATGGATATCCCTTGGATACAAATACAGACGGGAAGCTTTACCTTCATGCTTCAGGAGTTACTGCAGTGTGTTTTGGAAGCAGAGGTGAAACATAAGGAAATCTTTTACCAAAATCTTAAATATTTATAGAGGTCAGCGGCAGAACAATTTAGCAAACTACCAATTACTGGCAAGGATAATCATCAATATTTCTTATCCACTAACAGGTACAGTTTTATTTTGTAATTTATTTTTCTGGCACTTAAGGATAACATTGATTACATCTGATACAAAGATGCTGACTTTGTCATCAATACTTCCTGTGAGTGAGCTGAAAATTGATATTGTTCCATCTCCTTTGACTGCAATGAATTACTGTGTTTGCTTTCTGCTTTCCATCAGCCGTTATACTTTTAGCGTTGTTCGTTTGTGCACAAGTGACTGGCAACTCTGATACTAAATAACTTCAGAATGATTGGCAGTGGCCAGGCTGTTTGATCAATAGATGAACTTGAAGTGATGTCTGCGCCGAAGTGCTCCTTGAGGTTGATGGAATCAAGTGTCTCCTCGTAAAGCAAATAAATTGATTCAATCGAGATGTCACTGGGGGTGAGATGTTTGCGTGATGCCTGACTTCCTCACCTAGAGACTTGATAATTTATAAGGCCTGGTCTGATAATGTGTGCTGATAAAGGGGATTCTATTGTAGAAAAGAGTGTCAGGTTGTACCTGGCGCTTGGAAAGTTCTTTTGTTCTTTAAGGTGATACTGCTAATTAAAATCTGTGCCACTCTCTGGAGGCTTTGACCTCTGACCCTGTCAGGAATATGAGTTTTGTTCCTTTTCTTATGTCATGTGTTTTTTTTGTTTTTTTTTTTCCATGTGATTTGCATGGAGGATGGTTATTACACCACAGGTGGGGATCCAAAATGTTTCCAAACCTTTGTCACCAGTGTGTGTGGAAGCACTGTGTGGCTCTCCCTTGCGGTGACCTTTCTTCTCCTGGGGATGCAGAGAGCTCTGCTAGACTGGGAATTGACATGTATACATGGCAAAGGATATGAAGGTGAATCAGGTGGTCTTGGTGGGAATGAGTGTTCTCTTCCCCTTTCACCCTGCAGATGCTGCTCAGAAATGGAACAGAACCTGTTGAGTTGTGGGGCCTTATGACAAAAGGAAAGTATCTCTTTCTGTCTAATCTTGGAAGGGAGCAATTTAAATTACCAATTTATGCTCAGAAAATGTGTTTATTTCCCACATTTTTTTCCTTCATCCTCACTCGAAAGTACATATAGGGCGACAAGGGTGACATCTGGTAGTCATTTGCAATGTGTTTCTTCTGGATGAGATTGCATTGTTATAGGCCAGTAGGAAGATATTTATTCTATTTGATATTAATTCAATTAATGCTGAACAGAATTACTTCCAGAGAAAGAGGCTTTTCACACCCAGCTTCTGTTCAGAGCCAGTATGTACTGAATTCAGTTCACAGTTCTTGATTTCCAGGACAGGATGCAATGGGGAACAGAAGTTTATGGCACAGATGTTAGTAAAGGGCACAGGCGATGCAATAAGTGTTGATACAAAAAAACATACAGAAGTTACTGGGGTGTGACCTATTGCCTATGCTGTGTTTTAGGGTTGAAACTCTGAAAGAAGAGAAGTGTTATCTTAAACAAAGATCAAAGAGTAGTCCATGGGACAGCAATGTGCCATTGTGGCCAAGTGAGCCAATGGGATCCTGGGGTGAACTAAGAGTGTGTCCGGCAGATCGAGGGAAGTTCTCCTCCCTCTCTACTCTGCCCTGTTGAGACCCCATCTGGAGTACTGTATTCAGTTTTGGGCTCCCCAGTTTAAGAGGGACAGGGAGCTGCTCAAGACAGTCCAATGGAGGGCTCCAAGGATGATTAGGGGACTGGACCACTGCCTTATGAGGAGAGGATGAGGGACCTGGGGATTTTTAGTCTGGAGAAAACTGAGAGGGAGTTTAATAAATGTTTATAAATATTTGAGGGCTGGATGTCAGGAGGTGGGGGGCAGGCTCTTCTCACTTGCTCCCTGTGATAAGACAAGGAGCAATGGATATTTGCTGCAGCACAGGAGGTTTTACCTCAGCACAAGGGGGGACTTCTTTACTGTAAGGGTCACAGAGTACTGGAACGGGCTTCCCAGAGAGATTGTGGAGTCTCCTTTTCTGGGGCCTTTTAAGGCCTGTCTGGATGCAGTCCTCTGTGACCTGGGATTGTATGGTCCTGCTCTGGCAGGGCGGTTGGACTCGATGACCTCTTTTTGGGTTCCTTCCAACCCCTAACATCCCCTAACAGGAGCTCTGTACCACCTTCCTAGTGCTTATATAGACAATTTTGCATGTGGCCTTAGATGGCTGTGCACGTCTTAGGGTGATGAGCTGCGTGAATACAAGTAAGGATGCAACTTGGCTGGGCAAATGGAACTACTGCCTGCCTTCCATAGTGTATTTTATCAAGTCTCATAATAATAACCTGATGGAGGTTTAAAAGTAAGAGCAACTTCCACAGGTTTGGTGATGGGGTTCTTTTTGAGTTTGATTTCCAAGCACACCCTTGGGTTAAGAGCCTGCTGGGATGTCCTCCAACTGGGCAGGTGCTCAGGGCCTCTTGAAAGTTGAGGATGAAGTATTCTGTTATTTCAGCTGCTGTGACCTTAAGGTCCCTAGGAAGGTCGATTATGGATGTATAGCAGCTTTATTGCTCCACGGCGACACGTACCATACAGTACCCAGTGGTATTTTAAGTACTTCATACCTATATCAAAGAAAATACTTATGGAGTATTAGGCCTTATAAACCCATAGTGCTGTATGTTTTATGGCTGGAACTTCAAGTCAGTCACGAAACAACTTAGAAGTATTTGCTTTTGTTTGATTTGGACTGGTGTCTTGCTTTTAATATTTCTTTGGATAAACAACTCCTGTTTTACAGCCCTGCGTGGCACACGCACCCTGTGTTTAACTGAAGGAACTCTGCCACTGGGGGAATTTTGCCTAGTGAATCTGGCAGGAATAATAGTGAATATTACAATATACGTGTTGCAAATGAAAGCTGGGTATGAAAAGAGGAGTCAGACTTGGTTGTCTAAACGGAGAACCTTAAAGTGTAGAAGGCCGTAAAAGAAAGATGGCATAGTATTTTAAATTTTGTTTTATTTCATTCCACTCAGTTCTGGGGCAGATTTTGTTACTGTTGTGCAGATCTAGAGGACTTCAGAGGAACTGTTCGAGGGCTTTCATGGAACTTTACCGAGGTACCCCAATGGCAGTCATAAATCTAGGCACAAGTCATTCAGCGGTGTGATATGTGGGCTGGAACGTGTTGAAATGGGATTAAGAGGACATCCTGGGTTAACGTAGCCCACTCTCACAAGCCCCTCTCTCCCCAGATAGAAGTAAGGGAAAGTGACGCACAAAAAGAATATGAGTTGAGATAAAGCTGAGATAAAGAGTTTTACTGGAAACGATACAAATGTGCAATTACCTTAGCACAGAAAAGTGCAGCAAAATGCAGAAGCAGCAGTGGGAGCCAAGGATCTGCGCCTCTCCCGCCCCCTGACAACCCACAGCCAGCCCAGCAGAAAAGACGAACACCCCAAAACCTGAAGCAGCAACCGGAACAGGAATCCTCTCATGTTATGATCCAAACTTCAAGCCCCAACCAGCACTTCCATTTTTGAAGCTGTCATGGTGGCAGCATGGTATTGAATATCATCATCAAATTCAACTCAACTCACGAGAGAGGATTTTGTGTTAAGGATGGAGTGATATTTCAGCAAAATATTTAAGTTTTCATGTCCTATTTCAGGTTTGTTTCAGAGTGAGCCCAGTATTTGAATCCATAAAGAAGACTGACTTTCTGTTGTAAGTCATTGCAAAAGTCATTACATCTGTGATGACTGTGGAATAACATTCGTTTCAGCTGTGTTTAATTTATTTAATTTTGAACTATTCAGTGAAGATTCAAAGTGGTACATTAAATTTGTGTGGGTGCAATGCTGGAGTGCGAAATACCACGTGAAACGTTTGTTAAAAGTTTCTGTAATTCCTGTTTCCCAATCAAAGGTTTAAGAGACAATTCTGTTTCTACTTTGAAATATACATATTAATTTCATTTGCTCGTTTTCATTAATTAGTGCCTAGAACAAATTGTGGTTTATTGGGGTTTTTCTCCCTTAACACGTATGACTTTGTTACTAAAATCCAGGAGTGTTTTCTGTTTCTTCCAAATTACAGAGTGTAGTGACTGTGTACGTATAGGTACACAGGCCTAATTTGTCACACTCTCACTTCAAGGCAACAGATTGCCTTTAAAACAAAAAATGAAATTTCCTTTTGTTGTCACCTTAATTATATGAACCAGCATTTCAGTTTCATTGATGGAACAAAACTACGATAATTAGGCAGTCTGTAGTTTTTAGTGTAAGGTCACATTATGCTTTGCTGAGAATAATAAGAGGAAATGATCTTCAATTTAACATCTTGATGACTGGCAGACCAGCTGCTCTGGTCATTTCTGTTAGTGAAGTGGCCTTGGGAAAAAGGATGAGTGTGTTTTGTTTGTGAGAGAAATTAAATTAACCTTGTCACATAATTGGTACCCATGTAGACTTAGTGGAGTTTACAGCTTTTTAAAGTGTTTTTTGTGTGTGTGCACATGCAGTAACCTGTGCTGAAGTAGGAGAAGATGTGCCTTACCTTTTAAAATAAAAAAAAAAATCATTGCATGGAAAGATTTGATTCCACAATGTTGCTCTCTTCTAGGAATTACAAGGCTTTCTTTGAGAAGTGGGTGCTTGGGGAAATAGTAAAAGCAGCAGGTCAGGCAGGCTCTGGCCAGGATATGAAGAGTGGTAGTTGACCCACGTTGGTTTGTTACCTGGAATTAAAATATATCTAGTGAAAAGAGCTCTGCAAGGGTTTCCCAGTAATACCAGCGTTGTTGGCATGGTTCCTGACTCCTGGAGTGTACCCTGGCACTCCTGCTGTTTTAATGGCAACTGGCAGCCTACGTTGGGAGCAGCATCCTCAGCTGGAAACAATAGTGTCTGATTCTTGTTTGTCAGCTGGGACAATAGCCCTGCTGATGGGCTGCAGAGAAGGAGAGCAGGCTTCCTTTGTATGGCAGTGCAGGCATGGCAGATGGCTAATTGGACATGATAAACCACGGGGGCAATGGGGGAGAAAAAGGAGATCTGAAGGGATTATCGGTTTGTAGCCCCTGTGTTAGGGGGAAAAAAAGACCTATTTTGAAGATGTTATCAACTTCAGCTCTTTGCCATGAATATATCTTTCAATAGTGATGAAGAGGGACACCATAACTAAAGTCTGTCCTTAGCTGATGTGAAGTCCACTTTATTAGCTGGGAGCAAATAGTATTACTGTATGGGAAGGTAAGCAAATGCGTGGCCCCCAGAGATGCTGGCATGGCACTTAGGAAAATTAGCAGTGCATATTTTTCACTGGTCTTGTAAGTGAATGTCAAACTGTTGTGCCAAACAGCATCCACACTGAAAACAAAGAGCTTTGCAGCAGTGCTTTTCAGGAATTAAAAGTTATGGTCTACCATAGCTTGTCTTGATATGAATAGACATCCATCAGCGTTGAAGTACTGAGAAGCTAAGCTGATTAACAAAGACAGAATTAAATTAAATGTCTTTTATTAGACTCAATAGAGTATATATTGTGAAGCCAAAACCTGATGCCCTTGCTCAAATAATTTTTTGTTTAAAATATCTTACTGATAAAGGGACTGAAAGTCTTAAAGTTGGGATCATGAAAGTGATTGTCAGAGAGGTGGAACACCTCTCCTGTGAAGAAAGACAAAGTTGGTTTTGTTCAGTCTGTCAGAGAGAAGGCACTAGGGAGAACTTACTGCAAAACTTTCAATACTTAAAGGGGGCCTATAAGAGATGAGGACAGACATTTATCAGAACCTGTTGCAATAGGACAAGGAGTAATGGTTTTATACTAAAAGAGGTAGACTTAGACTAGATATATGGAATAAATTTTTTACACTGAGGGTGGTGAAACACTGACACAAGTTGCCCAGAGAGAGGTGGTAGATGTCCTATCCCTGGAAACATTCCAGAGGCTCTGAGCAACCTGAATTAGTTGAAGATGTTTCTGCTTACTGCAGATGTGTTGGACTAGACCTTTAAGGCTTTCTTCAGAACAATTCTGTTTCTAAGTGTCAGTCCCAGGCAGTTCTCAATATGAGATGTGTAGCCTTAGCTGATGGCTTTGGTTGTTCTGAGTCCAAGGCTGTGCCCACAGCCCATTAGCAGCAGGCAAAAGTTCATCCTACTGGGTGCTTTTTAATTCCTTATTTTTTGCTCCCCATTAGTTAAACAACAAGAGAAGGCACACCACAGCTTTGGGAGTAGTTTGACAATTTCTGTTCATCTCTGGCTTTAGTTCCCTGTTTTGTAAAATACAGGCCTGGAATACTTTGCTATTTTAGTGTCTCTCATAATAATAATAATAATGCTATGGCATATAACAAATACCTTTAAATTGTAGTGAAAATAAATCTGTAAGAGTTTAAAAATAATAGCTAGCAAGAAATATTCAGGACCCTGTAGAAGCAGATTTACTTTCTGTGGAAATGTCTAGACTGTGTTTCTTTTCCACTGTTTACTACTGTCTTTTCCCACGGGACAACTTCAGTGAAAACTCCAGATTGAAAGTTTCAACAGACTGCCTTTGGTTTCAGCAGGCCCTTCAAGTGCTCTGCTCATCAGTCTTTGTAGCTTTTGAAGCTATAGGTACAAAAAACTAGTTTCTGCGCGGGTGCAGTAAAACTTCCACAGGGTGCTCCTCCTATGGGACCTAAAATATTATCATTATGTTACAATGGTTTTCTGACAAAGTTTATTATTTGTATTATTGCTTCAGTCACTGATTAATTCCTTCTGAAGCAGATGCTGCTTGAATACTGAACAAAAAGATGATCCTTGCCATCAAGTGCTAATGATAAAAGCTGTCAAGAGGATTGTGAATTCATTTAACCAAAGACTTGTCCTTCAATTTGCTTTGCTTTTAAACACATCTAAAGGACAAGCCAGAGAAGTTACAGAGTCTGGGACAGATGGAATAGCTGAGAATAAGGTATAAGCAGAAAAATAGGGAAGAAATGAGAAAACTGTAGGGAAACGTGAAAAAAAAAATGGAAGAAAGTGATAAAATTATCTGGCAGGACACTTCAGACTTGGAGGATGCTTGGCTGAGAAAGGGATTGCAACCTGCATCCTCTGTGGAAGGGAAATGAGTGATGTCAGTATGAGGAAGGTCAGAAACCAAAGGAAATTGCAAAGTAAGACAATAAGAGGTTTGATTTGACTTGTAGCTTTTGGGATGGAAAGCCAAATGTAGATTTTCTAGCATGTAAGAGAAAAAAATATTGGCAGACTTTGGCTGCATAGTGAAAGGAGGGAATAGGTAAAGCCTATGCATTTACCATGCTCAGAATGGGGAAGGCAGCAATAGGAGGTTACTGCAAAACACAGAAAGAATAGCAGTTTTCTCTTCTAGCAGATGCCCCTCACAATTGCATACTGTTACTTTTACACTGCAGTCTTCTAATGGTGATTGCACCACATGCCTGTCTTGCTTTGATGCTGGTGGAGAGAAGGCATTTCCCTATGGAGAGGACAAAGAACATCCTTGGGTGTTCTGCTTCATGTTTAATGCCTCTTCACAGACATGTGTCATGACGAGCCATCTTCTTTGGATCTCACTGCCACTGTGTTTGCAGCAATTTAACTTTCCTATTCTGCCTTTCTGTGCTGAGGCAGAGAGTTCAGGAGTGATGCTAATAGAGTTAGTCCGAAGCGTTCAGATAAATTTAGTTTGAAAGAGCAAGTCGGGCCTACCGGGTAAATAGTAATGATCCTGTGAGCTTTGAGGACTTAGAGCTGCAGTGTGTGAATCTCCCATTAACAGCTTGCTCTTATTCGACTCAATCCTCCTCAAAAGTTAGCTGGGTTGTTAAAGAGGTCACCTATCTGTTACATATTCCTGTTAGCCTATAATCTGTCTGTTGCTTCAGGTTATTTATCAAATTCCTGGTCAAAACAGTCTTAAAGTTTTTGAGGCTAGGAGAAAATTCTTAACACAGTCCATTTAAAACACCTCTGCTGCTAAAACTGAAGTAAAACTCTGTTAATTAGATGAGTTCAGATCAATTAAAACTGATCTGTGTGCTAACGGGAGCTTGTAAAAATGACACTTCCTGGCATGTAAGTCATTATCATGGGGAATTTATTTATTTATTTACCTATTTATTAAGGTAGATGTCTTCCCCATTGAGTTGTGCAGTAAGGTGTAACTGGCAGCTTCAACCTGGTTGCTGTGATTGGGATTGAGTTTAGCATTTGATCCAGCTTCATCTCAGTTGTGATGTTTGTGCTTTGGAGCCTTACAATGCTCGTGTAATAGTTCAAAAGCAGTGACTGGTAGGTTGTTACTTGGGTAGTCAAAGCGCAAGTTTTGACTTGTCCACCTCAGAAGTCAAGCAATGCTTGAGATGAACAATAAGTACTTTGCTTTGCTCAGCTATCCTCAGCTCATCTTGATGTATGTAGTGATGTAGAGAATAGAAAAGAGATTCTGTGCAGCATTTTAGAACACTTCAATAGTCACAATCTTTGTGTAGAATAGGGAAGTCTCATCAAACCCATCTATGAAAAGGAGATAATCAGATACAAAGCTGTAGTAAAAGTGGCTTTCTTGAGGTTGTGCACATGCTCTTGAAAAACACACGTGCTGGTGGTAGAGCAAACCCTAACAAAAGTGGTTCATTGCTTTACCTTCTGTTGGCAGGCAGGAGCCAGGAGAAGCACACTGATGCCTTTTTTGCTGTAGGATTATCAAAAGTCATGGCTGAAGTGAAAGGTGAAATCAGGGAGATGTGTAAAGACTTGGCTCTTCTTAAACCACTTCATATGGGTGCCTATTTATGGACCTACTTCAGACAGGTTGTACAGCTTGGCCTTAGTCCTGGAAATGGGATTAACACACCTTGACTATGTCCACACCAACCAGTCAGATGGTCTTAAGATGTCTGTTACATTGACCTTATATTTAAATATACATAGGTCAGAGCCACATCTGGTATAAAAAAATGGCCTGATGCCAGTCACAGCAGAGGAGCTACAGCAATTTACACAGGCGGAAATTTTGGCTGACAGACTCATGTGGGGATGTGGCCAAAGAGGACTGGTAGCAGAGTAAGGATATTTCTAATTTAATGTGTTAAGACATCCAGATGATTTTGCTCATCACCATGGTACCTGAATGCTGACAAACTGAGACAGTTGGACTCTGGATTTGTTCTGCTCACTGTCTGGTAGGGTTCTCTGTGTCTTTTTTGTAATGAGTGTGCTGCTGTGAAAGTTACATCTATTAAATGCTAAATGTAAGAGAGATTTAATGACATGCTATTAAAAAGTTCCACCTACCTAAAAATGCTTTGCTTTCCAGGCCAGGTTTGCTAATACATTCCATATTTCACAGAGAACTCTTCATGAAGCGAATACTGTCAGGAGCCATTTACAGCTCTGATCCTGCTTCTGTTGTCTTTAATGAGTGCCAGATTCCCTTTTCCTGCAGAGTCAACCACTCTGCCACCAAGTTTATGCTATGGATGTCTCCCGTGGGTGTGTTAGTTACTCAGAGCATGGGAAGGTACCTCCCAGCTGGTTCCATACAGCTGAGTTTAACAGAGCTATAATCATAGTATATGATTTCCTTCTCTTGGTCTTATTTTCCCTCATACTTTTTCCTCTTGAAATATATCTAGAAAATTTAAGACTGGTATGCTGACATTCCAGACAGGGCCATTCACTTAACATGGCATTGTCCAGGGTAAGACAAATAAGTGTGACCTTCTGAAGAGTGCTGAACTGATTTCCCAGACTGCCAGCATTTACCAGGAACATTCTCCATGTAATGCATGAGTGAGAGAACTGCAAAGTGTTATAAGTAAGTGCTACTCTGAAGTGCAGTTTTTGCACTGACAAGAAATAGAAGGTCATGTTGCATCTTCCTATGGGAATATATAGACAAAGACAAATTTCCTTTTTGGAAGTTGTCTTTGTATTTCATTTCTTTAGAGGTGGGCTGTGGGAGGTTTAGCTCAGGCAGTGGTCCCCAGTCTGTGGACCGCAGAGAGGTGCTGGAGCTCTCTTCACTCTCTAAATGTCATGGTCCCTCCATTGCTTCCCAGTCCAGAGCACGACCCTTTTAGCTGGCTACAGCTCCCCAGCAGAGGCTTGCTTTGGCTCATATATACCTGGAAGATTTAAGAAGGAGCAACTCTGTTCCCTGGCTCTGTTTTCTAGATGTCTCCAATCCAAATTGGCTTCAGCCTTGTTGAACTGTGTGAATGGCCCTGTCTGGAATGTCAGCACACTGTCGTGGGGGGAACCTGTCACTTCTTTTCCTCTTGTCCTGTTTCTGGGGTGCACAGTGACCTCTCTTTACACACAAAGTAACTGCATGTCAGATAGATAAGACAGAAACTTCACAAAAAATTAAGCTGAAAATCTTAAAACAAGATAGCACAGAAGGCAGACTTAGGGTGCTGAACTAGCAGGCATGCAAAGTGCACAGGCAAATAAAGCAGGACTAAGATTTTTTTTTTTTAATTATTATTATTTTTTGCGTAACATGTAGCTACGTTAATAGCTGCAGCTTATGATTTCTGAAGGGATCTCCTCTCCTGGCTCCCTTTTTGCTCTTCCAATCTCTTCCTTGAGAGCTGTTCCAGGAAATGAATTAAACCTCCCTAGTCATTACTTTTTGTTTTGGTGTGCAGACACCCTTCAAACAGTGGCTCAGGCAGCAGCCTGAAGCAGTGAAATTTCAGAGAAAACCAACTACAGCAATCTATTTTTAAAAGGTTATTTTGATGAATTGGATTTTATGACCTGATTTGAACTGGTCTTGGGCACCCATGTGCTGTGCTGCTGCAGCCTGAACCCACATGAGCATCAGTTTGCTGTTTTGTCATTGCAATCCTATTGCTTTCTGTATCAGACAGCAACAAATTATTTTCTTCACTCTCTATCTTATTTGTCCCATGTGTTGATATTGGAGAGTTGCAGATCTTTTGCTGGGAAAAGCAAAACTATGTTTGTCATGTTGCAGTATCTTGGATGTGCTGTTTCCCTTTGAGCAGTGGGATTCTGGATGTCTTCTTTCATGAAACACTAACATATTTTTTTAATTTTGACTGCCTGTAAACCAATATTTTAAAATTGTGCTTGACCAAAGAGTTTATTTATGAGTTTAAGTATGTTCTGTCCTTACATTTGCTATAAAGTTACAGATACAGGTATGAATTAAGACCTTAAAACTAACTAGAGTTAAACACCCATACCTCTTAGCTACAGTAAACAAAGCCTGAACAACCTCAATCCAGAAAGCCATGGGCTGTTGCAGCATTGGTCCCTGATGCCTCATCTGGACACATTTTTGCACAGCTTAATGTCAGTAGTGCAGGAGTGCAGTAGTGCAGTGGGACTTTGGTGGGCACTGGCCTGAGTTTGTACCTCCTTATAGAAGGCATTGCGCATGTACAAGTGAATATAAATCTTGTATTCAGTCTCTTGAAAGCAACTCAATATTTCTATTGTGTGATTCTACACAATATTTCTATTATGCTGAAGTCACTTGAGTTTATTCTCCGTCCAGAGACAAATGGCAAAGCTGAAGTGGATTGCTTTGGATTATGTATTGATGCTCAAGAAAGCTCTCTGTTTCAGTATCCCACTTTTACACACAAGCAAGTAGAGGAATGTGTTAGCTTGGAAGTTTAGGACTTGTCATGGAGTTGTTCACCATACCCTGCTGAATCTCTGATAAAAGGGAATTTTAAATAGCCTCCAGGGATGAGCAGGTGCTCATGGCTCCATTGTTGGCACCTATCTATTTAAGCTCCTAAGAGGCACTTAGATATTAAAACTGCACTAAGTTAAGACTTGAGGGTCACAGTTTTGAATCTGTCGGTGCAACTAGGGAACCCTTTGAGCAAGTCTGGGAAAGGACAGCTGCATTCCTGACATAGCGGCCAGATTCTTCTTGGGATTCCAGTATCTGAAGGGGGCCTACAGGAAGGCTGGGGAGGGACTATTTACAAGGTCTTGCAATGATAGGACAAGGGGCAATGGGTTTAAACTGGCAAAGGGAAGATTCAGACTGGATGTTAGGAGGAAGTTCTTTGCAGTGAGGGTGGTGAGGGACTGGAACAGGTTGCCCAGGGAGGTTGTGGCTGCTCCCTCCCTGAAGGGGTTCAAGGCCAGGTTGGAGGAGGCCTTGAGTGACCTGTGCTAGTGGGAGGTGTCCCTGCCTATGGCAGGGGGTTGGAACTAGATGATCCTTGAGGTCTCCTTCCAACCTTACCATTCTATGATTCTATAGCTATATTCTTGTCTTGCTTTCCTGCATTTCTACTCTGAGGTTGTGCTTTTCAGTGCTGGTATGCATGAATAGTTGCTGAATGTCTAGGAATTGCTGCATTTTAGTGTTGAGAGGTAATTTGTATCTGTGACTCTTCCATAGGGCTTCAGGGTGAAAATCTTGTTATTCTTAGCACCACTGCTATCTTTGCATAACCTCTCTCTTCAGGCAAGGTAAAACAAACACAGCCTCTGGCAGCTCTGTGTCAGGAACAACAGAAATGCCAGGTCCAGGCACCCCATCCTTCCTGGCTGCTACCAAAGCCATGTGGGAGCACATGGGCTTCCCCTGCAGTGTGCTCCAGCCTGTATGCCTGAAGGAAACTTCCTTGTATCTGCAGACCTTCCTGTGCAGCTGCACGTGAGTCCAGCATCTCACAGCTCATTGTTTAAGGTGGCAAAGTGTGTTGTGATCCTGCAGCACAAAAGGAGTTGTGAAATGATGTTACTGTTTTTAAAGAGATTTATAAGCTGTCAAACACCATGTGCTGGTCAGGCAGAGCTTTCCTATTTCCACTCCTTTGTAGTGGAAATAGGCTTGTGGGTAAACACCTGCTATATGCAGAGAAGGGGAAAGGCAGGCTCTGGTTGTCTCCAGCATCCCAAACCAGTGAATGCTTTTTTTCATGCTGACTGGAGCTGTGTTTTATCAAAATACCTTAGCCCCCTTCTGCTTTTTGATGTATAGTGTTCATATAGGGTTAAATTAGGGTGCAGCAACTGAATTGCAAGCTTTTCTGACAGAAGCTCTTGAGCTTCGGGATCCATAACTTTCCTGAAGCTCCCTTAGGTAAAGCCTAACATATTTTATCTAACAGGGAGCTTGACTGATATTACTAGCAACTTTGACTGTGTCTAGGTACAGCCAGAAAATTTCATCCTGATGTTGTAGTTATTCCTGAGTTTTATATTGACAAGTGGCAATATTGCAATAGAAATGCCTCAGCAGCAGGGCTGTGATACAGGAGTGAAGGTTGCATCCCCATAAAATGAAACAGTTGTGCCTTTTCTGTGTGGGAGACATAATTTAGATACAAGTCTTATGTGCTAGAACAGCAACTTCTACCATGCTTCTGATTTTGTGTATCTTGTCTTTTCTGGTCTATGTCAGTCCAGAAGGTTCCTCAACTATTCTTGTTCATCTTAAATATCACTTATCCCTTTGCTGTGAAAAACTGATCCATTGCAGAATATTTTCTTTTTTTTGGGTTGGTGTTTTGGTGGTTTTTTTCCTTTCCTTTTTGTTTGTTTTTTGTTTGTTTGTTTGTTTTCTTTTGCCTTGGAATACTTCTAAAATAGAATTGCTGCTGTGAAAAGTGAAGTCCTCCATCATCTTGTTCTTTGTTGCTCTCCTCATCATCAAAGCTCTTCATGTTAGACTGTGAGCAGTGCACATCATCACTGACTTTCTCTGCTGCTGGAGCCTGCAGTGAGACTGTAATCCTGAATTTGCCATCACAGTGTCTTCCTATACAGTGCGTTTTTTACCAATCTAATATTGTGCTTTCTCTCCAGGAACAATGACAATAACAAGATAGAGTGCAAATAGCAATATTAGCAGAAGCAAGCATCTCCTTTATCTGACAGTGATGGACAAACAACAGCTAATTTTCACATTGTAGTACCAAGGTTGTTAGATAAGTTTAGTGGGTAATATAAAATTCTGGAGATGAAGGTCCTAATTCTGCTATGGCCTAGTGCATGACATTAAGCAATTAGTGTTGCTCTGTGCCTCAGTTTCCTTCTGAGAATTGGGCAATTGACTGTAGAAGAAAAACCTTATAATAACACAGCAGTGCATGTTACAGTTATTAACACAGAATGCTGTCACCATCTTCACTTTGTAAATGTGAGGAACTGAGGCAGAAAATGGTTTGCCAAAAGCTATTGATGTAGCTGGGGCAAGAGTCCTCATTAGACCTCTGGAGCTGATGGCTGCCTGGCCAGCCTGCAGGCTTTGTGCTGCTCATCACTCCTGCCTTCGAGTACCACAGTGCTGGTCAAACGCAGAAGACTTTGATGTATGGAACAGATTCAGGCTTATTCCATTTACTGTTCCTGATGAATGAATTGGAAAATAATAAACAAAATGTTTTTTATCTAGGAAAAAACATATAAAGCCCTCAATTTTTTAACAAGCATATGTTAATAGTACACAGTATATGGGACAGCATTGTCCTAATTAGTTTTCTGTCAAAATTAATGGCCCTTGAGTTCAATAGGAACAGATTTAGGCCAACACAGTGTCTTTGAAAAATTCACAGGACTCTCTGCCCTCTGGTTTTGAGTATGAGCTGAAGCTTCAACATCATGGAACCTCCTCTGTGTAGAGCTTTATTCTTCATTTAAAATGTTCTCCCTCTTTAAAAGCCACCTTCTTATTGTAATTTGAATACATCTTATTTTAAGGTATATATTTAGTATCCAGTTGATTTATTATTTTTTTTCCCTTTAAAGTTCTTGGATAGCAAGTCCATTAAGAAATCTCAGTGTTGCCAAACCAGTTTAAGACATTTGGAACTTCAATTACCTGCTGAACTCTTAAAAAGGAATTTGGTAATGAAAGCAGTGAATGTATTCTGCAGTGTTTAAGGATTGCTTACAGAGATAAAATGGTTTTGGCTGGATGTCAGATAAATACTTCTTTGCTGAAGCATATATGCAACCAGTTTATCTCTCTCTCTCTCTGTCTTTTTTTTTTTTTTTTTTTTTTAAATGAATCTGAAGAACCTAATCCTTCAGAATATCCCAAAACAAATTCTGGATTACTAGATCCTGTGTTCTTGGATGATGATGATCATTTAGTAATTTGCACCTAAGGAACATCTTTCATTTCTGGATCTTGATGTATTTCACAAAGCCGGATACGTTTAGCCTAACTAAACTTCTGAGAAACAAGAAAACATTTCCCAATTTACAGCTATATTAGCCAGCAGGAGGAGGATGTGATCTGGCTTTCACATCAGGCTGGTAGCAGAGATTGCTGGAAGATATGGGATGGCATGCCTGGATAAAAAACTCAGGGAATGGATTCTTGAAGTCTTGAAGTCTCACTGTCTCTGTCTTGAATGTGGTCCTGGACACAGGTCTGATGCCTCTTACAGGTGAATAAAAGAAAATTGCAAATTTATTTCCCTCCCACTCTTAGTTGCAGAATATATTTGCATGGATCCCTTGGTGAGCTCTGCCTATGCCTGGGAAGCCAAGCAAGGGCTCTGGAATGGGAGATGGTGATCAGCATAGGGAAAGAGAAAGAGCAGAGCTGAACTGCATTGCTACTGTACAGGTAACAGGTGGCATTTTGCCATCCAGTGTGTTTCCTTTTTAAAATTCATCTTTTCAGAGTTGGCTGAAACAAATACAGTTTGCTTTGGCTTGAGAGGTGATTGAAGCCATGTCCTGTACTGTGAGATGCCCGTCTCTGTGTATTAATGAGGTACTAACAAGCCAATCCTAGTTACCCTAAAATGAAGAATTTTGGTGAAAAATGAAGATTGTTAGTACCAGCATATTTTTTTTTATCTTATTGTGATAGTAGAATCTGAAGCTGAGTGGTGTTTCCCATGAACTGTACTCTAACGTTTTACATTCCATAGTTCATCTGTGACACTGGATGCAGCCTCATATGCCATTTTTCTTCTGATCAGTATCTGCAGCTGTGGCCAGATGTGCTGCTTGGCTTGCAGCTGAGCTGGGTTCCAGGGCTTTGAAGCTGAGCCAGGCTCAAAGCGGCTGGGCACTGTCCCCACTGCTGTGGGGTTGGTATCTCAGGCATTGCTACATGTGAGGTCTTTCTTTAACCCAAATCAGTCAAAGTGATCTGGGCTAAAGAAAATCCTCCATGCTTTTAAATAGTAAGCCAACCTGGATCATCTTGACACAACCGGGTTAGGGACTGACTGCATACAGATATAGCGACAGATCAGAGGGAGTGGTTACCCAGCTCTACTGCAGCCCAATACTGGAGTAACACTAATTATGGGTTAGTTCATTATGTTGCCCTGACTTTTATCCTGCAGCCTTTTTTAATGGGAAGTAATGAAATACTCTAAGGTCTACAAATGCAGCTGATATTTCCCAGGTTTATCCTCTGATTATCAGTTTGTAGTCTGATTCCATGCACAGTAGATGTATGTTCCTGCCCAATGGCCTGGTAGTGGCTGGGATTTTTTACCCTACAGGTAACTTAAAGCAACTTTGAACTGCTCCTAAACTGCACTTGCTTTCAGGGGCTGTGAGGATGCTGCTAGTAAGACAATATTTTTCTGGATAACAGCAGTGATTTTTCACATGACTGTTTATGTACATGGCTGACATGTATGTAGTCTTGACATGAGAGATGTTTTGTGGGTTTTCCCAGCCTTCTAAAGATGCTGAGAGGGGGCACATATAGTGAGGCTTTCTTAAAAAAAAGGCTGCAAACACCCAGGATTTTAGTTCACAGAAGAGAGCATCAAAAATCCCTGCAACACTGTCTTGAACAAGTTTTAAAGTGTGTGTGTGTATGTGTGTGTTTGACAGTGGACTCAGCAGTGATATCATTGATTTCTGCTGTTTTAAGACTCAGTTACTCTGGTTTAACATCAGTGTGCATGAGAGCAGATTTAGGTCTGCTGAAGTGACAGTTTTTCTTTTCCCTTGGGGAATCTGTTGGCAGTCATTACGGAGGTCATGTCCATATGTTGTGACCTCCCTGCACAAGCCACCAGTTTGTGTCACTTGCCAGCAGACATTTCCAAGATATCCTCAGCTATAAGCATCTTCTTGCCCCATCTTCCCTCCTCAGGAGATACAATCCTTTTGTTTCCATAGAACAAACACTGGATGCTGTGATCTGGCAACTCACCGGGGCAACACGTTCTTGCCAGTATGGGACCTCATTCAGTTCCCGGTGGAGACAATAGTAGGGGAATCCTGTTTTGATGTGTCCACTCATTTGAAAGAGTTGAGCACCAGTGGAGGAAGCCTTGCTGCAGTGAGATGTATGATGTATGCTGCTGAGGAGAGCTTCCCAGGCCATTGTCTGGGGTGCCCCCTAAATGCTCATTGCATTCAGTAGTCTTATCTGGTGCTTGCTGCAGGTGTGTTGATGATGGTGTGACAGCTTCATGAATTCTAGCCCTGAAGCTGGTGGCAACCAAAGAGAAATAACTTTCCCTCATTGGTGTTTATTTCCAAATGCATTCCCAGCGTGACTTGGTGCTTCCTCTGGCTGAGGCACAGGCTTGACCTCTGCTTTCAGCTCTCTTCACGTTTACTCGTAAGGAACAGACCTAGGTGTTGCTGTATGTTTTTCTGGGTCATTGAATGCATTATATGCTTGTCCTTCACAGCAGAAACACAGTATCTTTCATCTTAGCCCATCAGCTTGTTTTTCATGGTTTTCAATTTGTTGTAGTCATTTAAACCCAGTCATTTTGTCAACAGGCGTTATTCATATGGGGAGAAACAACCTGATCCATGCTTGAAGCGCACTCTTTGGTGTGCACACTCGCCTCATGCTACAGCCCTGCATAACAGCCACAAATCCAATCTGCAGGACTGATTTTGATGCCGTGCAATCTCTAGGGTCATTTACACCTGCAGGAATGGGATGCAAAATCAGTTCTCAGACACTAGTTGGACCAACCAGTCCCAGCACAGTTTGGCCTCAGTTAGTTGCATGTGGCAAATCTACAATTTCTTCTTTTATGGGTATTTCTTTCCATGCCAGGTCCTCCTGCTTGGTGTGTTACATACAGAGATAAGTCTATACACAGTTTACAGGCTATCTTCAGCATTTTGGAAGCCTCTGTGCATTAGTGGTTTATCTGCATTTCAGGAAATGAGCTGTATTGACACAAAACCAGGAAAAGCTGCATCCCAGATGCTTTCACTGTGATTTGGTTGTTTTGTGAGAATACTTGGCTTTCGTAGCACTGTCTGGTCTCCTTCAAACTGTATACCTGCCCAGTGGTCAGGACTCTGAACTCATGGCTTGAGCTGGAACTGGCTACCTTCAACCTTAAACACTACTTTTATGCAACAACTGTTTTATTTGTAGTGTTTCAGTCCAATTTCAGGGTATTCAGTCTGTTTCACTTATAATTTCTCATGGTTTTTCAATGCTATCTCTTCATCCCAGTAGTGTAATGATCTCCACATCATCTCATTCCATTGGTAACAATAAAAATGTCCACGTTTATTGACAGTTTCAGGGAAAACCTCTTCAGGTTTTGTTTGAAAAAAGAAAAACAGCTAAGTTGATATGTTTGAACAATAGCACTAATAACTGAAAAACATTTTTTGACAACTCCCCAGAAAACAAGAATAGAAATGTTCATGAATGGGTTACATTTTCCAACACAAATGTTGGGTTTTTTTGAGAACAAGAGACACTTGATTATTTTGCTGTATTGGCATAATTTTTCCCAGTGGGGAGAAAGTTTTGCTGGCAACACCTAGTTCAGCTCTGCTCCTCCAATTAGTTTGTTAGGCATCTCCTAAAAACCCATTCTATTTGCATCACCACTAAATTACCATGCTTTAATATTTATGTTCAAAATGAAACTGGTAGTATATTAAAAAAAAAAAAGGCAAGCAAGCCTCCAACCTGCACATGCACAGAGTTAATGGACCTGTTGGCTCTGTTTGTGCCATGGTGATTGATGGGCACTCTGATGGAGTGGCCTCTTCCCTCTCTTGCTGTCTTGTCTGCATGTTAATGCCTCTACTCGTTGAATAATGATGCACTTTATTACTGATTTGTCTTATTTTTGTTTCTGAGTGCTGGCAGGGTCAGGATTATGTCGGTGTTTCTCTGAAGCACCTGACATGCTTCTGGTGAGTTGGAATAATTCAGCAGGAAGAATTTTACCTGGGGATGAGTATGTCCATGCATTCTGCAAAAACAGTTGCCATGTTGTATTGCAGTAAAACTGTAGGTTTGGTACTCAGGGTAGATGGACTCCATATCTCAGAGAGTGTGGGATTGCATGGATGCATGTGAGTGTGCCTGGCATTATGGCATGGCTTCAGTATAACAGAGATGTTGGTTAGAGGATATGAGGAGAACATAATGGGCTATTGGTAGGTTTCTTACAGGAGTTTCCCCAGGCAGTTTGTGGGGGAGCTGCTGTGTGGAGTGCAGAGAGGCAGATCTGTGACCACGTTGTACTTGTGTCTGCTCCTGAGCCAACTTGTGAGGAGCAGCATGGGCAGCCAGCAGAGCTGTAGGTGATTCCTTTGTGGATGCACTGGCTAAAATACACCTTACATGATGGATGCACTTGACTTTTATGCTTCATATAGAGGTATCCAAAGCTCATGTAAACCTTTAGAAGGAAAGTTTCTATCTGTGGATATGATTCCTTTTAGAAAGCTGTTCATAATGCCTTCAAGAGAGCCTAGAGATTTTTCCTTGTCACAAAGATGCTCTGGATCACTTACTCTTCTGTGGGATGAGGGCAGATAACTTTCCTGAAGTAATGAACCTCCACATTGGAGCTAGCAGTGTCCAGTAGGACAATATAGTTATTTATGGTGGGCCCAGCTTAGCATGTTATTAAATTTACAAGCTGATGGTTACATTGTTAGTAAGAATAAAAATTTTAAAAGGCAAGGGCACTTCGGAGAGCCTGGGCTAGGTGTAGCAATTAAAGACGCAAAGGCAACTGATACTCTGAGTAGTGTGTATGAGGAGTAGAAATGTTACACTGTGGGTGGAAGGGGGCTTCAGGGATCTCTGCCACTGGTGGATATGGGCTAGTTTCAGAGACTGCAGAAAGACCTTAAGATATTGGGATCAAATATTACCTGTATGATTGCAGTGTGTGAGGAGGAAATATAAAAGTCATAAAAAGGAAAAGCAGGATTCTCACTAATATAACATATTTCTCTGTATGTTTTTATAGTTTGTTTTTTTTTGTTGTTTTGTTTTATTTTGGAAGCGTGGTAGGTCAGAGAGGCCCTGTGTTTCCTGTCTGTGTAACATTTTTGGATCCAGTAGACGTGAGAATAGATAATTCTTTCAAGATGGTAATTCCTCCTTCCCCCACTTATTTGCTTGAAATAAAATAAAATGCCTAGCACCTGTTGACAAATATTGCAGAATATAGCATGAATACATAGTGTGTGTGTGTGCGTTGGGGGGAAGCAGCAATTTGCCACGTGCTTGCAGTTAATTTTCTAGCTGTTGGGAAGTCATAAAATATCCCTTTCAGAAGGACAACACAGGCTGCAGTTTGCAAACTCTGCTCCCTGATACTCTCCTGCAGTATTTGTTCAGTAAACTGTGCAAAGTGCTGTTAGCCATCAAAGAAATGTGGTATTTATCTCCCTTGCCTGCTTTGTTTCACTAAGGGGTATGGAGCTTTCATCCCTTCATCCAGCTACCCAGGAGAGGTTTAGTATTGTGAATATGCCAGTCCATGGTACAGCTGTCATATTCCTGCTGCTTGAGCAGAAATTTATGGCAAGGAAAGACAGATACATGTGGTGTTGGGTTATGAGACTGACAGATTTCCTGTCATGTCTCATAGCAGTTTAGGTGAGATGAAGCTGGTTTTTATTTATTTTGCCATGGAGTGCAAAACTTGTTACATAACCTTTATTTCTGTTAAAGTAAATGGAGCCTAATTTTTCTGTTGGTGTGAATTTGGAATTTCTCCATTGATTGTAGATGATTTAAAAAAAAAAAAAAGCTCATCTATGTGACTCAAAGGAGTGAGACCAGATACAAGGCAGCACAACCTGCAGCATGCTGGGGGGGTGGCATCCCAGCTGTCACTTGGGACAACCTGAGCAGTACTCATCTGCAATGGGGTTATCACAACTTCATTGGAATTGTTTTCACGTGTGGATGGTTGTCTTTCTTCCAGCAGCTGTCAAAATCCTGCCTCAGGTAATGTCTCAGAGTGATCTGATCCTGCTGCAGGAGGCCACTGAAGCCTAGTCCCCATGAGAATTTTTGCTCTATGCAGCTAATCACATGGAAAGATGCACTATTAAAACAAAGCAATTAGGAAAAAACCTGGAAATTGGATTTTAAGCCAAGATTTCGAATAGTTGCTACCAACTTAATTTTTTGGGGGCTCACTTGTAGTTCCTAAAGAACATGTTTAGAAACCAAGCCTTTATCATCTTTTGTGATGGGTTTTGGTTACTATGTATGTTCTGAAGTTATATATATGACTGTGTCAGAAGCTCTTACCTGAGTAGTGAAATGAAATAAAGGACAAAGTTTCCTTCTCTTCCTCTGTACTGTCACAGTAAGTCTGCATGCCCATAATCTATCCAATGAATGTGATTTAGGATGTCTGAGAGGAAAAGGATATTTTTCCTGGTATATATGAATGAATTTTTGTTTCTGAAGCAAATGTGAAGAATTAAAAGGAAAAAAAAAAAATCCATGCATTATGTAATTTCCTCTCCCACTTACTGTATTTCCTTTGAAAAATGTAATCCATATGACACTTGGATGTTATACTGAATTTGTTTTGGAATCACCTGTAAGATTTTTAAATACTTACTAATTCCTTAATGTAAAAACAGTTTCTAGAGACCTCTTGGCAAATTTATTTCTTTTTTTTTTTTTTTTCTTTTCCCCACATCATGGTCACACTTTCTTGTCTAATTTATTGTCCAGTTCTTTGGAGAAACAAATTAATCTAGGAAAGCTGAGTTTCTTTGCTATGCACTTGGTTTGGGTATCATTCAGATTTCACAGAATCACAGAGTTGTCAAGGTTGGAAGGGACCTCAAAGATCAACCAGTTCCAACCTCCCTGCCATGGGCAGGGACATCTCACACTAGATCAGGTTGCTCAGAGCCCCATCCAACCTGGCCTTAAAAATCTCCAGGGATGGAGGAGCTTTGCTCCTACTTGGCTAGTTCCAGCTTTTTAACTTGTCTTCACATCCTCTTTGTTTCTATACAGTGCAATGTGTTATGCTCCTTAGTGCTTCTTTGTGTGTTTCTGTGTTCACATAGGGGATAGCACACCATAAAAAAGCATGGCTAGTTACTGACCTTGCCCTGGAAGGGTGAACAGAAACAATTTAGACAAATTCTGTGTTGTGCTCTGGAAAAGCAGCAGTCTAGAGTAGGAGTAGGAATATTTTTAAAAAAAAATTTAAAAACTCCTATTCAGACTTGGTTTTTGACTTGTCACACCAGCATGATCAGAGCTGTTGAGAGAACATTGAACTGATCATGGATTAAAGCATGAGAAAATGTGCTCTGTCCTTCAGGCTGAGAATCATCTCAGCCCTTTGGCATTGTTTGGAAGAGCTGACAATAGCTATAGCCCTATCAGTCCTGGACGAGACTTACATGTGCATGTTTGAGTGCCTTGGCATTAGTGCAGGTTCTGCATTTCCCACATTGCAGGGTGCACAATGTATTTCTACAAGCTGATTTTTTATAACACTTTATTCTGCAGGACTTCTGCCAAATGAATTACCCCCTCACCCTTGTTCTTACATGTCTCTCTGTACCCCAACAGGAAAGCTGCTCTCTGTATAGATCTTTAATAGTGCCTTTCTCATACAGATACTCAGCCCTCTAAGAAGGACACCACTCTATTTTGGTCAAAGATAAATGTCTTGAAAAGGAAAAACCATAAACTTCATGATTGCTTTTGAAATCTTGACATTCAATGCCTTTTTTTTTTAAAGTGAATGGATTTCTTAGATGCCTTTTCCTGTAGAGGAACCAGAAGCTGAATGCCTACAATATTGTCTTCTTTCTATTTGTATAGTTTAGGTACTTCAGGAAGAAATTCTTATATGTGGGGAAAAAAACCTGAGATATTTTTTTCTTGCTCACCTCTGAAGTTGTCCAGCTTTTTTACCTCTTATTAAAATATGTTGAACATCTTCTGGTGCCTCTGGTTACAAATCAACATCAATTCACGTTGTGCCTTGATGAGGCATTTTGTTCTTAAATTTCTGAATGTCGATTTCTGCTTTACCTGAAATATTCCTTTAGCTACAGCAGCACTTTATGGTTATCTATCCTTATTCCTTCAGACCAACAGGGATTGCTGACATCTGAACATTCGAAGTAAAATATCAAACCTCATTGCTTCATTCACTGGTCTACTGAAGTGTGGCAAATCTGCTATATTGCTGTGAGCTTTTAGTAACTAATATAGTATGTATCACCAGCTCATTAAACAAAACTACAAACAAGAAAACCAAAACCCCAAACCAGCCCTACTGAAGTAGCCCACTTGTTATAAGCACCAAATACTACCATTTGTAAACAACACATAAAGATCATCTTCTCCACCATTGTGAAAATGAGCTTTGATACCAGTCTTGACGATGCTTAGGCTGAAAGATCCAGGTTGCAGTCCCTAATATAGGACACTTACAAGTTAAAAATGTGAGTTGAGACTAGGTTTTGGAAAAGAGCTGTGACACAGCTCTGACTTCTACAAAGGAATTCACTTGTCCAAGGTGAAACAGAGGTCCAGTGTAAGGTAGCCAAGATGTTGGCTGAAGTTTTCAAAGTGCATGAGATATTGGTGGTTAACAGGACCATTCTTATGCTCACCGTGGAGGCAGGACTTGGGAAGAGCATCATGTGGTGGTGTGCTGAGTGCTCATACAGCACAAACGATGAGGTAGTTTTGTGTGTTCTGAGCAAGCCAAGAGACAGAAATATTTCTGGTCTGATTCATTAATAATGGCATGTTTGAGCTTCCACACCAGGTAAGACTGTAGCAGCAACAGAAGGTTCATTTTCTGTGACTTCTGCTGTCCATGTTTGCTGTTATTGTTTAGTTTGGTGATCAGGTGCTGCAATAGAGCAGTTCACTTAATGTCTCAGATATGCAACCTAGAGCCTAGTGCAGAAAAAATGTAAGAAGGAAAAATATGGTTTTTTTCCCCCTCTAAACAGTGCAATTAGGAGCTTAAAATGACAAATGCAGCTCTGGCAACTATTAAGCAGTGCCCCAGTTTGCTCTTCATGGGGTGAATTCATAACCAGCTAAAATGTCAGCGTTGTAAAAGGTTAACACCCTCTAAAGAAGCAAGACTCTTGTAGATTATTAAAATGTTAGTCAGAATCTGGGTTCCTAACACCTCTAGTGTAGCTGTTTTCAGTAATCCTCTTTCCAGTGAAGCTAGTGAGAGCTTTGCCACTGACTTCAGTAAGGTTAGATTCTCCTGTAGCAGAGAGGAACAGAAAGCAAGCCAGGCTTGCTTCAACCACTAAAAGTTCCCTTTTCTCTAGTTGCTTGATCCTTTCTTTCATTGCTGTTCTAGCAGAGATTAAAAGCAGTAGTGCAGCAGGAGTATTGGAGGCTTGTTCCAATTCTCTTCTGTCTGCTGATGTATCAAAGCTCTGTGCTCTGGTATTACCAAGTTTTCCCCATATTATAAAGTAAGCACATGCAGAGAGGTTTCTCCCTGTCTCTCTGCAGTGCCATCTGGGCTTTGTTTATCTGTATGTGAAGTGGGGGATTTTATGTAGCCTCCTCATGTGTAGCCTGGTGAAAGAGGTGGATTTTGCATCCTGTGATGGAGGCACCAGAGATCATGGTCTTGATTGTATTTAGTAAGTTTAAATTTTGTTTTATTTACCCTCTGAGTTCCTGTTGCTTGTGCATAAGGAAGCATGACACCAAGATGAGTGGTGCAGTCAATATGACAGAAGTATGCAATGCCATCCTGAGGGACCTTAGCAGGCTGGATAGGGGGGCCCAGGTAAACCTCATGAGGTTCAAGAAAGCCAAGTGTAAGATCCTGCACCTGGGTCAGAACAATCCTCAGGCTGGGAGATGATGTAAAAAGGATCCAGAGAAAAATAACTTGGGGGTACAGCTGAATACAAAAATGGACATTAGCCATCAATGTGCACTTGCAGCCCAGAAGGCAAATTGCATCCTGGGCTGCATCAAAAGAAGTGTGGCCAGCAGGTTGAGAGAGGTGATTCTGCCATTCTACTTGGCTCTGGTGAGGCCTCACATGGAGCACTGTGTCAGCACAACTCTCTCAACACAAGAAGGACATGGGCATGATGAGAAGGGCCACAAAATGATCAGAGGGCTGGAGCACCTTTCCTACAAAGACAGGCTGAAAGACCTGGGGTAGTTCAGCCTGGAAAAGAGAAGGCTTCAGAGAGACCTTCTAGGGGCCTTTCAGTATCCAAAAGGGGCCTACAAGAAATCTTGTGAGTGACTATTTACAAAGGTGTGTAGCACTAGGACAAGGGGTAATTGTTTTAAGCTAGAGAAGGGCAGATTTAGATTAGACATCAGGAAGAAATTCTTTACTCTGAGAGTGATGGAACAGGTTGCCCAAAGTGGTGGTGGAGGCCTCATCCCTGGAGATGTTCAAGATCAGGCTTGATGGGGCTCTGAGCAACCTGAGCTAGTTGGGGATGTCTCTAATTACTGCAGGGGTGTTGGACTAGATGACTTGAGCTGGTTTGAGGCTGACTGAAATATTCTATTAAGAGAAACTAGATTATTGGTTGTAAAAGAATAATAATGATAAAGTCTATATCATTCATTGGTTTGCTAAAAGGGTTAAAAATCCAAAGTATAAACAACTTGGTCCTCTCTGCTTCTGAGCACTTGCTCCCTTCGCTTCTCTCTAATCTCTTCCCTAACCTTGGCTAACAGATGACATGTAAGCCTTGTTGGTTGTTTTCTGCCTGGGAGAGAGAGAGGAAGCCATTGGCCTCTTATGGGCTTATTTTTTTTGTCCAGGAGGGAAGTTTGGATTTCTGTATTATTTCTAAATTGCATATAATCATTTACAAGCATATATATACAATATATTTATATATCTTAGCTGTAAATATAGCTTTATCTTACTTCCAAGCCATCTGAGCTGGCCTGGTAAATTTTAATTTGGGAGGGAGAAGTTCCGAACCCATTACATGATCTCCAGATGTCCTTTCTGACCCAGTGCAGTCTATGATTCTGTGATTCTGTTGCCTCCTGGAGAAGCAAAGATGTCTTTTACAGTGATGCAATGGGTCAGGATGTAATTTGGGATGAAAACCATCTTTATGTTTAGTGTCCCTTGTTGCTGTGCTGTCCTAGTACATGTGGACTTGGCTAATGCACACATGAAATAAGGTGAATGCTGTGAGTCACAGCCCTTCAGCACTGCAGCTTTCACCAGGAAAGCAGAGGCTTAGTATATGTCTGTGGGATATGACTCCATTCTGGAACAGCACCAACCTCACCTGGTGCTGAGCTGCCCACCAGACCTGGATCTTCTCAATCTTGAGGATGCGGTGTGAAGTGTTTGGGGGCTCCTGGGAAGGCAGCTGAAACATTTGAATTTTTATTTGGTATTTTGTGCTCCAATGAGCTTAGATCTACTCTATTCCCACCCCCCACCCTTCCAGTTCCATCTGTTGCAATTTATTTACAGTTGTCCCCCTACAAAATAGCCTGTGACAGTTTACAGGAGCTGAAGAATTTCTCCTGTCTGTAATCTTGGCTTCCTAGGCAAGTCCAGCAGTGCTTTTTAAACCAAATGAAGACCAAAAAATAGAACCAAATGTTACAAGAAGCCATTCTCTGTGCGTGAAACGAGGGGCTGCTTGTCTCTCCCTCTCATTGGATTTGCAGTGTTGCCTGTTTCTCCTGAGTGCTGGGGCGGAAAAAGCTTGTTCTTGCTCTGCAGTAGTTTCTGCTGCTCCATGCTGAACTGGAAGGCTGCAGTAGGAATGTTAAAATTTAAATCACATTCCCACAAGGTGATGATATGGAAAGTGAACTAATTATATTCATTTGGTGGTTGTGATTTGTTGATTATGGCCTTTCAATGTTTTGCTTTGTGCTTTGGTGTTTAGTTTTTGGTGTGGTTTTTTGTTTGTTTGTTTGCTTTCATACAATAAAATCCAATTCCATTTTTTCCAAATTCTTTCGTTTCCAGGCACACTTTCTAGGAAGCAGAAAATGGCTAAAACTGGACTGCAAAAGAACCATATGATCACAAACCTGATCTTATTTCAGGTCATTTGAGATCTCACTTTACCCGACATGATCCTGAGATTCCCTATTTACATTAAAGCTAAGAGAAATCTTATTTCACTGGATTTCCTGTTTGAAAGGAGCTGTATATTTTGCTGACATAGCTTGATTTTGCTGAAATTGTGATAGAAGTTGGGCCTTTCTCAGGGCCCCCGCTGTGATGCCAGCCAGCAGTGTGAGCCACTGTGGGGCTGGTGATGCCCTCTTGGGGGAGTGTATGTGGTGCCAGGGCAGCCAGGCATACAAACCGCTGTGAGGCTGAGGATCCTGGCATCATAGGATCAGTGGCTCAGGAGCAGGCTGCCAAGCCACTAGGGCCTCCTTTTGCTTCTGGAAGAAAACCAACATTTTAAATACTAAAATCCTTCATTAGGCAATGGCTTTTCTCTTCCTAGCTCTAGTTATTCCTGACCCAGAAGGAAAAGGACCATCCCAAAATCCCCTTCTCTCAGCACTTAACTATATCTTGGATGTTTCGCATTTAAATATCAGTTTAATGTGCTCTAGAAATTTCTCCTGAAAGAGATACAGGCCAGACAGTGTGCGAGAAGTCTGTTTGGTCTGAAACAAAATGTATGAAAGCTTCCTTGATTATTCCATGAAAAAAAAAATCTGCAAAAGCTACCATGACTGCTTTTTAATTTTAGGATTTGCTATGGTTTGAAAACCGTTGCTGTTTCCTGGTTAGGAAGCCAAGTGAAATATGTAGTATAAATATGTACTTTATATGTCCAGGCTTATCACGTACAGCTGAAGGATGAGGGCTTTCAACTGGCATCATCTTCCATTACAGAACTGTTTAGTACCAGTCCAACAGGAGACAAGGCTGCAATCAGCAGTAGGTAGCAATATAGCAGCACTCATTAAAGCAGGGTGAAAATTGTATATTGATTACAAGTTTTGTCATATCTAAAAATGCAACAGATGCTTGATTTATAGGCAGAAAAGGGTTATTTGCTCTCATTTAATTACTTTTGCTATTAAAACACTTGGTTGCAAGGCCTGGAGAATATGTGCAGTAATTAATAAGCTGACAAAGAAAAGGGGTGATGTTGTGCATGTCCTGTTAGCTCCTGTCACCAGCACTGAAACACCGCTGAGCGCTGGTGAGTTAATTCATAGAACAGCTGTGAGACGTGGGGGATTGTTAGTGTCTGTTTTACAGATGGCACTGAAGCATGGAGAGCTGGGTGAAATGCTAGGATTTGACAGTGGTGGGGGAATAGAAATGGATCCAATTTTTTCATGCTTAACTACAGGACCTCCATTCTCCTACCACAGCCTCTTGTAATAAAAATTAGAGCTTGACTCTAATATGGTCCAAGTGTTGCTTGAGTGTTTTGTCTGATACTCTGAGTTAGTAGTAAAGGAGGACAGAGAGAGGCTTTCACAGAGCTGGAGCCTCCAAGGGGTTGCTGGCCTGTTAATGGGTTGGATTATGAGTAAGAAACCAATGAGAGTCTGATTGACTTAGCTCCCTTAAGCTTCCTCCTCCTGTTGCCTCAAGCAATAGAAAGCTGCTGGCTGTGTTAGGTGAAATAACTCTTGTGTCACTCATGTAGTAACCTCAGACAGGCTTTGGGAGAGTAATGGTCAGAAAAGCTGTCTGCATTTGATGGAAGTGAGAACTGAAGGGAATGCTTATTTTTGCAGCCTTACATGCACATTTCCAAGAGAAAGAGAGTTTTTCCTATGTGATGTACCGATGCGGAGCATAAAGGCTGCCTTTGTTGGGTTTCAAACAAAAGGGCAGAAACACTACTGTAATTACAGCTACCTGTATGAGCATCTGCCAGGTGATAAAGAAAACCTGGTTTTATCATAGAATCATAGAATGGTAGGGTTGGAAGGGACCTCAAGGATCATCTAGTTCCAACCCCCTGCCATAGGCAGGGACACCTCCCACTAGCACAGGTCACTCAAGGCCTCCTCCAACCTGGCCTTGAACACCTCCAGGGAGGGAGCAGCCACAACCTCCCTGGGCAACTTGTTCCAGTGTTTCATCACCTTCACTGGAAAGAACTTCCTCCTAACATCCAGTCTAAATCTTCCCTCTGCCAGTTTAAACTCATTGCCCCTTGTCTTGTCATTACAAGACCTTGTAAATAGTCCCTCCCCAGCCTTCCTGTAGGCCCCTTTCAGATATTGGAAGGCTACTATAAGATCTTCTCAAAAGCTTCTCTTCTCCAGGCTGAAGAGCCCCAACTCTTCTCAGCCTGTCCTCATAGGAGAGCTGCTCCAGCCCTCTGATCATCTTTGTGGCCCTCCTCTGGACCCGCTCCAACAGTTCCATGTCCTTCCTGTGCTGGGGGCTCCAGAACTGCACACAGTACTCCAGGTGGGGTCTGATGAGAGCAGAGTAAAGGGCCTTCACACTGCCCCATTAACAGTTAAAGTACATGAAGTTACTTGCCTCTTTTTCCTTCAAAAGAAGGCAGAACTCTTTGAGACATTCGCCGATGGTGAAGATGTTACCCTTGTGGTCTGATGGCAGACAGACTTATGTATGTATGTATTTATTTATGGCAAATGATTTGCGACCTTGGTCAGGTCTGGCTGTGCTGGTTGTTCAGGTGGTATGTGACAGTCTACACTAGCAAGTGTTGAGCTCATGAAATGCATGAGATAGGACAGCTGAAGGTGAACAATTCAGATGGGTACAGAGGGAGGAGGAGAAGCTGGGGATAACAGTAATGGGTCCATGAAATGGTGTATTCAGTGGTTGTCTGAATGAATGACAGCTTGTAAATTCTAGTAATTTAAAAATCTCATCATCTCTGGGAATGCATCGTTTGCTCCATGAGCTTATGTGACTGCCCAGCATCATTATGAAGTTGCTTTGTCTTTGGTTTGTGGTTAGTTGTTGTTTGTTTGTTTTTTAATTATTTTAGTAAAAATCAAACCTTTTGGGTGATGTTTGAGTTTTTTGGGTGCTGTCATTGGCAACACATGATTCCAAACAGTTGTCATATAAATAGGAGACAGTGATCTCCAGAGAACTACATGCTAGTCTTAAGAATAGCTTAGCTTTTAGGGAATAACATGTTTTATGTCCCTCTAAGCTTGACCAAGTGGAGCATTTAGCATGTACGAGTGAAGTTCTGAGATTCCAGTTAAAGCCATTGTCTTCATCCATCCTTCAGCTATGGGATCTTTTCCATCTTTGTCTTGTAGTGAGTTTTGCTGTCCTGGGTACATCTGTCCAGTGATAGTTTTAGAGGGTGATTTTTTTAACAGCTGAAGATCACCTTTGCATCTAAAGAGCTGGTGGATTAAGATCTTTTCACAATTCTGTAGGCTGAAAACTCTTCAAGGTCTTGTTTCTCTTTTAAACAAAGACTGATGAATATTCCTTTTTCATCATTGCACTGGTACATAATTCTAAAACCAAGGTGAGGAAGGTACCCACTTTGGTATTTTTAATGTGTGTGTTATAATGCCACTTTGTCAGCTCCCAGCTTCAATTTTATACTTTGGAGTTAGTCAAAGTGCAGTTTTTTCAGCAGCTTCATTAGAAATTTACATTTGTAACTGCTGATATAAATAAATACAGCTTGCAAAGATCCTCGGAAATCTTCAAAGAGTATTTACCAAAGGTCCAGGACCACAAAGTTTTCCTAATTGTATTCTAAATTCAGTTGGGACATTATGTTGCTGCTTTCATGCTAAAAATATTTTTATTCAACAAGAGACATTTCAAATTTGCACATCTATCATTGCTTACAGAGCACAAGTTGTTTTCTCAAGATCTTCCTTACCTGTACACTACTAAATAAATAAATAAACACAACTTGTAAAATAGGCTGAGGAATAGAATTTCTCTAAAAATACAGGCAGTGCCAAGCCAGCTTGTGTGTGGGCTAGATGGTGATACTGGGTGGTAAAGAGGACTCAAATCCTCTAAAATAAAACAGAACAAAGCTACTCTTCTGATCATAATTTAGGAGAGATTGTGCTGCTCAGAGTGCAAGTTCTCTGTAGTGCTTCTTTAGTGGTTGCTTTTGCTTCTGACAACACAGCTTTAAGGAACCTGTAGCTAGAAGTAAGAGGTAAGTAAATCCTGGAAGCAAAGCTCTTAACATTCTGGTCTAGTTTTAAGTAATGGGACACATTTTGGGATTTAGAAGATGGAGATTTCTTGCTGAGTAAAGATAGGCTTTCCAGCACCACATTTTATTGTTACAGCTCTGCTTATCTCCAGTGAATCCATCTTTATCAGTTAAGGTACTGAGTGACATATTATAACCAAATAGACTGCTCTGGGAATTACAATGATATAACAGGGCAAAGCTGAAAGGAGTATTTGCCAGGTGTACTTTCAAATCAGCCTGTGTAGGTAAGTAGGGAAAAACAGCTTTCTGGTTTTGAATATACTTCTTTGTCTGCTCTGCTAGAAAGAGTAAAGGTCAAGTTAATCAAAGGGTGTCATGAGATAGTATAAAAAAGATGGAGTAAGAGAAAATAATTGAAAGCAAATACCCAAGCACTAGTTCTCATCTGCTTCCTAAGTGGTAGGAGAGTAATGTCACTAGTGTACAATCACTGTAGCTCTGACTGAGATTCTTCCATACACTGTCATGTTGAAGTACGTAGGTTAAAAACAAAACCAAAACAACAGAAAGATTCCAACCAACTTTGCAGCTGAGTTAAAGCAGATTCATCTATATTAAGTGTTTTGGAATGACAGGTTTTTATCAATAGAATGCTCTTACTGTTTTGATTTGTCCTTATTTTGGTGTTACAAGTGAAAATAATGATGCTATATAGACCACAAGAAGAATGTGACAGAATCCCCTGGCCGATTTGCAAGTGTAGAGCTGCTTATCAGGTCTTGCATCTTCTGGGCTGAGTGGGAAGGTCTTTGTGACATCCCAGTGAACATTGCAAAGATGTATCACCTTGTAATGATTTAAACCAGACAGTGGATATTATGAGAAATTATCTTGGACACGGGAGTTTGTCAGCAAGCTCTTATTGAGTCACTGGTGACAGTCAAAGGCAACCATCAGGGCAATACCTGCCTTGGAGAAAAAACAGGCAAAGTTTTAGGGGGTGGCATTTATCTTGGGGAAAACAGAGCCACATCCAAAGTGCTTTGCTTGTAATCATAGAATCATAGAATAACTTGAGTTGGCGCAGACCTCTAAAGGTCATCTAGTCCAACTCCTTCTGCAGGAAGCAGAGACATCTTCAACAAGATCAAGTTGCCCAGAGCCCTGTCGATATCTTTGGCATACTGCATACTTGACTGGTCCCAACACAGATCTTCTGAAAATTGGTCCTTTCAGTAGTTATTTTGTGTAAAGGTATAAACAGAGTTTGCTTGTCAGGATTGTACATGTGTTTCTCATAAACTCTATGTCCAGGTATCCAAGGAACAGTTTACAACTTAGCAATATGCGAGAATGGAAAATATTGTTTTTGTTGTAAGTATTATTGGCTGGGTAAATGAAGTTTCTCATAAAGCATCCAGTGCTTCTGAGGTGCCTGTGTCCCTGAAGAGCCTCCATGCTCGGAAATGGATGTAACTTGTGGCTCAGGACTGACTGCATCACTCAATAGTAATTTGAAATTTCCATAGGAACAGAAATGCTGTATATCGTTCAAGCTAGACGTGTTTTGGCCTTCTGAAGGTTTTCAGCGTACAGAGATTGTGTCTGATCCTACTCTTGTTAAGGCTAATGGAAATTTGCCATCAGCTTTATGAGAATAGGAAAGAATCTGTCACAAGCTGTGCCTATCTAAGCCATAGATTATTTTGTACAAGTCAAGGTCTTTGCTTTAGTTTCTCTTTTTCTTATTGCCTCTTTTTTTTTTTTTTCATTATATTTTGTATTCCAGATGTATCTAGAGACCCTGACTGAAGTTTAATGTGCTGTGCACTGTACAAGCAGGTACTTGAAGGCAAAACCTGCCGCAAAGAGCTTGTAATGTAAAAAGGCAGATAAGGGAAAGCTGGCAGGTGAAGGAACAGAGGTGTGCAGAAGGGACATGGCTTGCTTGGAGTGGCAGGCAAGGATGAGGAATGCAGCCAAGTCTGGTTCAGGTCCAGTGCTCCCAAGTAAACTACTCTGTTCTGTGCTGGGCTAATATTTTATCTGTTCTGATGGAATTGAGGGAGTTTTCAAATTTATTTCAGCTGAAGCACTATCTGGCTTTTGATGTCTGAGGGCAGCTGGAGAAGGGACAGACTCTGTTGAGGAATTACAGTGCCCATTATCGCAAGGAATAGAAGCCACTTATGCCATCTCTCTTTGGCTTATCTGGTCCTGTGAGCGACCATTTGCTTTCTCAGGAAAGCTGTCCTAATGCTGAATGGTTCAATGTGCTGTGCAGTAGAATGCCAAAAAGATAAACACAAATAAATTGAAGTTTTTCATCCTGGCTTTTCAGAAATTCCCAAGATCCTTGTCAAAACATGAGGAAAGTAAGGCTCCTAGAAACAAAAGGCAGTATTAGAATTAGATGTTTTCAGGGTGGATGTTGTTTGGGATTCTTTGTTCATTAGCTTGCGTTGAAGAGCAGGGAATGTGTATTTTCACTTGGTCATTAGTGAAAGTTCTTTCACATCATCAATTACTGTAAAGCTCATTGGTTTCATTTCCATAGTGGTTGTATTTATCTTCAGTTGTATGGCTTTACATATCCACAGTTCCTCCAGCTGAGGCTGTTCTATTCCCTGAAGCAGTCTTCACTTGTTGAGAAATGAAAAAGCTTAACAAAATTCTAAGTTTGCCTCAACTAATTCGCCTAGTCTCTTCAGGATGATATCCCTTTTCTTTCTTTCTTTTGATGATAGGGCAAACATGGTAACTGTTTAGCACAGGAGAACATGAACTTCAACTGTTCAAGCGTATGTAAAATATGTTGGTCCTGGAATTTATACTAGGTTGAAAATAACTTTCTGCTTTCCAAAGCTTAGAAAGGACTGAAAACTTGAAAAGTAAGTTGATATTGGGCAACATGTTTGTGCTGAGTTTTGAGTGCAATTAATTCACTTTCTCAATATGAAAAATTACAATCCTATCTGCGTCCTCCCTGTAGCAAAAGTCAACAAGAAGTACAACATGACAAGTTGGTTATTGCTGTTAGGAGCTTTCTTCTCCTTGAGAAATGGAATGCTATGGTGTATTTAAAGGCTGTGTTATAAAATGCATATGCATGGGGGGTAAAATTAAGGTTGCCTGGGCAACCTTAATTCTGGCATTTCCTGATTTTTGAATGCTATTTTGTACAACCTTCTCATTGCCTCAGAGCAGTGCTTGCACTGTGTTCTATTTATATGAACATGGTATAAACTAAAATAAATGTTTTGTAATGTTAGTGTTGGATTTCAGCTAGTTATTTGTTCTTCATTTCATGCTGTATTTGTTTCGTCTTTTGGGTCTGTTTTTTGAATATTTTTAACAGTTAATATTCAAAGGAAAATGCTATTAGTTTTGTCCTTCACATGCTGAAGCTCTTTTCAGTTAAACTTGGTCGTGCAGGGATAAATTGGGAAAGAATTTGGCTAAAGTGATTTCTGTTCCTTTTGGTATTTTTCTCCTTGTTTTGCAGTACTTCTGTATGCAGCTTTTCAATGAGCAATATATTTCTCCTACAGTTTCACTTTATTAGAGAAATCAGGATGGAAAACATAACATCCCATCAAAGTGATGTAATCTTCAAGGGAAAAGTTTCTTCAGCCTGCTATAAGTAGAAATTACGTCTCTTTTTAGCTGGTCTCTTGGATCAAGCTGTTGTGGGCTTCTAGAAGTGAGTGAGTGCATCCAAATGGAGTTTTTCCAAAGGAAAATTTTCTCTTTTTTTCGGCTGTGCTTTTAATAGCAAAAGTTATTTTAACCCTCATCAATTTCTAATAAGTCAGAACAGTGAAGTTCACTGAATCACCTGAAAATGTAGCTGATAAGTAAAAATTGAACCAAGGAAAGAAAGGCCACTGTGTAACTCAGGATGTATAAGGGGCTCATGGAGGCAGAGATGAATGAGTTTTATTGGAGGTGAGAGCAGGGAGGAAGCAAGTTATAGATAGTTATAAATACAGTCCACTGTATTTAATATTATGTCACTGTTTTTTATAATATTGGGGAAAGTGCTTTGATTTCCCAAGGCCCAATGACTGAACAGTAGAACAAATATTCTTAGCCATGAGTGATGGTGAAATCAGACTTGCAAAGATAACTAAGGGAAGAACTAGGTCTCTAATTAATTCATCTTGACTACCAAGCTCAGTAAAGCTCATTACCCTTTTGAACATGAGGGATGAGGATGGGTAAACACCTTCCCAAAGGTGTAGAGGAGTGTAGTGCTGAGGTAGCACCTCCATCAACAAGTTCATGGCTTTCAGCAGCCCTGGGTCCAACCCACTAGACATGGCCTCTTTCTAAAAATGTTTGCTTGTACTGTGATTTAAAATTAGCATTCCACCCCGGCACATCATATGATTTTCTAGCAGGGGTAGAGTGAATAAGTGTTCAGGACACTCCCAGTATCAGCTGTTTTAATCTAAGCACGACTAAGGAGGGGTTGATGTCCTTCAAACTTGCTTTCCAGACTGGAACATGCTGTTCCTTTCTCCCATCCTGAGTTTTACAATGTATTTTGGGCCAAATTGTCTGCTGAAGTAAACAGCCAGAGTGCCATTTGAGTTTATACAATTCCAGACAGGTTTTACTCCCCGTGGAGGCTGGGGGAGGGTGGGGAGTATTGTATTGTAACTTCCCTAAGCCCTATCATTGCAAGCACAGGGAGTTTGGAGTTAAGGAGATGTTTAAAATAAATTAGTGTGGTATTATAAGAAATGCATAATCTAGTCAATCAAATAATCTGCTTTATACTAATGCCTTGCAATAATGTTAAATATATGATTAAGGAATTTTAGTGGTTGTAGTCCTAGAATAGATGCAACTGATTATAAGGCACATTTAAATTATTTCTTCTTCTTGTGGTATCTTGCAAGACAGAGACATTTCCTGCAAGACAGGAATTGAATCCTTGATTTAATTTGCAAAATGAAATTTAACCTAGGCATTGATTTGCTCAGAGTACTGTTGTGGTAAAATCATGCAATGACTTGCAGCATTTTGTGCCACCTTCTGTTTCCGTCAAGATCACTGGGAACTTTGTCACTTACTTCCTTGGGAGCAGCTCTGGGCTGTTCATGTATACTTCTATTGCTAGAGCTCCCATTTACCAGGGCCTGAGGACAAACTGGTTTTGAAGGTGACAGTTCATCACTTGGAAAGCCAGCAGGGAGAGATGTGAATTTTTTGATGTGAGGTTTTCAATCACTTCCTGGACCAGTTGTAGCCTCAGTGCTAAGTGGTTGTCACAGCTCAGCTCACGTATCCATTACAGGTCTTCTGGCCAAAGGCCTTTGCACAAATGCACCTCTGCTAGCAGAGCTGTGCTCATCCTTCCTTGGAAAAGACTAGAATAAATCTGACAAGCAATTTACCTTTTTTTATTTATAAATGTTGTGTCCACAGCCCTGTCAGCACAGTTGTCCTGGTTTAATTGCATTGACATGAAACTTGCACTGCCACATCTCTGTGAGCTGGAGGAAAGAGCTCAACTCATCCTGGACAGACAAAATATGCAGGCAAAAATCGGTGGGCATTTCAGCACCCTCTTTGTGCTGCTTTTATCCTTCCCTTTCCTGTTTTCACCAAACCATGGTATCTGCAGTGATTAAAATACAGATCTTCTAAAAGAAATGATAAAAACTGCTCTCGCTCTAGTGATCTGCTCACTGCATACAATGAAAATCAAGTGCTGGAGTTTGTTATTCCGCACAACTCTGACCAAAAAACCTGAAACTTTTGCTACTTTATATACTATCAGAACTACTGTTGTCTGCATTGATCTCGCAAAGCCACCTCCTATAAACTCATCTTGAAATTATGCTTGCAGTGGCATGTACAACTCCAAAGAAGGAACTAGGATTGTCCAGATGACACAGGAGACATAATTCACAAGTAATGAATTTACACAGCACAGGACCTGAAAACCTTTGTATTATTACTGATGATGCATGAGACAGAAATCAAATGATCTTGACTTCCAACTCATAGTGAAGTTTGTAGTTTGTTTTGCTTTTATTCTCAATGTCTTGCTGTAGGAGTTCTTAATAGCTGTACAAGCCATGCAGACTCTTTGTACAGAGCCACAGCTTGGGGCTGAGTGACACCACACAGGAAGACAGCAACTCTGAACAAAGGGAAAACTCTTCTTAAGGCTGCAACAGCTCTCTGATGAGGAAAACAAAACTCTTTGTTTGTTTTCACCGTGAAAATATGTGATAGAATCTGAATGTCAGGAATTCTTTCCATCTCCTAATTCACAACTTTCAGATCAACATCAGGGTATGTCATTGTTTGCAAAATTAATAGCTTCAAGCTGACTTTTGTCACAGTATCCACAAGCTCTCTTTCATAGTCCAGCAAAAGCAGACAGTGCTGGTTAAGTTGCTTTCTTAGTCAAGTATTCTGGTTTATTTAGTTCAGCATTCTTTAGTTACTAAATGTAGTTTTAGGGCCTAAATTTTGGCTGTTTACACTTGGATTTACTCTCTTACAATTAATTTGGAGGCAGCGATGCTGCATTGTCATAAAAATGAAGTCAAAGAGAAACTCTCATTTCAGTCTGAAGAGTTATCAGATGCTAATAGTTATGAAGAGATAGGGCCAATATTTTCAATGTAGCATTCTAAGAAATTTAGACATTTAAATCTATATATGGACACGTTGTTAACACATGCCTACTTTCAGACATATTGAATCTCTGCAGCCCTTGATGACAGAAATGGAAATCAAGATGCTTGTTGCTTACGCTGGTGTAAGGATTTGAGTCTGCTTTACACATGTGCATGCCCAGTACTGGAGCATCTAAGACTTTAAGCCAGATGCTGAGCTCTCAGCTCTCTGGACTGGGTGGACTTGCCATCTTTTTCCTTTTTGATGGACTTCCTATACCTGCCCTCAAAATTTGTGAGCAAATGAAATGGCTTGAAACCACAGAAGACCACAACAAGGCTTTCTTCAAATCTCATCAGTGCTTTTCCTTATCTAGTTTCTAGCTCCCAGACCCTAACATCGAGACCAAAGTGGTCTACTGCTGAACAAGATGAGATGCATGTACCCTTTCCTGAAATAAGCTGCCTCTGTTGCCTCTTGAGTGCTGTCAGCCTTGGGAGCAGCAGACAAGGTCCGTTATTCAGACATGGCTTGGCACAGATGTAGTCACTAAGCTTCCAGGCTGGATACAGGTTGGTTCAGTTGAGCAATTTTGTACAAGACTAATGTTTTTTGGGGTTTTTTTGTGGTTTTTTCTTTTGTTTGGTGTTTTGGTTGGTGTTTTTTTGTTTTGTTTTTTTTTTTTGTTTTATATATTCCTTTTTGGTGGTTGTGCTTGATTGGAAGAAAATTGATCCTCTACTACTGGATTTCCCAAACTGCCATGTAATCCAAATCAGTCTGGATTTGACTGAATTCCTATAAGAAGCTTAGTGATATGAGTCATTGTTTTACCTTAATGCTGTCTGATGGGCTGATTATACGCAGTGCTGCAATGCTCAGAAGTTAGTTTTGTTTGTTAAATTGTGGATGAAGAAGTTCATCTGAAGATGAAGTCCCTTTCTTCTCTTTTAGAAATTAACAAGTCCAGTAATTGTTCATTTAATGAGTAACAGTTATAGGCATGCCTCACTGCATAGCCTTTCAGGTTTGCATTTGTGATGAACAATCTGCATGATTTTGGTGGAGCTGTGTGCATAAGGCATTGATGAGCGTTTGGATGTTTCAGTTATCAAAAGTGGCTTTCTCAATGGGAGTCAAATTTCTTACTCCCGTGGCTGCAAATTTATTGCAAAAACTATCTGGTATAAGACATCCTTGCTTCCTTCTTGTAACCGATGAGATTCACTGGCATAATGTTCCTTGTTTGTCTTGGTGAACAGTATGATTTGCTGAATGATTACCTGTAGCTCCCAGATCTGAATTATATGTCTTCTTACACCTTGTGAGGATAAAAACATGACAAAGCATCAATCAAAATGTCATCTCTGAAGCTATTGTTAGTAAAGTGAAACTGTCAAAGGACATATTACTAAAGGCAAAAGAATGACTGTGCAGATCTTATACCACAAAGAAAATTTTCCTAAGAACTTTGCCATCAACTTTACTGTCAGGAGAATATTATAAATTAGCATCATTATAACTCCAATGGCCAACTCATGCTCTCAGTCATGTTGGATGTAAAGGACCTGAGCACATTCGCAATGTAATGATGGAGTTATTAAACATTGAAGCAGATTGTGTCCTAGTTATTAAATGCATTTTGGAGAAGTGGATATTTTGGGAGGAGAAGGGCATCCATCTGATCCTCTGGCAGGAAAGGCACATGCCTCGTGCCTCTGCCAGACTCCCAGCATCAGTGGTGTGTCCTGCCCTGATGTCAGGCCTGTCCTTCAGATAATGAGTGGGAGGGAGAGTGAGTTTTGCATCATTAAGGCTCTGGGAATTGCAGGGTGTTTAACATCACCTGGCCAGGAGAGAGTTGACACTGGTGCCACACATGAAACTGAAACTCAGAGAGCTCTGAGAAAGGCAAAATTGAATCCCTCTTGTGCAGGTATCTTGTCTGATATTTTGGTGACATTTACAGTGCTTAACTAGATAGAGAGGATCTGTAAACCTGTGATATTTCTTTTTTTTAAAAAGTATTTTATTTTAAAAAGTCATTGGGGATTTGGAAGAAATCCTTTATGATCTCTTTAGTTACCAGCAGAAGAAAACTTGCTACTATATCAGCTCGTGAGAAACTGGTCTCATGGTGTCTCTTTTCCTGAAGAAGTATCTGTTAGCTCTCTCATCTGTAGTTGGAACTAACCAAAAAAGTATTGCACGCTGGGGAACTGCTCTTTCCAGCCTTGCTTCTTTCTGTCGTTGGCGTGAATAATGCTGCCATGTGTTAGCATAATATACTCCGCGTATTCTTGCCATATTTTGAAGCATCAACTTGATCTTTCTTCCTGTCCTCCATGATGGTTTCAGTGCTCTTTCATTCCTGGTATTTCAGATCAATCCCACGTGAGCTAACGACAGCAGGTAAAGTTTTAATTCTGGTAATTTTATTTATTTATAATTCAGTGACACCAAGAGCCGCAAGAGTGCATATGGTCTTTCCTAGGTCCTGTCAGGTGCCTACTGCTTGGCATCCAGATTTGTTTAAATCTGTGTTGTGGGAATGTGTTTAAGTGCCTAAGTTTTATTTTAGGGACCTAGGACCCTAATGAAATGAGTAAGACTTTAGGGTCCAGATTCATCAGAATATTTAGACTTTCTTTCCCATTGATTTCTGTAGCCAGAGTCTTTATACATAAAGACTTACTGAGTCAGGCAGTAGCCTTGAAGTAAGTTATGCGGATGCAGGTTATGGAGTGAGTGCTGTAGCCTTGTAAGTATTTTGGTAACAGACCATAAGTCAAATCTTAAATTAATGAATCAAAATGCTTCTGAAATCTGGGCTTTGTTTGGTTCATTAACTGCTGCAGCTGAGGCACACGATCCTCTTGATGGGGCCTGGCAGCAGTGGGGACAGCACACCGAATCATGCTCATGAGGTCCCTCCAGAAGTGATAGACCTTTTCTTGCCAAAATTGTAACCTCTACACCTGGACACTAGTGCTCTTATAACTCTAACAGACACATATGGATCTAGTTTTCCAATTGGCAACAGCAGCTTATTTTTATTTGATGGCACTTGAGTCCTAAGTGGGGAATATACTGTTATTAATAGCTTACTGAATACCTTTGTAGCACTAACACAAAATAGATTGATTTTTTTTTTTCTTTTTTCTTGGTGGGCAGAATGGCTTCTCTGATTGCATGTTGCATACTGATGGATAGGGGGGCAATGGCCTATGCAGAAACTTGGATTCATGGTGGCAGTTTCTGCTCTGCTGACTTTGAAGCAATTGCATTGGAAACTTAGTATTTTAATTTTGATGTCATTATTAATGTGGATCTAAGCTCTTCACCAAACATTTCTCATAGGTACTGTGACCAATAGCTAAGCATGTCAGGGCCCTGTGCAAACCCCACAGGCAGCAGTGAGGTGCAGATCACACTGTCACACACATGTTGATGGTATTATGACATACATGAACAGCCACATTCAGGGTCTTGGTCCTTTAGTGGCTGCTCATTCACAGCTGGAATAAGAGATGGAAACCTCAGCTACCAGAAGGAACTTCATGTCATATTATACGCAGCATACAAATTGTGAGGAAGAAAGATTGTATTGTGAAGCCCTACAAGCAGGCAGGTGACACTCCTGCTGTCTGTGCCTCTCTAAGGTATTTTGTTTAAGGCTAAGGGTGACTTCAGGGCAGAATCGGGAGATTCTGGTCACCAGCTAATCTTCAAGAGGAAAAAATAACCCTTGAAGGACAGAGTGCTTGTTAACCACTGTGCTGTACATCTGCATCTTCTCAGCAGTTTTTTTTTCTATTAAGAGGGGAACATATGGTGTCCCTCTGCCCACGTCTGAATCTATTCTTTTAAATTTGTCTTGCCGCAGTCTTGGAATTGCTGCCCCAATTTCTGTGATACCAGAGTCAGGGCAGCGTAGCACATTGTGCAGATGGGTAGCCATACCCCATCAGCAGTGGCTGCCCTTAACTGGGCTTCATGAAGGCCCATGATTCATGTTACGTGACACAGACCCTCACTGGGATTTGCAAAGCACAGGGTTTCCCCCTTTATATTCAGTATGATATCAACGCTGTTTTACCTTCCCCTGGCTCTCTTGGAAATTCCAACCTGCTCTAGGTGGAGGAGCTGTGCCCTGCACATAAAACAAATGTTTCACGTCAATAAGGAGAGGTAAGGTTCAGACTGATTTAAGAAACCTTAGCAAATCTCCGTTGATGCTTTTCAGTCCTGACAAACATTTTAAATTTAGTCTCTCATACTGCTGGAGGAAGTCATTGAGATGGGGCTAGTGTACCTTTGATAGGAAATAATAGGTGGTCAGTGTGCTCAATGAAGTATGCTGATACCCAAATATAGCCGGTTCAGTGGATAAGAAGTGCTGTTTGGTTACATATGGAATTTCTTTTGTGCTCTGAGTTGTCATTTCATTCGTATTAGCTCTCAAGTTCCTGTGCCATCAGGGACTTTCAGAGGGTAGTGCTAGTTTTGGTGCCATCACAGCAGGACAGTGGTATCCATGCCAGGAGTGGGCATCTGGGGCAGCCTCTTAAAACACAGCCTCAAAATGTGTAGCCCATTTGTGCTGGCAGGAGAAAAATGCTTGTAGGTTCCTGCTCCACTTCTGTTAGCAATAAATTTAGAGGGTGTCTGTGTCATTACAGATAGGCTAGTTGTTTGTAGGCAAAAGTGATCATTCTGGAAACCTCCCTTTTCCACATGTTAGCTTTTCATTAATATCAAAGAGACTATTTGTGCTTCTCAACCCAAATGTAGGCCTAAAGTGATAACTGCTCTTACTCTTACAAAATACTTCAACCAGAAAGATGAAATGTCTGAATCTGTATAGTCCAGCTTTGAAAAAAAAAACAAAAAAAAAACTTTCCCATAATAAGAAGAAAGATTTTGTGTTGAAGGAGAATGAAAAACATTCCCAGACCTGGGTAAGGCTCTTACATAAGCTGTCCTTTCTTTTCAGATGCCCAGCAGTAAATGATGCAAATGAAAAAGATACGGAGTAGGGGGTACTATTTCAGCATAATCTTCCACCTCACGACTGATGCCTGAATGGTTTTATTATAAGAAAAACATGGTTTGGGCCACAGTATCAGAAAGTCAGCTCTTGCCTGGAGCATGGATTTGAACATCAGTAACCCCTCTGTTGCCAATTGGCCAGAGAAATGCTGTGTCCTTGTCTTTTAAAACTTTCTCTTGTGCTGAGTGTTACCACTGAATTTTGTAGAATCATTAAGGTTGGAAAAGACCTTTAAGAAAATAGAGTCCAACTGTAACCCAACTAAGATGACCACCAAACTATATCCTGAAGGGTCATTTCTGCTCACTTCTTAAACACCTATAGGGATGACAAGTCCACCACATCCATGGGCAGCCTGTTTCAATGCCTCACCTCTCTCAGTGAAGAATTTTCTCCTAATGTCCAATCTAAACCTTCCTGCCACAACTTAAACCCTTTTTCTTCTCTTCCTATTGCTGATTTCCTGGGAGAAGAGACCAACACCAGCCTCATTACAACCTCTTTTCAGGTAGTTGTAGAGAGTAGTAAGGTCTCCCCTTAGCCTTCTCTTCTTCAGACCAAACAACTCCAGTTCCCTCAGCTGCTCCTCATATCACATGCCCTCCAAACCCCTCACCAGCCTTGTTGCTCCTCTCTGGACATGCTTCCGGACCTCAATGTCTTTCCTATACTGTGCTTTCCAGAACTGAACCCAGTGTTCAAGCTGTGGCCTTACCAGGGATGATTACAGGGACACGTTCACTTCCCTAATCCTGCTGGACACATGGTCTTAATACAGACCAGGATGCTGTTTGCCTTCTTGGCTACTTGGGTACTCTGCTGGGTCATGTTCAGCTGCCTGTCCACCAGCACCCCTTTTCCACTGGGCTGCTTTCCAGCTAATTTCAGACACAAACCCACTGGAAAGAGAAATGCCCTCATGGGACCGACTTGTCAGTGGTATTACTAAACTGGCTATAACTTGGATTATCCTTGTTAGCGTAAACCAATATTCAGTATCAATGTTTGTAGAGTGACTGTGTCTCTCCAGGTTGTGACTTAAGGGCTTCACCACTGTCATTTGCTTCAGGAGAAGCCTGCTCTTTGGGAGGGTGCTATGCTAGGGAGAAGCATGAGGACAGCCCATAGCAGTGGTCTGTGGCACTGCAGATGTGGAGAGGTCCAAAGGTCCTGCGTGCATGACTTTGGGTTGCAGCCTTCCCCTAAGAAGTGATTTTACTTCAGAGAAGTCTGTGCTATGTTGTTACTACAGGAACAGTTTGGCCACAACAGGGAGAAAATATAGTCCCAGAGAGCATGAGAAGGGATAAATGTGCATCAATGAGACTTACCTTATGTAAACACATATTAGGCAAACTGTTATTGCTGTACGTGCTGTCCTTCAGAGGCTGTGCCAAAGCCTGTTTGTTTTGGAAGAAGGACTTATGGCCTTGACCCCCATGTGCCAGCAATATTGAGGGATACAATGACATTTTAGTATGTGGTCAGTCCATAGGGTATCTTGCTTTCAGACCAGTGCAGAAGTGCTGTGCTGAATTGCAGCCTCCCACGTGAAGTGCCAAATGGGTGTAACTCTTAGAAATAACAATCCTCCTGGCATAAGATGAGGTCTGTCCACCTGGAGCAGCTCGGGTTGCCCCATATTGCTCCCTACTTGGGACATGAAAACCTGACCTTATTTCTCTGTGCCTGCATATTATCTTGTTTTAGATGTTAAGCTCCTTGGAATGGATGTTGTCTTTTCAATGTTATGGTGGCCAGCTCAATTTTGGTTGAAAACTTTAGCTGCTGTTGTAACACAAACAACAGCAAAAAGGGTGGAAATACAGCCTGTACTGCTGACCTGAAGCAGCAGGGGTGGGGGAGCTGCTCTTCCACCCTCCATAGGGATCGTGTGAACCCTCAGAGAGAACCCTCAGCAGCCTTTCTCACCCAACACCATAGCGTTGGCTTTTGTTTTCTGGGAATCAATTAAATCCTGGTGTGACTGGGATGAGAGAATCAACAGTGGGAGCAGGAGGAGGAGCAGTAAATGCATAGCTAGTGTACGAGAAGGGGAGAGAGGGTTTATGTTGCTTTGGATAGCACCTAAGGAAGGTTGCAGTGGAGCAGCTGCTTGCAAAGTGGAGAGTTTTAGATACTGGCAAGCGGATAGGTTAGATGTTGCTTCAGTGGCTGGTTGCTGACATTCACACCTGCTCACCTAGCTGCAATAGCTAATAAAAAAAAAGTGATGTTTTCTTGGGTGTAATTTTTAAATAAAGCATATTTCCTCCAAAAACATGCTTCTTTACCCTTTCTACCCTCATCTCTGGTTAGTGCCCAGCTGCAGACAGCAGCAGATTCCCAGAGCTGTAGAGAGGAAGCTCTCAGCACATTTCAGCCTCTGGGCTTTTGGACCTTGCATTAAAATCTTTACTTTTGGCTGGCTGGATAGAGTGCAGCACATTTTACAAGTCTGAGGGCATCTTGCACAACAGGGAAGTATTAAAGTGCGGGAAATAATTTTTCTGCCCAGCACGTAATTAAACTAAAAAATTCATTGTCACAGGAGGTTGTGGGGATCAAAATTATAAATGGATTCAGAAAGAGATTAAATGAATTCATGAAAGAGAAGTCCAGCAGCAAAGCTTATAAAACAGTTTAATTAGAGTTTATTTCAGATAAAACTCTTAAAATACTGTTTGCTGAAGGAGCATCCACTTTCAGGAGAGAGAAGGGTCACGCAGCAGGTGTCTGGGTCTTATATGCCCTATCAGTCCTTCCTTGGGTTAGGCTTGGGGCTGAACAGGTACAACTCTTCAGCACTGGTGTTCTCCAGTATCATGCTCTTTTCTTGGTGACTATTTTTTTTTTTTTTTTTCTTCTGTGTGAAGTTTGAGGATACAAAGAAAAGAGCCAATAGGGTAAGTAAGGGTGAGACATCCACATGTATATTCTTTCTGGTCTCAAGAGACCAGTGGAGCAATGTCTCTCCAAAAAAACAGGAGCAGCTTCTTGGGACCAGTCTTGTGAATGCAAATGCTCTGTGCTGCTCATGGCTCTTCGTGTGTCCTGTGCAAACTGAAGTTTAAAGATAGCATAGAAGCATTTTTTTTTCCTGCCTTAACTCGCTGTGTGAGCAGTATTTGGCAAATTATTTTAAGCAGCAACATATTTGAGAAAATCAGCAAGGTTTTGTTTGAGTAATCTGTAAACGAAATTAGAGGCTTACTTTGGCAAACAAATTAGTTACTCTGAAGCTTTTGCTGGTCTCTGGTTTTAGGCCAGGCAGTATTATTTTTTTGCAGTTGATCATGATTATGTACCTATCTAAATGTCATCATGCTTATTGAACTCTAAATACATTACCTGTAGTAATGTGTAAGGAGTCAGTGTGTTTTGTTTCTTTTTTATTTTACCAAGCATGGGAAAATACTGATGTATAAACATCTTGCAATCTTCATTTCCTTAACTTCTTTAAGCGCTTAACAACTGCAAAGCCCCAACTTCAAACACTTCCTGCTACCACTTAGGGATTAATTTGAATTAAGATAATTCAAATATTGGCATAAAACTCCGAGTTTATCTTAAAAAAAAACCACACAACAAAAAAACCCCAAACAAACAAAAAACCCACCACAAAACAAAAAACAACTTTGCAAAATGAAACGATTAAATTTTTTTTCCTAATAAAAACAAACAGCTGTGTCTCCCATATGGTATTCTCTTGTAAAATATTTACATTTGAAAGGCGCCCAGACTCCTTGCAGTAGAATGCAATTTAAACAATGAGCGTAAGTGGACAAAAATCTATTGTCAGCTCTGATCACAAAGGTTTTTAGTGTGCACCTTCCCCCTCCCCGACTGCTCTGTGCTCAGTCTTAGGCTATTGTCTTAGCGCTGAAGGTTTTCCTTGTTGAGTAACTCAATGCTTCCCTTTCTGAAGAAATAATAATTATAATCATTCTATGATCAAGGCTCAGCCTGGTGCAGGTCAAAGAATGTGTGTGAGAGGAAGGATATTATGAAGGACTCGGGGGAAAAAAAACACCAATGAAAGAAAGGAATGAACTATCAGGACGTAAAGTTTTGTAATGATTCGCTACGCTAAACTGCAGAAAAGTTGGCTCTAGGAGAGTGTCCCTGGAAGCACTATCTCTCCCTGGTTAGTGGAAGCAGTTTCCTTTGCTGTATGTCTGCCAGAGTCTGTCTTTTTTAGCCTACTGCAAGGATAAATGTTAACTTTCCAGCTGGAATTGCTCTGTTTGCTTTCCCAGTGAAAACAGAGCTAACAATTCTAGTAATGTTATTAAAAAATATTTGTCATGTCAAAAAGTCTTAGTGCCTGTAATTATGTTTAAACATCCCAAACTGAACACCAACGTTCAAACTTAGCTAGAGTATTTGATTAGGCTCAGTTAATAGTTACTAATGGGTGTGCAGCTTTTATGTACGACTCCAGGGAGAGAATGGGGGAATTAATGGCAAGCTCATTTGGAAGGCTGTGAATAACTGAGGTTGTGAACCTCATCCTGCCCTGTGCATGGGAGATGGAGGGGAAGACCAGTGCCAGGCCTGTTTCATAAAGCAAAGGGTCTGATTTTACCAGATTAGGGTAAGATCTTAATAGAATACAAAACAGGTTTTATGTCTGATGAATGCAAGGGTGCTGGGAGTTTCTGGTTTTTTTTCTTATTTTAAAAAAGTTTCTGCTTTGTCTCAAGCCCACAGTTCTCTCTTTGCTGCCTGCATTTGCTTTTTACGTTATGCTCTGCAAGGCAACAGGACGGCAGTCTGTAGTCTGTCAGCAACAAACTACGACAGGCTCTGTCATGGTGCATGCCACTTCTCCCGAGTTTGCCAGATACCCACACTGTAGTTTACTAAGGTCTTGTCTCCGGGGAAGTTGTATCACTGGTAACATCACCGGTGCTGCTAGAGCAATACCTCACTTGCTAGTGTAACCACAGTTTGGATAGTTAAAGCTGCTTTTTGCAGCAACTTACTGTTCCCCGGGGCAAGGTCTACCTGCACTGATAGAGATGAGCACTGCAATCATCCAATGATGTCCACATCAGGGCTTACAGTGTATTTCTAAGTGTATTGGTACAAAATCACATCCCTGGCCAGGAGTCACACATGGAGGAAAACTGGGTGCAGACCTGGTTTTGGTAATTAGACAGATCCATGCAATTCTACTTTTTGTTTTATGCCATTCCTGTTTATGCCCCTTGGCATAAGCCCTGATAAACTCACTTGCAGTCCCTGAAGATGTAAAAGCATATTATGAAGGAAGCTATTTTATTCCATGCAATGCCATTGTGATACCCTGAAGAATATAAGTTTAAAACACCACTTTATTCTTTCCCCTGGCTTTCCTGGTTGTCCCATCCCTAGTCACAGACACAGAGTGTTTCACTTTTGAAATATTTGTTAGCTCCATCCAGTGTGCATTGCTCCTCTGGAATAAATATGAGCTTCTGATAGGAACATAGTTTTATGCCTTTTGGCGACAACCCACAAGATGGTCCAAAAAAACTGCCTTTTTTTTTTTTTTTGGTGATATGTAGTGTTTGGACTTTGGGAGTAGTTTATAATCAGAAATAATATATTGCCAGTGCCTTGAGAAAAGCCATGAGACTAAAGAATGCTTGTTTTTGTTGCTTAAAAAAGATTAAGGGTAATGTTTATGGCACATCTCATGCTTGAGATAAACTTGTTATTGGGGTGTGAAGTGGCATGCTAGTTTACTTGCTGTTTTGAACAGAGAAATTAAAAGTTCTGAGTTTACAAATGCAGTTTTTCTTAATTGAAAAAGCATCTCAGGAAGTCAGGATACACAAGTAGATAATCTGCATGCTAAACTGACGGTGTCTTTGAATAAGTCAAGATGATGGATTTCTGATACAAGTGCTAGAAACCAGTGGCCATTTAAAAGGAAACACACTAAAGGCACAGCTATTTTTTACTGGGAAGGAAAGCACCTGGCACATTTACATTTATTTCAGAGATCTACAGCACCTGTCTGTGTTTTTGGATAGGTTTAAAGGAGATGGTATGAAGATAATAGCAAGTTCAAGGGGTTCTGCTTACTAATAGCTAAAAACCCTAAGCAGCTAAAACTCCCAGAGCAACATTTTTAACCCCTTGCTGGCTGCTGCTTTTCTCTTTTGCCATGTGTTGCCCTGGAACAGCTGTTAGCAGCTCTGAGCACACCAGGCTCAATGCTCACAAAGGCTCAGCAACACGGAGGTTATGACCTAATGTTAATAGTGCTGCCATTTATTGTGCGGCTGCCATGGGACTTCCCCTGCTTTGTCTAGGGTTCTGCCTAACCTAATACTCTGTTTAAAAGGTTTCCTTGCACAAGAAAGAATTATGAAACCAAACTTTCTCTTTTATTGTCATAACTTGTATTTACTCTTAATGTGCTTGCTCAGAAAAGCTATTTTTGTCACTGCTGGGGAAAAGAGTAGGTTCCTGTGCATCCCGTTTAATCAGTTTCCAGTGGTTGTTTTCTAGGGGACAAAAAAAAAAAAAATAATCAGGTCAGCAGTCAAGGGATGTTTTTATGTTGATGGTGACAGTGTTTATTCTGCAGGAGTTCCAATCTAGATGAGAGAGGAAAAGTACTTGGGGACAGATATTTGGCTTTGTAGACTAAAAATGTTAAGTGTTGCTGCAAGGCTGAATGTAGTAAGGCTTTTTCACTTGAGTGCTTTACTCTATTCAGTCATATAGTGGTATAATTTTTCACCATAGATTTTTGCCTTCAAAATTTCATGTTGCAATCAGTGTGTAAAGCTTATGCATTGCAAAACTAACTATAGTTTGTGGCTTCCTATTAATCACGTAGTGGGAGGCATGTATTTATTACATGCTTGGGGAAGCCTATTGTATTCTTGGAACAATTATGTGGATAAATAACAGCAGATCAACTATGATTAATGATGATGATAATTAAGAAAGTCCAGACCTTACATCTCTAGAAGATATCTATCTTCCAGACAGACAGATAGATAGATAGGTAGAAAATCTAGATCTCTCTCTCTCTAGATAGAAGTTCTATCTTATTTGCAATAGTAGATAAGTCTAATTCCAAAAGGACAGCAAGAACGGAGCACTGTCCTCCAGTTCCAAAAGCAGAAGGTCTTTGCTAACAACAGCTGTTCAAATTTGTCTGTGGTTATTGACTTATAGCTGACCTGTGGTCCGTATTTGGGCAGTTTTTTTCAATACAGCAAAGGGCAGTAGTGTGTGTACATGCTGGACAATTTGTTATGATTAGCTTTGTAAACTGGGAAATCTAGAAAAGCAAAGCTCCATTAAGCACAGGATAATCGGAGCTGCAAGATTTGTAAAATACTACTAGGTTTTAACTGTGCCCTCGGGATACCTAAGGGAAAAGCAAATTACATATACATCATGGTAGAGGCAATAGGATACAGTCCCATCCACAATTATTCCTGGTGTTTTTATTCAAGTATGTGTTAAACTTTGTCCTTTGGTTGGGCAGATTTAATTTGAGATTCAAGTTGCAGAACTGAGTAAAACGTTTTGAGTTTCTGTATTTGTTGTCTCTAGCTGGTGCCTAAAACTGAGGTGTCTGAAGTTAAGTATGAGCTTGTTAAAATCTTTGTCAGATTTTCATTCACAAAATGATAAATGGATGGGCAGGAACAGGAAGCATTTAAATCCTATGAACAAAAAAGCCTCATGTGGCAGCAGAAGCAGAATAGCGGCTCTTTGCCAAGTGCCAGGATGGACACAGGGCCCTGAGCACCCCCACATACTTGCGATGCCGGCGCTCAGCCACATGGTGAAATTCTAGCATGCCAACTTTGTTTCATTACTTAGAAATCTGTTTCCAATTTACTTATTTACCCCCCTCCACCTATTAAATATGGCTCATTACCAAGTTTAAGGAATATCTGTAATGGGTATTTCTCAAACTTGCAGGTAATAGAGGCTACCCTTTGGACGGTTACCTAAAATGACCTTTTCCATGTTTAAACCATTTGTTGTCACCTCTGCAAAATGATTTATAAGGGAAATATGTATTGATTAAAAGACTCCTGGGATCCTTTAGCTGTGGTTCAGGTTTTTTTCACAATGATAATGCTGTCAAGTGTCTGATGTTTCACAACTTGATGTTCCATAGTGGGACACTCATGTTTAAGTCACCAGAAGTATATTAAAACCCAACATCTCAGATGGGGGACAATGGTGTGGCCTATTGTTTAGCACTGAACTGTCACATTTTGAGAAGTTGCTTAGCAAAGCTGGTGCTAGGTTGTTTACAAATCAGATTATAAAAAATATGGACCTCAAAAGGTCGTCTAGTCTATCCTTTACTTCATGGTGGGACAGTGACTCTTGTAGTATAGTTGGCAGGTCCAGCAAGGAGATGTCTACAGCCCTTGCAGTGGACTCTACTCCAACATTTCAGTTTCCTGTTCTCAAATGTTTTCCCCATTTCGATGTTTATTTCTTTTGCAGAAGTGTAACCAGGAATCTGCAAGTTTGAAGCTGTCCTTTCATGATATTTTTAAAAACTTTCGGTGTGTCTTTCCACAGTTGCCTCTGATGAAATAACTCTAGCTCTTCCATTCTTTTTCAGGAGTCTGTGTGCACTTAGACCTCTGTACATTTGTAGTCTTATCTCTCTCTCTCTCTTTTTTTTTTTTTTTTCTTTTTCTTTTTTTGAGTGGAAAAATTACAGAGTATCTGCAAACAATTGATTGGGTAAAATAGAAGGCAAAACTGAAGAATTAACATTTCATTATTCAGCTGATTCAGCTTGTTCCAGGTGGCCCAGTGCCAATTTACTGACTTTCTTATACTCTGGTGCAAGTAATTGGGATGCCTTAATTTCCTGAATGTTGTAATTATTGTCTCTTTATTCTCTCCTGCTCCATTCTATTCCATTCTTTTACTTGCTGCCGGCGGATGGGATTTTTGAGTAACAAAATAGAACTAAGAAATCCAGCACAAGAAAATGGAAATTTATTGGCTGCTCTCTTCCATCCCATCCACATGGTGATTTATCTCTGTCTTCATCTGTGAACCAGCTGCCCTCTTTACTTCTGATTCAATCCTCCTTGTTATTGTTGCAGTAGCTAGGGACATAAGAAAACTTTTCTTGCATTTCCTTGCTATCCTAAGACTGTTAAGGTTGTATCATAGCTTTTATTTTACGTCCAAGAACAAAAGTTTCAGCCACAGAAATAACCTGAACTTAGTTTTTTTGTGTGTTTTGTAAATGTAAATCATGGATAGCTGTTTGCTGAGACCAGCAATTTTTATGGCTATAAATGAGAACAGAAGATGGTCCTGCTTGTTTATAGAAAAGAAGCAAACCCACATGGACTTGCATTTCAGTTATGTTATCTTTTGGTTGCTGATCTGTCCAATGGTTTTCAAATTAGGATTTCTAAAGAGTTACTCATAAGCCATCTGCTGAAGGTTTTTTGGCCTAAGTGGTTTTGTGAAGTGGTGATTTTATGGGATCTGTTCTTGACTGTTAATGCTTCCACTGGCTTATTTCTATGCTGATTTGCAGTTCTGAGTTGTGATTACCTGCAGTAATAACTTTGACTCTTTCTGCTGAGCAAGTGGACTAAATTCAGAAGTGGAGTTGTAGAGAGGTTGCAAATCAAGGCCAAATGCATAGACAATAGTTGGAGGAGTACGGATTGAAGGCACATGAAGGAAACATGCCAAACAGGACAGTCTCATGGAAGCCAAAAGTCTGGGTTCTGCAGTGAAAATTCTCTGGTTGCATTGATGCTGAGATGACTTGGAAGAATGGCTTTTACCTAAGGTGGCAACATGACCATGGCGAAAAAAAAAACCACAACCAACATCTCAAAGAGCACAACCCTTTAAAAGACAAAGGCAGTGATCCCAGCAATTCTGCAAGCTTCTGAGTGAAACAACCTCCTTTGATGGCTTTACATATTCTTCAAGTATTTCCATTTTGTAGCAAAATGTGAAAGAAACTCTCATTGTTCCTGATATTGAATAGACTTGTGTGTGCAGAAAAATGAGAAAAAAGAAAGAGCACTGAACTTTCCCAAACCTCAGAGCTGTGTTTTGGGATGATGAAATGGATGATGGAGACCTGTGCATGACTCTGCCCTTTTCTGCCTGTTTAGTAACCACAGGGTGCAATGTGGTGACAACAGGCATTTTTTTTTGGCTAGGCCTGAAATTCTTAAAGTAAAATATTTTCCATGCCTAGAATATGATAAGATCTGAATGTCCTCTGTTTATAGCTGAAGAAAACCATCTATCTGACCAATCATTTAGTTCACTTACTAGCTGTGCTTAGCATTTTCCAAACCACAGTTGACTAAGTGATAGAGAATAGTTAGACTGAACTTTTCAGTCATGAAAAATGCATCTTGTGGAAGAGACCCCTTGCTGTTTCTGCTGGTGGTGCTCAGGGCACTCAGAAATGGTTAGGAATCTCCAACTGGTACATGCTGCTACATGTATGGTAGCAAATAGTGTGCAAGGGGGAGTGAAACTGCACCAAGAGACAGCGTGGAGAAGCTGATGTTTACATGTCATGCATTTCAGCTGTTGCACTTTTGACTAGCCCCATGGGGTATGCATGCATCAGCCATTTGAGCATCATCTAGAAAGGTGAACTTTGGCTGCCCCTAAGACCACGTGGCAGCACAAATCAAAGCACAGTAGGTGGGAGCAGTTTGGAGATTTCTTCAAAAGTGAATTCTGGACCTGCGCTGTGTTGCTGAAGTAGCTGTACTTGCACTCTCCCTTGTGATGTGAGGGGCCACTGCTTGCCTGCCCAATTTATCACTTCTCTAAGGAGTGATGATTATTATTGTGGCCCCACAGGGTGAATGCACCTCCAAAACTCTCTCCTCCTTAATGTTCCCTGTACTCAGTGAAACAGATTAACCTCTGGTGTCATTTGTAAAGCTCCACCTCACAATGCAGCCCCTACCTTCCATAGGCAGGCTGTGTGCTGTCATTTCAGAGAAGTGAAAAGCAGTCACCCAGCTTCCCCTTCCCAGCCCCTCTGCCTCCATCTCTGCCAGGGACATCCATGAGCACATCAGCACTGCTCCCACTCAAGTGGTTGCTATTTTGGAAAAGAGCAGAGGGTATCAGGCCCTGTGCAGAGTGCTTACTGGAAGTGACTCACTGACTCACAACAATTACTGGGGTATCTGAGGTTAAGGGAGTGATGAGTAATTGAGGTCTATTCCACTTCAAGGATGCCAGATCCTGTCTCCCTGTGCACCCTATAGGGAGAAGTAATTTGCAAACCTTAAGTAAAGAATTTATAATAAGTGAATTTTTTTTTTTTCCTTCCACAAGACTAGCAATGTCTCTCAAAAGTCCCTTTCCATTGAGTGGAAGTGTTACCAAGGACAGCCAGTGCTGTCCGGTGCATCCTCCAGAAGGGTGCAGGACTCAACTCAATACCAGACCTGCAAAAACTGTCCTGAGGCCTGACCTTTTCCTGTGCAGTCCCTGGGGAGGATGATTTTTGTATTACATGCAACATAGGACCACGTTCAAAATTTGCATTTGGGTCAGCATCTGCGGAGCAAGAGCCCAGTGAAACCAGGGAGGGTCAGATTCTTGCTGATAATCTTCCAAGAGTGCTGCATACCTCTTGTCTATCCTCAGCTGACTAGCAATTGATGCCTGATAGCAGACGTCCTTGGGAATACAAATCCCCATGCTGCCATGTTATGCATTCATAAGGCAATTATCAAAATGGAGGTGATCTGGCTGAGTGTATAATTTAGATGCTGAATAATCTCACACATATGTAGTATCAGCCCAGAGTGAAGGAGGTGTTTTTCATGCCTGAATATATGTATCTTAAAGTGAAGATCTGGTAGCTAAAACTGTGTACCCACAGCTAGAACCTATTTACTGCGGTTGCTTCATCCATTCTTCCTGAAGCAGGGTCTTTTGCAGAAATGCTGAGAAATTTATCTAATGCTCTATATTCCTATGGAATATTGACTTCTGTATGCAATTCTGTTAAACGTACAAGATGGCTTCTTTTCTTTTTAGACAGAACATGGTTTTACTTTGGGTTTGTCCATACGTCTATAAAATGCAAAGGGAGTTTGGATGTCATTAGTCTCTTGCTAGCCTTCCACCACTAACTTTCCTTTCCTTTGTCATGATGCTTGCTGTGCCATCTCTTCCTGGAGGGATGCCTGCCACAAGGGACTTAAGCTACAGCCCATGCACATTTAATTCTCAAGCTAAAAATACAGAGATGTCATTCCAGTCACTTATACCCTGAGGCCAGACGGGCTTGTGGGGATTTTTGTGATGCAATGAAATACTTCCAGTGACACAGTCTAAATGAAGTATGATAGTTTATGCATCTTGTAGGAATAAATGCAAAAGAGAAACATTGCTTTTAAAGGAGGACAAACTATGCTGAATTAAAAATATGGACAATTTCTTTTTAAGCACTCACTTTTCTGAAGAATGTTGGATTTGGGTCTGATTCATGGAAGTAATGAGAGGCTTTCAGAGATCAATGTTTGTCCAAAAAAATACTGGCTTCCAGTTATGCAGACTGAATGCAACTTGAGTGGATGAGACTTTTCACTGGAGAGCAAGTCTTGATATCACTATCTTAAAAAAGAAGTCTAGCAAAGAAAGCTGTGCTTGAAGGAAAACCTCATCCTGAGATCTGGGCAGAGTAGGTCTGAGACTGAAGAGTGATTCGTAGAGTCACAGCTTCATCCTTTCTTCTTTGGATCAAGGCAAAGTGAGCTGTGGCAGCTCCTGGTTTCTGCTTATGTGGCTGTGTGGGTTAACAAGACAAACCTCCTCTATCATCACACTCATCAAAACTTTCAGAACCTGGAGAGTATCTTCTATCACACTTGAAAAGTTTGAAAAGTCTGGATTTCTAAACCCAGAAAGGAGCCAAATCAAAGCATTTCTTTCCTTAGTGGTACTAAGCCCTGTCATGCAGGGTGGTTTTATGATTGTTTGGAGGCTTACACCAGGAGACTTGTACCATGGTTTTTGGGCTTGCCCTATCCCAAGCAGAGCATGGGGGCACTGACCCTGGACAGACCCAGCTTTCTGCGCTAGTGCTCTCTCAGCCACAGCCTGGGTTAATTGTGTAGCAAATTAGTCTTTGTTGCCAGCATCTGTGACAAAATGCACTTTGTTTTAATAACAATCATTACTTGAAAAGCCACTAAAAATTAAAACATGCAACCATTATGTAGCTGCTTACATTTGTCTGGCTCTACCTGCTTGCTTCAGTCATGACTGAAATTGTAGCTTGTTCAGGGAATATGACAGACTCCTGAATATGGTGATCAGGCAAAATATTTTCACCTGGCTGCCTTCACACAGAGAAGCTCACACATGCCTGTACTCCCAGTGGCTCAGGGTGAGGCAGTGAGCTGACAGATTTCTGAATTTAAAATAAATTCAAAGGCAGTGATAGGAGGGAAGCCTGCATCTCTTTCTTCCTCTCTTCTCTCGTGTTAGGTCTTGGTAAAGCTCCAAATTAAAATATAATGTGCAGGTATAGGTGTGTGAGCAGTTTTGTGATTTTGAAAAATATTCTCCCAGGAGCTCCATTTAAAAAAAAAACCAAACAAACAAAAAACCCAAACCAAAACAAAAACCCAAAACCAACAAGGCTGTAATGGTGGGAGTGTGTTTTCTAGTAATAACAGTACCAGCAGTTACCATTCTTACACTGTTCAGACACCATTATTTTCAAGGGAATGAAAAAAGGCATCAGCTGAAGTCTCAGACATTAGTATAGAAGATACTCTTTGAAAACATTTAAGTCATGGCTAAGAGGAGAGCAATGGCTTTTCTCAGAGCCTGTGATTATATTATTCCATTTTCTTAATTATCAGATAACTCTGCAGTTGGTCATATAAGCAATGCTTATATCTGGTATGAAAAGTAACGAGGACGTGCTGAATATTTTCAGTGTATTATCTGTAGAGTATGAGTGACCAGGAAAGGACTTAAATGAGAGAAATGTCTCAGTTCAGTACAAACTACACTGGCTTTTTCCAGGTTGGTCCTTATTTGCCTAAAGTTCCCTTCCCTTTGCTGAATAGTCCATTTTGTGAGCTTATATGAACAGCAAGCTCTCTGTTCTTCATTTGCTAAGGAGAAAAACAATGTTGCTGTTTGGTTTTGGTTTTGTTTTTTCCTAACAGTTTCCCTTCACATCAGGTCCTCCTTCAGAAATTTATCTTCCTCATCCGTTCTTATTGTCTCCTTTTTTTCTGATTGTTTCATGAAGTTACAGTTCTCAGTAACAGCCACTAGTTACAGACGCACTGCATTGCAAGGAGCACCAAGATATGTAAAACTAGAGACACCCATATCATGGTCTCTCATTGTTCCCCTTCATTCTCCTTTTTCAGATTATTTCCCACTATGCCATGTATCCAGTAGCATCCAGTTAAGACAGTAACCCTAGCATTTACATTAGAATCAGTGGCATGAGTAGTGTCAGCAAGAACTACTCACCTAGGGAAGGTCTCAACTGCTATGCTGAAATTGCACTTTAGATCCCCTCNACGCACCTTGTAATGGCGAAAGGCACGCACCCTGTGTTCCCTGCTCCTTTTATCCAATACAGCCCAAATATTAATGGGCCTTTGGACACGAGACAGCCAATCAAATGGCAGTTAGCCAAGATTTGGCCATGTTGGGTGAAGCCATAGGCTTGCTTTACCCTATTTTGGGCAGATCACGGGCCTTGCATAAGGCAACCGTGTGCACCCTGTTTACTGCGGTTGCTGGGCAGACCCCAGACTTAGTGGCGCCAGTCCTTTGTCCCTTTCCCCGCGGTTGCTCTCCCCAAAACAGGAGGGAGAGCAGAAAAACATGCCTGGGCAAGCCAGGACATGTACAAGCCTAATTTGGCCTGTTTAGGCCTACCACGACAGGAATCTATTGGCTTTTGTTTCTATTTTCTTACTTTTGTAATACATACTGAATGTTGCTGTTATTGGGGAGATGAAGTGAGTAGATGACACTCCTGAGGAACTCAGGACACTCCTGGTGTCAAGCAACAGAAACTGGAGGTGGCATGGTGGTGGTAGTACAAAGTGTTTGCCAAGGTCTCATCAAACTTTGGTGCAGGACCTTTACAGTAGGAAAGAATATACACTGCTGTTCCTCTGGATGTTAGTGCTAAAAAGAAAATAATTCTAAATTACTTTTTTTGTTTGTTTGTTTGTTTTTTGTTACCCCTCCCCCTTCCCCCCCCAATCCAGTAGAGGAAGAGTACAGGTAGTTCAAAACTTTGCAAAGTAGGTTAGTGACAGTAGAAAATCTATTTTAACTATATTAGGAGACCTTAAAATTGAATTGCTCAACCCTTAAAATAAATAATTGATCCTAACCACTGTTTTTTTTTTTTTAAAGGAAATTGCTGAATATAAACTTTTTTCACATTTTTCAAGTGATAATCTGGGATGCAGTCATGTTAGTGGACCCATCCAAAATGCAGTTTCAGAAGGAGGTTAAGAGAGCAGGAATTCCTGGCTCTTGGTCCTGTGTTCAGTTTGCCCTAGCAGAGAAGAGGAAACCACAACACACCAGGCACTTGAAGCACGCTCCATTAAAGAGAACATGAGACTTTTAAATTAAGCCCAATTCCTGCAAGGTGCTTTCAGGGTGCACTTATGTTACGTAATTTATGCAATGACTTCACATGTTTTGCAGAGAGTTACTCACACTTAATGGTATTTGTTTGCTGAATCAGGGCCTAAATCAGATCTTCTTTTAAAACTTCCTAGTTACTTAACAGTCTCGTATTATCATGTGCCCAGAGCAGTTTCTAAACTGGCATTATGTGTTTAAACTGGCAGAGGGAAGATTTAAACTAGATGTTAGGAGGAAGTTCTTTACAGTGAGGGTGGTGAGGCCCTGGAACAGGTCGCCCAGGGAGGTTGTGGTTGCTCCCCCCCTGGAGGTGTTCAAGGCCAGGTTGGAGGAGGCCTTGAGTAACCTGTGCTAGCGGGAGGTGTCCCTGCCTATGGCAGGGGGTTGGAACTAGATGATCCTTGAGGTCCCTTCCAACCTTACCATTCTATGATTTTAGAGCCTGTGGGTACAGTTAAAGTAATAGAGATAAATGCTAGATTTGAAATGCTAGTCCTGTCCAAATTGCATGTTAACTAAAAATACCATTTGAATAAGCAGTATACAAATAATATTAAAGAACCGAATCAGCTCATGCATAGAATTTAAATGTTAAAGATCAGGAAGAAAATGGAATAAATGAAGAAGCTGTTGACATATTAAAGAATAAACCACTTATTTCTGTCAGAGGTTTTATAGTAACTGGAGACCAATATTTTTCTCCAGCTGTTGTAACTTGACTTAAGGTTAATTTGTCAGTTAAAATAGAGGCATTAAGATGATGAAGGAAGAGTGGAAATATGTTTATACCAAATGTCAGAAAGTCTGTGTTCAGTTCTTGTGCTTGGTACAAGTGTCCTGTTGGACTGTGGGCAAATCTCTTAAACTCTGTGTGCCTGAAGTCTCTTGTCTTCTGCTTTGTGTTTTATTTATCCTTTGGTTGCATATCCAAAGTTTCCAGACCAGAACCCAGTGTGTGTATACAATTTTAGCACGGTGGACATTATGTCTGATTGATGTATGTAGGTGTCTCTGAAATACAAATGTTAACATGGTATTTACAATAATCAGACCATAAAATGATGTAAGCTACAGTCTTCTGTCATTTTTGTTTGTTTAGAGGGAAGAAAATACTCTCCTGGCTTCATTTCTTTTGTGATAGTAGTGGCCTACAAGAAGCAAAGCTATTTCCCTAGGAGATACGCTGAAGTTAGCCCAGCTCTTTGCTGTTACTGCTGAGCGTGACCTGTACTATTAGGGCTGCAATCTCAGACGCTCTGCTTTGTTGTTTTGCCTCACCATGAGCCCAATGTGCATCACAGCCCAAACTGTGCATTTTGCTTTCCAGTATTTGGTGTGATCGAAATTGTATTTTGTCTTGTTCAAAATGCTTTCAAACATTAAGTGCCACTATTGTTTAAGGTGACTGCTACATGTAAGAAATAAATTACTATCACATCTGGAGCTGTGAAACAGGTAATTTTCTGTATGCTTTGGAGAGTATTTTTACATTTCTAAAAGTTTTGTCTTCAGGGAAGATCTGTTCTTAGGACTCATGATTGTCCATTGCCATCATTCTTTATATGTAAACATAAGCTTGGAAAATATGTGTTTAGATCTTGGGATACGGAAATACCAGAAGCAGTGCTGAAACTTCCTCAGCTTCAGTAAAACCTGTGTCTAGAAAAATCAATGGTATCGAGTTTCAGTAGAACATTGGACTTGTGCATCTTCTTCTCAGTCCCTTTTTAGCAGGATTGAACCAGTGCACTGTTATTTGGTCTCACCTTCAAATGGNATGATCTTTGAGGTCTCTTCCAACATTGATGATACTGTGATACTGTGAAATAAAAATGGCACTGTATCATTTATAAGATTGCCTAACTCCGTTTTCTTTCTAACTGATTTCTTGATGTCTTAACCTGTGAAACCAAATAATCTCAATTACACTTTTGAAGCACCACAGAGGAACTTCAAATGAAATAGTTAAAAAATAAATGACATTTGTCATCATTTTAATATTTCTGATGTAATAATAATGTTATATGTTCTTGCTTTGCACTGGTACTGGCATAATACTGTTGTGGATTAACTCTGACAGCACGAGCATGTATTTAAAGTTCATCTTTATCACATAGGGTTTCAATTTCAGTGTGATGTAGCTTCCAAATCAATTAGCAAGTATGGAAAAATTTAGTCACTGAGTAGAATCTGTCTATTAATTTGAACTGCAGTAGAAGTCTGTGTGGATGATTTTAATCTCCATGTTACCAGTAGTTCTCTGTGGTGGAGTAAGATGACATTTTATGATCTGGCAAAGCTGTTTGCATTTTTGAAACACATACGTGGCATTGCTAAGGTTAAGTGAAAGGAACCTCAGTGAATTAAATATGAAAAATTTATTCTAGGCAGAGATAAAAATGTCCCTAGTATATTTGAAATGACAGCCACTCATAACTGATAGTCAGAAACTGCAATAGATGGCCTTTTTTTTTTTTTTTTTTCTTCCTAGAGCCCTTGCAAAATAGTCTTGGAATTGTCCCAGACTGTTCAGGAAATCTCTTTATGGCAAGAAGTATCAAAATCTATTGCAAATCTTGCACCACTTCTCAAGCTGTCATGCTAAGCATTGCTAAGATACCAAAAAGGAATTTCCAAATATCTTTATTGTCAGCCTGCCTCAGCCTCTAGCCTCTCTGTTGAAATTTTACTAATGATATCTGTAGGGAAGCCTGACCAACAAAGAGCTCTGAAAGCTTCTTTTTCATCTTATGCAGCCGGCCTAAAGATGATCCCAGTGCTGTTGGGTCAGGAGCATATATTCAGCCTCAGGAATACACAGAAACACCCCACCACCACCACCATTGCATAATGCATAAGGCTTCACATCAGTAGAGCTCTTCAATGCCTGTTTAAGCACAAAATACATATTTTTTTTCCTAGTACTTGAATAGACAGTTACAGAGGTTGCAGTATTGGAGCTGTAGTTATTTGGCCAACAGTATGCATCTTCACTACTGCAGAACTTATAGCATGATTTGCAGGTAGAACTTGAAAAATGAGTCTTTGGCTTTTTTACCCCGAGAAATGTAGTCACCTCATTTGCAGGTTCATCCAGACAAGACAGATAAGTCATCTCTCCAGAAAAAGTTAGATGTAAAGAAACGCTTAGGAATATGCCATGAAAATAGCAGGAGTAAAACAGATGCCTATCTAATAGAGCTTGAAATAGAAGATCTTCAAGGCTTGCTTGAAAGTCCATTGAACTTGATGCAGAGATTCTCACTGCATTATTTAGGACTTGCATTTGGGTGCAAGTGTACACCAGTATTTTAGAAGCATAAAATATGAATAATTATCAAAGCAGCACATGAAAATACAGCAAACGGCCTAGAAAGCTGATGAACTACTTAATTAAGGGGATCTTCCAAAGATTCTCTATTTTATTTTGCAGTGCTGGAAGTGTGGAGATAGTAGTAGGTGAGGTGTAATTAATGTGCTTTTCAATTTAATGCTTGAAAGTTTGAAGTCTGCATGGTAGCTTATCAATCACTTAGCCTGGATTTTATTACACACCTTTACAGCTCAACAGCTTCTGAAGAATATAATTCAAATGTTCTGGAATACAACACTGCAATATTGATTTGATGTACATCCTATTCAGTTTGAAGTTGCAGAGCAATGTTGGTTTTTTTTTTTCCTGTATTTCTGTGACCAGCACATGAAATGTCTCATCAATGAAGCAGTCATTGAAATCAACAGTTTCAGGGGCAGAAGCACAGGTTCTGCAGTGCTGCTTCCCAGAGGGCTTCCTGACTTTTAGCAGAGCAGCTCTCTGTTCTGCCATTTAAGTAAAGACATTACCAATGGGGGGAAAAAAATTCCATTCTCAGTTAAACTTGTGTAAACTAATTGACATCACTCAAGGCTAAATGGGATTTAGCTGCAGGGGGGATATAACTGCAGGCAGAACTTTGCAAAAATGGGAAAATTATATAGGAAATAATAAGTTTTGGGCTTGGGAATAACTGTTCAGGCCTTTGAGCAATTGATGGATAGTTTTCATTCATTGGTCCCCTTTTTTTCTCTGCTAAGTATTGGCTATGTTTTTTTGGGTTTTTTTTTTTTTTGGCTCAAAAGATTTATTCCCTCAGCTGTTTGGGTTGTTTTGTTTGTTTGCTTGATTGGCATTTTTTAATCAAAGTGTGTTGGAAAGGTTACTGGCAGAGGGAAGTGGTAGCATTCAAATATACTCAGCACTCTGAGCAGGTTTTGGACAATACTGAACTGCAAGTAGTAATGATGCTTCCTCATGCAGATAATGTTCAAGTGCCAATACAGTTGTAGAGGTGTGAAAAATGTATCTGTGATATACAAGTGGCTCCACACAGCTGTTGTGTGATAAGGTACTTACAGATTCTCCTTTTGCACTTAATGCCATATAGTATCACAAAGGAGATGCAGTTACAATGGCACTAATGCTCATGGGGCTGAGATGGTAAATGTTGACTAAAGTGAATAAATGGACCAGATAGTGAAGTGTTTTGTATTTCAGTGTGAATGGTACAATAATAATTTGCATTTTCTTTGTACATCATGGGGAAAAACTTCAGTTTTCAGGTATCATCATGGCGAAAACCTTCAGGTATCACTACTGACGTGAGTCTTCTTGTGTTGCCTCATGAACTGTTTCTATCAATAGAATAGAGTGGGATTTCCAGCATTTTAAATAGTTGAGAAGGGGTTTGAAAACCTATAGGTCTTTGCAAGCAGTGTTTTATGCTGCCTTGCTGTGTGCACAAGAGCACTCAAAGCAGACTGTAACAAGTCTTAGTGTGAAATTTTGCATGATTTATGTGAAATAAGATACAGGAATCTTGAGTGAAGAGTCAGTACTGAATAACAAAAAAGTCTGTTGGAAATGCAGCCAAACAGCTTTGAGATGCTTTATGAGAATGAAGGACATTGTCAGCAACTGAAGGAGTTTGGGGGTTTTAATCATCTGGAAATGTGGGTGGGACTGTCATCACCAACCACTGCTGACCATAAAAGCCCATTCTTGCAGCCCTTAGGGAAGGCTTTCCTTGCCTGAAATAGTTGTATAATCACACCTAAAACATCCCATTAGTGTTTAAGTCTGGCAGGTTATTTCACAAAGCAGCTTTTGGTTGTAACTATGTAAGCATCTTTGAGCTCCCAGTAACTAAACATTAGCTGGTGGTTAGTAGCTTATGTCTTATGTTGCCTGTCCACAGACAAGACTGAATGTATTTACATTTCAGCACAGAGGCAAATTATATTGGGATGGTTTGGTAAGCATTTATAGATAGGCTAACAGCTCCCATGCCAGAAAGAACCACATAAAAAAGCTGCTTCTTGATGTGGCCCACACAGTTATGTTTGATGAACCCGAGAACATTTTGTACAGAGAGACTTTGCAGTGTTATGTCTAATTGTCACAAAATACTAATGATATATCCAGTTTGCTGTTGTTTTGCAAAATACAGTGGTAACAGCGAACAAGGAGTCAAATCTTCCCAGAATCTTGCAGAATGATGTAATATGTTTAAATATGTAAACTGTATAAGTGGCTCTCTGAATGATTTGAAGGAAGCCTGTAAAAAGAAACTGAATGTTACCCTGCTCGCTGTGCAGTGAGGATCATGCTCAGCATTTCAGAGTGCTCAGGATTGTCCCCAGTGCCCATGGGACATCTCTGGCTGGTACATAGTGCTCCTCTCTCCATTTCTCAGAAGCTTACACTGAGGTAGAGACCGTGCCAGCTGATGGCTCTTAAGTGTCCATCATCCACAGGCTGGCTGAGCGAGTGATTTATGTTGTTAAATGACAATTTAGTGCTGGTGAGAGCCCTGGAGGCTGAAGTCATTTATTTATTCACAGAGCTGTCCTGCACACAGCAGAACAGTGTCTGGCCCTGCAAGGGGAAGCACATAAGGCTGCCTGCATGGGACCCAGCAGCCCTAGACATCCTACTGACTTTCTGCCATGGACCTGTGCCTAGAAGAACTGGCCAAAGACCATTAATGCTTCTCCCATCCACCTGTGGTACCCAGGCTGAGCTGAGAGGATGCTTGCTGGTGGCCTCTCAGAATGGGTGACTCATGCAGCCTTGAGCCACTGCCGGGCTTCCAGCTGCCAAAGTGCCTTCTATAGTGGAGATCTAATTGGTGGAATTTTCCACATAAGCAATGACCAGAGAGGGTATTTACATGAATGGCATGGGAGGAGGTATCTCCTGAATGAGAGGAAAAATGTGATTTAGGAAAGTCTAGAAAACATGCTATAGTTTAACCTCAAGGAAGCATAGGAATTTTGATCCTGGGAGATCTGAGGTAGATTTGAACTGGTGGTATAAAAATGACTGCACACTGCTCCCAGGGCCCAGAACTGTACCACTCTACCTGAGGAATATATATATATATGGAGAGAGAGAGAGAGAGAGAGAGAGAGAGAGAGGGAGGTGTTTGTCTTAGCTGCTGGTAAGCGTTTTCCTAAGGCAGGGACAGAACCTGTCCAGTCCATGGACTGGACTTCTCCCTTGTCCAGTCCATATTCTGCTTCTCACTGGAAACAAAGATGTTTAGAGGCAAGCTGGTTTACCACAGTGCCACCAGTGTTATCAGGAGTGATGATTTAGCATTTATTTATACCCACCCATTAGGAAGTGATGGACAGTGATGCTCATGGCAATCTGCACCCACTGTTATTTAAAGGAGCCAGTTACAATTTCATGCAGTCCTGGTTTCTTCTTGTTGTCTCAGAAAGCAATTAGAAGTTTAATTAAAATCAGCACTGTCTTTATTGGCTACAACTGTAAATATCCTAAAATGATCAGACATGTGTCTGCAGCCTTTGGAATTGTGAATAGTGAACAGTTGCCAAGTGCTGAAATGAAGGAAAGTGTTGGCATGCATTTAAAACCCATATAAATGCTAAATTAAATCTTTTAGATTGGATAATAATCTCCATATTTTTTAAAAAAGCAAACTGTACCAACCTATTTTAAGTATATCTGTCTCAAAATAAAGCAAGGAGGCAAAGGGAAAGACTTATACTTCAGACAGAACAACATTACTCATCAGACTTTTAACTTTAATGATCACAAGGCTTTTAAAAGATTCTGTATGCAATACTGTAATGTAGACCATATTTTCAGCTGAATATTTACAACAAATAGAGTCAGTTCTATAAGACAAAATTAAGCTTCAAGAATAAGCTTTTGAGGGGCACTAGGACAGCACCATGGTGTGGAGAAGCTGATCACTTCTTGTGTAGTTCTCTTCTCCCCATTACACTGGAATCCTGACTTAAAGCTCAGTAGATTACAAAGATAATGTTTACTTTTAAAAACCATAATAGTTTTTGTTGAATTCATATTTCTTCTATTTTAATTTATGTCTTTAATTTAAGAAGAATTTGGCATATGTTATAGGCAAAGAGTCTTATTCAGTAGATGCTTTGGTTTGAGGAGAAAACCCTTACCAGCATGGGCTGGATCTAAGTGAGTGCAGATGTATAGATTTAGACTAACGTGGATTGGAAAACTTTCCTTATTTTGCTTGTTAAAGGTTAAATTATAGGCTTAATAGCTGACCTCTTCTTGATTAAAAGAAGGTCTACATTCATAAAGTGCCAGACTGTCAGAAAAATGGAAGAAGGAATTAAGGACTATGTAAAAAACAAAACAAAACAAAAAACCCCAAAAAACCCCAAAACCCCACAATACAACCCCAAAACCCAAAAAAATGAAAAATTAATGGTTCTTGTGGTTTGCATCCTTGAGTCTGATGTGCTCATCAGGCCTGCAGGACAGGAGTGTCCTTCACTTTGAAATGGCATCTCCTTGTTAACACAGTATCACACCCAGGATGTCCTAGAAGCCCTTATGGTCCATGTCGTGGGATTTAAAGCTGCGGGGTGCTTGAGTGTTTGGCTTGTTTGTTGTGGGTTTTTTGCATGCAAAAAGGAAACCTCACAAATGCACATAATTACTAATATTAAACAGTCAGTGTGTGGTAAAAATAACATTAGATTTTGGTGGAGTTATAGCCCCAAAGCTGTTCTTGCTGGTAACAGCCACATGCTCAGCCATTCCACCAGATTATGTCTGCCAACAGACTGATTATTTTGCAGTCTGTGGGTAGGTAGAGACTGTAGCCGTGGACAGAACTGCTACTAAAATGGCACAGAAAGCATACTTTCTGTTTCCTCTATCTTATCCTGAAATTACTCTTCCAATGCCCATTGCAGTGGCTTGGTTGAGAAGTTAGAGTTTACATTGTCTTCTCTATATGTGGGTGCTCTGCTTGGGGCTAGCAGTGGATTGCAGCATGATAGTGCTGGCTTCTCAATGTTAGAAGGTAATTTTTAAAATGAAATTTGTGACTCATTAACACAGAGAAGTCCAGATTTTCTTCTGTCACTGAGGCAGACATTCATCAAGTGTAGCCCCATTCTTCTGGTCTGCTTTTGTTAATCATTAAAAAAGAATTCCTGAAGAGGCCAAACTCCTCATCTCTCAGAAAGAAGAAAACAGCCACACTTCTTCTAGATGTATAGAAGGAACCATGAACATGATCCTTGATCTGAAATTTGGGAAATGTAGATGTTTTGGAACATACATAATGTATGTGGCGAAGAGCAGAAGGAAAACTGAATTTTAAAGGAATTCAAAATCTAGATCTCAGTTTTGGAGTCTGAACTCTGCATTGGTGTAATTTATTGCATGTTGCAAGTAGGCTTCAGGCAATAAGTTTGGTTAAGCATAAACTTGATAAGCATCAATTCCAGGATGAAAACATGATAGGAAACTTAAAAAATATCTTAACTGCTCTGTGCTTACAGTTGTAAACATACCTAAACTGAACCTCAGTTTCTCGACTTCCTATCAGTAGAAAGATATCACCAGACATGAAGTTATTTAGGTGTGCAAGGTTTCACCTTCCTTCCTGGCATATGGTAGGGGTCGTTAAGTAAGCATAGTAAGCTGGAAGCCTTATCCAATGTTGTGTACCTCAGGCTTTCAAAAATTGCATGTTGGATTCACTAATGAAATTTGCAAGTGTTATATATTTGCTTGCTTTTTGTCCATGAATATTGGACTACACCTCTAGAATCTGTCTTTAAAATTTATGTTGATAACCAAGTTTCAAGGAAAGTTTCAGAAGGCTTGTGGTAAAATCAGGAGCAAACCAATCTCTGTTTGTGATGGTTTGGGAGTTCCCTGCCCCCCGCACTTTGTAAAATGACCCAGACTAGAACTCAGCTGGCTGGAAGTTAAGGACTGAAGCTCTGTTTACAGCTCAGCACAATATACAAGCAAATATATACACTATATACAGGAATATTTACAGAAATATACAAGTTAAAGGTAATACAGAAACACAACACCCTTCCCAGAAATCGGAGTCCCCAGGAGGGGCTCCCAACCACCCTTCCACCTTCTCCCCACCCCTATGCCTTATCCCAAGCTTTGCCTTATGCGCAAGGTGAGTTTGGAGGATCGGCCGGGGTGGGGGTTATAAGGAAAGTGGTTAGTGGGGTTACTCAGCAGAGAGGAGAAAGAGCCAGAAGCTGCTAGACCGAGACGCTGTGCCCCAGAGACTGACTTATCTATGTTTTGAGTACTTACTCTTAAACATCTCAGCAAGCCTATGAGTGAAGTAGACATCACCATTGCTTCCTTCTCACAGCCCATAGTATAATTTTCTCTATTAAAATATTCCAGTTAGCCTCAAACCAGCACACTGTTTTGTAGTATGTTAAGTCCAGTATGAATAGTAATGCAGAACTAAGGTTAACATCCTTTTGTGTGTGATATACGTTCTTCCAGAGGAGACAGAAACGGGACTTGTTAATATTCATCCAGCATAATGCATCGATCATAATTTAATCACCTGTAGTAATATTTTACAGATTTTACTCAGATAAAATTTTGGATTTTGGAAAGAAATCAGTCTGGCTTATTTGAACACAGTCAAATAGACACACTGGGAACCTGCAGAGCTCTGGGTGTTTTCCATTTCTTGTAAGATCTCCAAAGCCAAATTAGAGCAAAATGTGTCATTAAAAGGCTATACAACTGCTGCAATTGTCTCTCACCAACCTGTAATTACAAATAGTTCCCACTGATTTGCCCCACTGACCTCCAATGAAGGCAAATGAGCATTTATTTGGCACTGTGCTTAAAATTGTCCTGTGGTTCTTGTTGTGCGCTGAACCTTTTTTTCTTTCCGCTTTGTTTCTTTGCTTTTAGAGAATCACGAGTTGGTAGTATTTGCCTGAAAGTTATAAAAACAGGAGAAAGAAAAACCATAAAACTGAAGAGGGAATGTGTTGGCAGAGAAAATCCTTTTGAAGCCACTGGGGAATTCCTACTGTCACTTGAAATGGCTGTGATGGGGGAGGATAGTACAAAGGCCTGGATTTAAAAATATGATTAAGATAAACAAGCAGTGTTTCTTATCCTTGAGCTGGTTACAATCTAATCCAAGCAGCTCAGTGTAAAAGTGCATTTTTGGCCTTAATTGATATTTTTAATAATGTCAGTGCACAGTCTGGAACGATCACATTTTGCTTTGACAGCGTAAAGCACTGTGCAAGTTTTCACCCGTACCACTGAACTATAAACATTGCCTTAGCCAGCCCACCAGGGCTTACATGTTTGAACTGGGAGCTGTCTTGCCACGAGGGTGGGAAGAGAGCTATTTTTCTTGCCCAAGCAGAGTTGTCACTGATGAGGGGACATCAGCAAGGGCTGATGCAAGATCTTTGGATTATGTGGTCCCGATCCCATTAACTGCCCGGCCCTGAACTCTCAAGGGAGCAGAAGTAGTTGCGTATGTGAGTATAAGCCCATGTGGGACTAGATCCTGAGACACCTTAAGGTTAACTACCTGTTTGCAGTGCAGTTTCAGTATTAACTGTGAGGAGAGAAATTCTTGAAGTACCTCTAGACACTAAAGCTCAATGCCAATCTCAGAATGGTTTAGGTTGGAAAAGACTTTTAAGATCATCCAGTCCAACCATTACCTAACCCAACCCGGTTTGCTGCTAAAGCACCCAGACTTTTAAGATCATCCAGACTTCCAGGGTTGAGGATTGAGTCACATCCCTGGGCAGCCTGTTTCAGTGAACCTGTTTCAGAGAACCTCTTTAGAGAAGAAATTTCTTACAATGTTTGTTTATTCGCTTTAAGAATGGTAAGTCCCTCTTATTTCTTTCAAAGTCTAGTTTTTCTTGGAATCCCTATCCATAAGCAGTACCTCCACTACTGGGCTGGGCTATTTCCCCTGGCCCTGAAGCACTTTCACCTCCAGGCAAACAAGACTTTTGCCAGAATGTGTTTTGTGTTTACTTAGAGCCAGACCTTGTTCTCAGAAGGGCATGAAAAATAAAGAATCTCAAAAGAAAATGAGAATAATTAGTTTTCTTATCCATGGCCTAAATCAAGGCTTTGTCTGTTTGTTGCTGTCATCAGGGTACATGAAGCAGGTGGTGGTTGTGGAAGCAGCTCTGGGTGCTGGAAGCCATCCAAGCTACTCTTCTGGGTTTAGATGTTCTTGAACAACTCTGGGTAGCAAAGCATTACCTCCAGACTACCCCTAGATTACTGTCCCAATGCAGTGGACCTGTCTGCTCTGTCTGGCTAAAATGATGCTGACATAAGTAATAATAAAATACAGGAAAATATAATAGAGATTGGCAGGCTCTCTGTAGCAATTTCCATCACTTCAGTTCTTTCCCTTTCAGTACTTTGCACCTCAGCTTTTGCCCTGTCCCCAAACCCAGGAGCACAGAGAGTAAAATCTACAGGAGGGAAAAATGACAGCTTTTTCAAGCAGCAGTTATGGTTTGATTTAGAGTTGAGGGTGAAAAAAAGCTCACCAACAAACAACAACAAAACCAAAAGAAACAAAAGCAGAATGCAACAACATAAAAAAGCAACAGCCCCAAAACAGGAAAGGAAGAGAAAGTAATTTTCCAACTGTTTTTTTAATTTAAAAACAAATAATCAAAATTTCATAATCCTATAAGACTATGCCAGTTTTATCTTTCTCAACTAACTTTGTTTATTTGTGGTAGGAAAAGTTTTTGCTTATATTCACTTAAACTAGCTTCTTTTTTTATTTTGGTGTACTTAGCATTTATGAAAATGCAGGACAGTGTTGATGAGGGCCAAGCACCATGTGCAAACCTTGCAGGCTCCTCACACCAGCACTCAGTGAGGACCAGCCTCTAATCCAGTTAGGACATTTATAATTCCTAATGGGGTAATTGAAAGTTCTGCCTTCCAGTGCCTTCACTTACATTATTTTTATTTTATACCTATTTACAGCATATGCATTTCCATCCTTTTAAAAATAAAATTCTCAGTGCTTCTCTGTTTTTAGAAGCACAAGGTCACTGTTTTGATGGTTAAGAGTTTCAAAAGGAAAAAAAACCCCCACGCTAATTTGTTTAATCTCGTTTGTTTGAAGAAATGAGCAATGGCATTATTTTTATTATTGCTGCTTTATCTGAAATACATACATCTCTTTTATGCTCTTTGGTGGACTAAAATTATAAATAATATTTTAAAGTTAGTTTGCTGGTAGGAAAAGAAAACTCGGGACAAGCTGGCTGTGTGGTCACCCTGCAGTGTCAGCTTAAAGAGCTGAGAACAAACACTGGTGAACAGAAGGCACCATTGGGGTAAGATGGTGGAAAATGGGTTAAGCTTCAAAGCTGTTCCTCATGAGAGTAAATGGGAAGTAAGATGTGGAAATGCTATACCTTTGCAGCTATATGAATGCAAATGAAATTTATCTTCACCCCAAGAGCTGATGTTGATATAGAATCATAGAATGGTAAGGTTGGAAGGAGACCTCAAGGATCATCTAGTTCCAACTCCCTGCTATAGGCAGGGACACCTCCCACTAGTACAGATTACTCAAGGCCTCATCCAGCCTGGCCTTGAACACCTCCAGGGAGGGAGCAGCCACAACCTCCCTGGGCAACCTGTTCCAGTGCCTCACCACCCTCACTGGAAAGAACTTCCTCCTGACATCTAGTCTAAATCTTCCTTCTGCCAGTTTAAACCCATTGCCCCTAGTCCTGTCATTGCAAGACCTTGTAAATAGTCCCTCCTCAGCCTTCCTGTAGGTCCCCTTCAGATTTTGGAAGGCTCCTATAAGGTCTCCTCGAAACCTTCTCTTCTCCAGGCTGAAGAGCCCCAACTCTCTCAGTCTGTCCTCATAGGAGAGCTGCTCCAGCCCTCTGATCATCTTCGTGGCCCTCCTCTGGACCCACTCCAACAGTTCCATGTCCTTTCTGTGCACATCCAAGTATCCAAGGCTGGTCTCTGCGGGGGTGAGCACTGGGCTGTTACCAGTTTGTCCACCTGCAACTATTTCTGCCTCTGTAAGAGGAGAGGAGCCATGGGCATGGTTGGCCTCAACATGAGAATACCTAGAGCTCCGAGTGCTGAGCTATCTGGGATTTTAAGAAAACAAATATCTTAGATATATGTGTTTCCATCCAGGGGCTGCTACTCTGTATGTCCTCCCTTTGCCTCCTGCCAATGCTGTAAAGCACGAGGTTGCTCTGAATTTTGACTTGGTTCATTGCTCCCAGTGTACAAGAGCTTCAATTCATTGAAAATACAAAGTCAGGAATCTCTCTGGGCCGGTTCCTCCTTGCTGAGTTAGGTATGTGGTAAAAGAAAGAAAAATTGGTACTACTGTGTGAAATACTGTGCTGACTGTGTCTGTGCTGACTGCATCACCAGCCAGCTGGCTCCTCAAGAAATCCCCTCTGAAACCTGTGAAACACTTCAAGTTCACACAACCTCAGTAGCCAGGATTTGCCAAGGTTGTCTGGGATCCAAGCCACCTTGCATACGTGTAGTTCAGCATGCCAGACTCCTGAATAGTGTATTTGGAGCTGGTCGATGGTTATGTATTTACTAAACAAACCTTGTCTGATTATATCAAATCACATCCTCTTTGTGTATCACAAGCAAATGACAAAATAACCTCCTCTTATTTTTCATGGCACACATCTGCTCTGGGATGGGGAATGCAGGCAACTGCATACAAACTCAAGGTTTGGTGTTTAGATAAAAACTGTCTCTTTGCAACATTTCCCTATGTCTATCTTCCACACCAATGAAGAACTCTTTGTATTGTCTGTACTGATCCAGAGATCAGTGGCAACACGGCCAGGAGTTTTACTGCACAAGACCTAATGCACTGTACCAGATCCTGGTTTATCTTTGAAATTTCCAGATCATCAATGAGGAGGCAACATTCAAATAGGAATCTTCCAACTTGGAATCACTTGACCTTGGATTTTTGGCACGGTGCCAAAAAACCCCAAAACCCCCAAAGTATTATTACTTCTGCTTTGGGATAGCCAGGGCAAATCTGGGACTCTAGCATTAACACCAGCCCAGTCCAGGGATCTTCCAGATAATCAGAAGACTCTTGCTAAAATGGATTTCACAGCCCTAACACAGTTAAGATACTTGATATTTACAATTTACAGTTTCTTATAATCATACCCCTAATCCTGGATTTAATATCTCAGAGACAGGCCCAGGGTCTGCACCCTCTGTCTCACCAAATGCATATTGTATGGCTTTTTGGAAGAAGGAGCTTACATAAATATTCAAGACATCCTCAGCAGTAGAAAAGGCTCAATTATAAACACTTACCTGGCAAGGTAGGAAGCGATTTCGGTTTGGCTCACTGTTGTCTGTCTCTATCCAAAGCACAAAGCCAAGGTACTTTGAGCCTGCCAATGCTAAAGAAGTCAGGCCTCCCAACAAGATCACCAGAAGTTCTATTTTTGAAATGGTTTGGGTTTGCTTTCCAAAAGATAAGAGTTTAAAATATTAAAGAAACAAACATCTGTCAGGGCCCGTAACTCAGTCTTGATAGGACTTCTGAGACAAAGTTTTCAACCAGCATTCTCATTCTTTCCATTCCATTTACAGGTGAATGGGAGAGCTACTAAGTTTTAATAGCAGGGGTCCTCTCCAGTCTTTCATATGCATATATCACACAGAGGCCTCCCAGCTGTCTATCAAAAGTGATCCTAGGATTCTGTCCAAATTGACCAATATATCCATCAATACTCTTTACAAACTTTAAGAACCATGGAAAACCTGAGCTTAAAGGACATTTAGGTACAGTGGACTTTATATAGACATGTATTTTAGATCTGATCCACTCCTTGGCTTTTTGAATCTTCTGCAAAAAAACCAACAAACCAACCAACCTTCTGAGTTTATCAATGTAAGGTAAACTTAAGCTCAGCTCAGCTTGCGTTTTGGAGACATCCTCATCACCAGACTGTTTGTGTCACATGTACTACAGTGATTGGGCTGCTCAAGGGACCAACACTTCCCAGGTATGTGTGTCTTCTACTCCAAAGGTTCTGAGGACCACAAAACCCTTGGTCTGTATGCACTGTGTTGTTAATCATACCTGAGCTAACATGGGTACCAAAGCAGCCTGATAGCATCAATGTGGAGTTCCCAAGGGATTCTCAGAAGAGTGGAGGTGAATTCTCTGTAGTCACAGCTTTAGTGGGTCTGTTACTCAAAATGCTGTGGTTTGCACTACAGCCACTATTCTGTCACTTCTTTAGGCGGGATACAAGTTTGTAATAATCGGACACAGAAGCCACTGTAATCCTGATACATAGCCATAGCAAGTGTGCCGGCAGGTAACCAGTTAGATTTACTTTGGTTACTTACCAGTTTTACCATTTTCTGTTTGTGGAGTGTACAAGTCATGACTGAACTTACCTATAAACTTTACTACTACTCTGAAGTCTGCTTCCTCTGACCTGCAGATCATGGTATTGACATTGTCTCACAATCAAATTTATTTCTTCACTCTTTGTTGTCCGATTTTGCTGGCAACTGCAAGGAAATGAAGACAAGAAATGCTAAAAGTAAAAATTACCTTTGTGGTGATTCAAATTAAGAGTTAGGAGTTTTGGGTGAGTTGGAATTTTTTTTTTTTGGTGGGGTTTTTTTTGTTGTGGTTTTTTTTTGTTTGTTTGTTTTTTTTCCCCTTTAACTGAAGCAGTCTATCAGAGGAGCAGGCCTGAATTTCAGGTATAGTCTATGATAAAAATGAAGATTGCTTTCTTAACTCAGGATCAGCTATGGTAAACTTCAACAATGTGTGTGTGTGTGCATGAGACAGTGGAAGATAAAAGAAGTTTTAAGAGAAGGACTTACTGAGTGGAGAGCTAGGAGCTGTGTCAGCTGCAGCACAGTAATCCTCTTGCGTCAGACAGAAGTGGTGGAGGCTGGCAAAGGGGACTTGGTGAAGATAAAGACATTGAAGATATTGAAAACATCCAGCAAGTCAGTAACTTCTTTGTTTGTGGTGGTGTATTTCCTTAAATCAGTTTGCTTGGAATGAGTTGTCTGATAACAACATTGCTTCTTGTTTGAATGAGATGTGGGGATATTTAATTTGTGTCATCAGAGGTTAGATAATGCTAAATCAGGGGTACTGTGCTGACAGATGGGAATGCTTAGTCACAATTAGGCACTCCTGGAGGCTTCAAGTCTATGATCTAGCAGTACATTTGTCTTCTTACAAATGATAAGGGAATGAGATCCTCTACAGAAGCATTGATTGAGTATTATTTTCTCTCCTAATTCTTTAAAGTTCATCTGATCCTTCATAAGAACTTGTGTCTGCTTATTCTATTTAATTTAATGCAATACTTTAAGTCATTCAACTTATCCACAGGTAGTACAGGAGGACTGATAAAAAGCTGATATAAGTGTCTTGTTCAGCAGCAAAATCTTATTTTACTGAGGCATGGAAGAGAAATAGATGCTGACACTGAGAGAAAATCCTGCTGGTATGCTGGATACATTCATGGCAATTAGTCAAGGAGCTATCAGCAGGAATTCTTACGTTTCTTTTGTCTGTGGCATCTTGAGAATATCCATTCCCAAAGTACAATAAATTTCAGGAGGGGAAAAGTGCAACAAGGAAATTCCAGATATGCAATACAGTGGTTTTTCAATGTTATAGTGAGGAGAACATTTGGGCTTGTAAGAGCATGGAGACTGCAATACAGATCACACCAATACTCCACTTAGTGCAAATTTCTGGGTGTTTTGTGTTTTTTTTCTTTGTGCTTTTGCCTTCTCTGGGTCTTTTTTATTTATTTCATCCCTGCTTATTGAGAAGGAAGTGCCTATAAAACATATTGCAAAAGCAGTGTGCTCTTTATTTTAGTGTGTTACATTTGTCATATAATTATGAATCTGTTCAGTAGAAGAGTTTCACAGCATGCTTTCTTTGCAGCATCCTTTGAGAAATGGAGGCTTCTATCAGCTTGTGTGCCTACTTTTCCTTAATGATTGCAATCTTCTGACACTGAAATTTATTGTAAAACTAACTTAATCTTAGTGGAAATGGGATTTCATCTAGTGTGTGTGTGTGTGTGTATACAGAAAGGTCTAAACAGCTACCCTGATAACTATTGATACAAGATTAGGATTCATAAGGAAAGTGTCATAAAGACATTGTTGATTTGGGTCAGAATTGGAACAATCTGAACTTTTTTTGAACTGACATCCTCCCTCCTAAAAGCCACAAAGAAGATTTCAAGGCTAAATGATTAGTCATGAGAAAACATCTGGCTCAGGAACTGCAGTCTGGGCTCCCTTGATATGGGGGGGTGGGGTGGGGGGGGTGTTGCTTAGAGGACCACAACAGCAAAAATAAAATATCCTCCATTGTTGGACACTTTCAGGAGAGCAGAAGTGGAAAGAAATTTGTCTCTGAGGAGGGGAAATTTGCTGCAGAAGAGAGAAGGGGAGCAAATGAAGGAATTATAGGAGGAGAAAAAAACCCAACATTAATCTATGGCCCTTGTGATCTACCTTGGTGGTGCATTTAGAGATTCACCACTGTAAGAGCTGTAAAGGGGTGTTGGGTACCAGAGCATCCCTTGGGATATATGCAGGTTGTGATGTAGCACTGTATCTAGACTCTCATAGCAAAGAACTTGTCCTGTGAAGACTTCGCTCCTTACTAGAAGGGTATTTGGGTTCATTCCTCATCATACTCTTTTGCAACCTCAATTATGAAAAAGTTCAAGCAAAAGCTGTGTACACAGCCCCATGGAAAAGCCACTGTGGCCTTGAATCTTTCCTCCCTCTTCAGATGTTGCCGGAGATGCATTCTTTCAGACACTGATATTGTCTAGGTTCCAGACTGAGCCATTTTGGGATTGTAGCTAAATATCATATTGTTGAAATTACTGCTGTTGATATTAAATTGGCTGGATGGTGACTCTTGCTTGAGGTTAGCACAAGAATAAATTCCTCCTCTAACGATTGCTTTCAGGTTCAGCGCCACTAACATTGTGCAGCAAATCTGTTCTGAATGCACTTAACTAAACCTCTTGGCATTAACAGATGTGTTGCTTCCACTGGTGTACACAAAACAGATCTTGCAGAATTTCTTTGTTTAGGAAATCTGGGCTCTTGAAATCAAAAGGGTGAACTGAATGTTTAGAATAGATTTGTATATATTTTAATTCTTGCCCTGTGAAAATAGCATCCTGTCTCTTCGATGAGATACCTTTGCATTAATGTCCAATGCCATTGATAAGATGTATCTTAAAATTTGACTTCTCAGTACAGTGCCATATACTGTTTCAGTGAGAAATATTTTTCACTCATTTTATATTCATTTAAAACCTGCTAGTGCCAGTAGAGAACCCCTGAAAAGTAGTATTTCTCTGCCAAAGTAAGTCTGGAGATACACGGGGGATAGAACATGACAAGCTCAGTGCTCTGCTCAGTCATATCTCATTTGCTTGTTAGAAGCAGCGTTTCCATCTTCCCTGTTCTCTTTGGGCTGTCTGATGTATGTGGATGTTGCTCTGTGTTTGTTCAGCACTTGTAATTTTCACAATACTGTATGAGGTGCAGATAACACAATTATCTCTTCCGTGGGAATTTCATAGCCTAGAAAACAGAAAAACAAACAAACAACAAAATAAGCACCTGAGTCAGCTAGTAGATAAGTTGCTCAGCCTGACTTAGAGGGGACATAACAGCTGTATAGAAAATTTACATGTGTACATGAAATATTCTGATCTTGGAAAAGGAATGAGCCTTTCGGAGAAGTCACTATACATGGGGAACGTGAAATCTCTGTACCAGTATTTGGGTGAGAGGAGAACTGTTGGATTTAGTTTTTTGATCATAGCTGCAGAGCATGAGACAAGGAGGCAAACTGAGATGGGAGAGGTGAGACCTGTGTGTGTTGCAGTTTCTCAGGCATGTGAAGGGAAGCAAGGATGGTAGATGGGCAACCAGCAGTAAATGAACTGATGGGGTACCCATCTTTTGTGATGCTTAAGGGTGAGCTGTCCTTGAGATGGTGGGTGGTGGGGAGGCCACGTCTCATGATGAGGACAGAGGGGCTGTGGTCAGCATTGGGTGTCTGCTTTAGGTGGCATCTTAGCCAAAGGGTCTTCTGATGGAATTTGCAGCCTTGCACTTTCTAGCAGAAGTCCCTGTCTTCTGAATGGAGGAAGACTGGATTGGAAAGGATCATAAAGGAGAAAGTGGTTTATTTTGATGATGACTTTCTGACCGTTGTTCACACTGCTGATATGTAAACTCTCTTCTGTCTCTGTTCTGTCTTTTGTACAACCTCCTGCAATCTGCAACATCCAAGTGACACTAGTTATGTTTATTAAAACTTTTGTATTTTAAACAAACTTTTGTATTCTTTGTATTTTAAACAAACTTTTGTATTCTGCCTTTCTTACAGTTCACTTCAAGTCTCTTCTTACTTGATCCATTACTAGTCTGAGTCCAAAAGCAAAGTAATCTTTAAAATTATTCCTAATGCCTATGGGGACAGTGTGGGAGGCACTATCTCAACAGACCCTTCTGGAGACTAACAAAAAGCAATTGCTTAACCAAGGAGGACTTAACCTATACTTTATGCACAGAAATCAATTTGGGGGTGTTTTCATAGTAGGGGAGACAGCTTCATGGCAAAGGCTCTGCTAGAGGAGTTCACCGTACATTAAAAAGTGGCATATTTTTATTTATACTGTGAAACTGAGTAATTTGCTCCTTTTATTAACCTGTAGAAGTGCAGTTGCCAGAGGTCTAACAAAATCACCAGAGCTGAGGCCTCCCTAATAATTACAATCAGTTTCCAGCTTTAACTTATGAAAAAGAAACACGATGGTATTATGTGCAAAGCTATTATTAACTGTGTAAGTCTTTGTAATTAATTTTCTGCCTTCTCCTAACAGCCTTTTTGCCTTGGTCATTTGCATTATAAATCTTTCTTAAAATGCCATGGGTTTAAATTTTAAAAATTGAATGTAATTAATGTATACATAAGTCCTTTTGTGTTGTAAACAACACTAGGAATCCTGACTGAATAACTAAACAGATCTTTTAATTCTTCTGTTGTTACTAGACTACTAAACACTGTCAAGAATTTTAACACCATCGTCTCTAGTGATGGATCTGATATAAATAGCTAGATAAAATTCTTCTCAAAGCCTAAGTTTTCTGTTGTTTATATGGCCTTAGATAGCTATTCACAAAGCATAATCAGCTGAGATAAACCTTTGGCATGTTTAGAAATACCTGGGACATGTGACCTGTAACATCTCTGTAAAGAACAGACAAAGATGTAGGAAAGGCTTTGCAAAATTTATTGAGAAACAGCTGAACAAATCCAGTCTGTGTTGTTTTTGAAAGACCAGTGCCATTGTTGGTTGAGAGATACTGCCAGTTCTCTGGATAATAATTTTTGAGCCCAGTGGGAATAGGCTGAGTATGAATCAAGTTATATCATTATTAGACTGCAGAGAAGCTCTTTTGTAATGGATGGTTCTGAAAGCCCAAGCTGGAGAGAAGGCTTTGCATCGAAATATGTCTTCCACCCCAGGGAATCTCTCCACAAGACAGAAACCCACGAGAAATGGGTATTGTTAATGCTAGTGTTGATTGTATTTAATTAGAGCATGAGGCTGGGAGGCAGTAAATTTGGCTTTTTGGTTGTGGGGTGGTGAGTTTTTTTTCCTTACTCTGACCTTGACTTGCTTCAACTGCTTGGGTGATTTTTTTTTTTTTTTTTTAAACCCTCTTGTATGATCTTTAAAAGGATTACAACATTTTTTCCCCTGTCTTATTCATGGCAATAACATTATGCTTTTCCTAGAGAAATGGCATTTAGCCTTTGTGTCATCCAAAACCACTTCCTCAATGCTATGTGTGTGATATTCTTGTTAACAGGGGTGTGTCTGGAGACTGGTTCATTTGGCCCAATGAGAAGGGCAGTGTTACTGAACTTGGATACTTACAAGGAAGTGTGATCGAGGATTAGCATCTAAGACCCTTTCAGAGATTGGAAGGGCCCAAAACCCCACTCTTCTGCAACATCTAGGGAAGCACAAACACAAAGCCATCATTTAAGGTTGAGTGAAATCTATCTGAGTTGAATCAGTGAAAGCTTTCACAATTGTTTTGGTAAACCTAAGCTTTTAACATCAATTAATTAATAAGAGAATATCCTCACAAGGAAACTCAAGAAGCATACTGTCTACCTTGAAAGTTCAAACTCAGTTTGCACCTTGATGAAAACAAGAGAATGTTAAAAAGTTTGGAAACGCCCACTGAAAATGAGAAATGCTAAAGACACTCCCTGACTGTGCTTTTTATCTGTACTTCAGGCTGTTAACCTAATAGGCACTCATTGATAAGGACATTCAAAACCTATTAATAAATTGATGAGAGAAGTAATGAAAAACAGATGAGCCTGGGAAAACTCCCTTCCCAGCTACATATCAATCTGAAGATACTTTCCAGCCTTCTAAGCAACCAATCTGAAAAGCCATTTGCTTTCAGACATATCAGGATGGAGTTCTAGCAGCTGGAGCTGAGTGAATAATTACTTCAATTAAAATACATTCAGCAAGAGGTCAGTGAATATTTGGTGTAACAACATATATAGTACTTAGCAGCTTAAACGCGTGCAGATTTTTCAGCTATGTATATATACAAAATGTCACTTTGGGCGGGTTGTGGGAAGCTCAGGATAGCAGCCAGGAGGTCTGGTTTTTATAGCCTTGCTGTCCAGCAGTGGTTGTGGTGATCTGTGGGGTGGAGGTCTGATGGGAGTCCAGTGGTCACAGGCAAGGTGCTGCCCTCCCTGGGGTAAGGCTCAGAGAAAACATGGTTTCACATCATGAGCTGGGACTGCAGACTTAGTGACACCCAAGTATATGAGTACTGAGCACACAGCTGAGTTATTATGTAATAACTGTACAAAAATGCTGTTAAGCTACACAGGCAAGGTTATGGAGCAGGTCATCTTGAGTGCCATCACAAAGATGTTGAGCTACTGGAAAGTGCCCAGAGAAGGGTGACAAAGCTGGTGAGGAGCTGGAGCACAGCCCTGTGAGGAGAGGCTGAGGGAGCTGGGGTTGTTTAGCCTGGAAAAGAGGAGGCTCAGGGGTGACCTCATTGCTGTCTACAAGTACCTGAAAGGAGGTTGTAGCCAGGTGAGGGTCGGTCTCTTCTCCCAGGTAACCAGCAACAGAACAAGGGGTCACAGTCTCAAATTGTGCCAGAGGAGGTATAGGCTGGATATTAGGAGGAAATTCTTCACACAGAGAGTGATTGGCATTGGAATGGGCTGCCCAGAGAGGTGATGGAGTCACCGTCCCTGGAGGTGTTGAAGAAAAGACTGGATGAGGCACTTAGTGCCATGGTCTAGTTGATTGGCTAGGGCTGGGTGATAGGTTGGACTGGATGATCTTGGAGGTCTCTTCCAACCTGGTTGATTCTATGATTCTACGAAATTAATTGAAGTTAATACAGAACAGTTTTTCTCCATGGTCTGTCTGAGATGTCATGATCTAGTATCCACAAACACAGATTTCTAGGTCTTGAACCCATTTAAGTTGTGATGAGTAGCTAAGGCACCTGACAAAGTGGTCAGAAAAAAGTGTCTTCTAACTCTTTAGCAACCCACCTGTCCTGTTTGTGAAGATATTGATTCTACCTGTCCAAAACCATGAGCATTTTATTTAGACAGAAAACATTATTAATTTGACAGCATTTTCCTTCCCTCTTTTTTAGCCTTTCACTATGAGTATCTGGGTCTGCAAAGTTTGTATTCCTTCCCCTCTTTTTGTTTGTGGGGGTTTTTTTGTGTTTTTTTTTTCAAATGGAATAGTTCAAATTCATTGAGCCTCCACCATTGAATGATAGCACTGCGCAGCTGAAGGGCACAGACCCAAATTGCAGCAATTGCACCAAGTTCCCAGTAAGCCATCAAGAAGTCTGTTATATGACAAATAATAGCATCACACCATTAAGCTTTTCTGCTGTGTGCAGCAGGTCAGGATGCATGTATTGACTTTTACACTGGCTGCACCACGTTTTAAAGGAATGTATTTTACTTAACCAGAGTCATTAAAGATCTGAGCCATAGCAGTTGAATTCACTTGGCTTGTAAAAAAACTGTTTTTTTCTGGACCAAAGTCCCATTTGATACAAAGATAGAGAGAGAGATGGAGAATTTACTTAGGTCTTCCTATAGTAGTCTTCCTTTCTGTAGTCTTTCCCATCTGATTTTTTTTTTTCCCCCTATGTGGCAGTAACTAGATACTCTAATGCAGTCAGATGTTTTATTGCTGGTAAAGTAAGCTTTTTAAAGTCTCATTTTAAGATTACTTTTTTTTTTTTTTTTTGGATGGTAGTTTTCCATATAATTTCCAGAATTTCAGTCCCACTATAGCAATACCACCTACAATCTGCAATAGTTTTCTAGTTTCTTTTCAGTTCTCTGTTTGCAGATCCCTTTGCAATATCATTAGATAAAGGACTCGGGTTCAGCTGCTGTAGCTCATTAACCTAAATTCCTTCAGAGCTGCTGCTTTCCAGAGACAGGTCCCACTTTGCTGCAGGTGTTGTTTCTTGTATGATTTTTCACCTTGCTTTATAAGAGTATGTATTTTGGAACAGATTGCCGAGCAACCCAGAGTGCTGCTGTATTGAACTGTCCTGCCTTCATCAACACGTGCTGCTTTACCAAGCTCTGTATCAATCAAAGATATCAGCAGCAAAGTTACTTTTACTCCCTGAACACTGGAGGAAAATAAATGAATTTGAGCATAACACCCATCCCTTGTATAGAGTTTCCTGCTGATAAATACTTGTGAGATATGTCAGTTGGCCAGGTCTGAACGAGGGCATCGAGTCAGTCACCAGCAAGTTTGCAGANGAGAGAGTCATTCCCCACTGGAATGGGCTGCCCAGGGAGGTGGTGGAGTCACCGTCCCTGGAGGTGTTCAAGGCACGTTTGGACGTGGCACTTGGTGCCATGGTCTAGTCTTGAGGTCTGTGGTAATGGGTTGGACTTGATGATCTTTGAGGTCTCTTCCAACCGTGCTGATACTGTGATACTGTGAATTAATTTAATGGACATTTCACTGGTACTCTGGGATGCTAACTTTTGAGTGTTGTACCACACTAAGTAAAAAAACAAAAAAACAAGTACACTATATCAGTACAACCAGACTCCAGCAAACAAACCTGCAATGTCATTAAAGAATGAGGTTAGGTTTGACAAGATATTTCAGCAGCTGAAGTATGCTCAAGATGTATTGACCATATTCATTGTTGATGTCAGACTCTCTAGTTTACAGTTGTCCTAACTGTTTGCTTGTTCTTTTTCAGTGTTGACACAGCATTAATTCTCTGCTAAAGATTTTTCCCTGGTGTAATATGCAGATTAAACTTCATAATAAGGCTCTAAGACTTTTGCATCTTGCTGGTTTCTGTTTGTGGTTTTGTTTTGTTTTGTTGTTTGTTTCTTTCCCATAGATGCTGTCTGACAGTGTGTTCAGTTTTTCATTACCTGGAGACGAGTTCATTTTCTTTAGATGATGGGAATTGATTGTCCTACTTCTTTCAGGTCACAGTGCTTTTGTCACTGGTAACATTTCTATTTCTGGTGTCTAGCAAAAAAGAGGCTACATAATTGCTAGGATTATAATTGCTGTGATTTCTTTTTCTGTAGACATTTATATCAGAATTTAAAGTGTAGAGAAATACAGCCGAGGAAGAATAATATACTGTAGGAAGTAGATGATCGCTCTCTTCTTACAGAATGTTCAATCTAAAATGAAAGTTCAACGTGGCTTCTGGAGAAGCATGCTGGGTAGTTTTCCCTTTAAAGACTTTTCCTCCTTTTGCAGTGAAACCTTTTCATGTAAGGATTTACTTCCTTAAGAAGATCTCACGCTGCTTAATGTCAGTAGCTACACCCACGGCTAGTCAGGAGGTAGATGCCAGAAAGGCAGCCTGCTGGGTTTGGACTCCCGTGGCAAGCTGGGTGCCCTTCTCAAGGAGAGGAAAGAAGATGAATGCTGCCTCATGCAGCAGTCAGTAATTTTCCCTGGTTAAAATGAAGTTTTCAATATAAAGTTTTATACTCCTTCCCCCACAAGCTTAGTTGAAATACTTACATTTTTTGTTTAGAAAGCATAAATCACAAATCACTATCATTTCATGTACTTGTGCATGGCAAAAGCCAAAGCTATCTACTTGTTCACTATAAAGACCTATGTTATTGTGACTTATATTAGATTTGCTTTTTTTGCTGTTTGAACTCCTATTCTTTGATGTTGTTGTGATCTATAAGAACATGGACAGTAAATTGTGTTTCTGTCTGACTTGTGCAGTTCAACTTTTGCATACCATCTTCGTTATATCCAAAGCTGACTGTATTCCAGTGGTGCATTAGGCAATCTGGAGAAGATCTGAAACACATGACAACATTACCACAGCTTAAGAAATTACTATGATTTAATAACTGACTACAACAATTGCAGGGTACTTCAAATCAGATGCTATTTACAATATATGTACAAAAGCCTAGACATGTCTATTCAAGAAAAGTCTACTAGGATGACCAGGAAAATGCAGAAGTTATATATGGGGAGCTCACTGCAAAGATATGACCTGTTCATTTATCTGGAAGAATGAAGATTGAAAGTAGATAAGGTTTATTTTCCTGTAAATACAGGAGGAGATAATCATAGAATGGTCTGGATTGGAGGGGCCCTCTGAAGGTCATCTAGTCCAACCCCCTTTGCAGTCATCAGGGACATCTTCAACTAGATCAGGTTGCCCAGAGCCTTGTCAAGCCTCACTTGGAGTATCTCCAGGGATGAGGCCTCTACCACCTCCCTGGGCAACCTGTTCTGGTGTTCCACTACCCTCATAGTAAAGAATCTGTTCCTAACATCCAATCTAAATCTACTCTTCTCTAGCTCAAAGCCATTGCCCCTTGTCCTATCACTACAGGCCTTTGTAAAAGATGGGGAGAGAAAGTTTACAAAGGCCTGTAGTGATAGGACAAGGGGCAATGGCTTTGAGCTAGAGAAGAGTAGATTTAGATTGGATGTTAGGAATAGCCAGCACTCCACCACTAAAAGTTACCGAACTCCATGTTGCTGTCTAACCCAGACTGTCCCAGACTATCAGGTCAAGGTAGCTTGGATTAGTAACAGGTCTTTGAACTTTTCTATAAGTTTTCCAGGAAACAGGAAGTCTGAACTTGGCCATTGTGAAATTTTTCAAAGGTCCAGATAGACCCTTTAAAATCGTGACGTGTTTCTAGTGTGTGGATCTTGGGCTAACTTAGTTTCCTGTGGCCTTCAAGCATCCCACAAATACTTCTTATGGTAGATGGAAGAAGTTGAAAGGTCCTGTGACCTGCTGAGCACTATATATGTGTACTGCATGACTGGGATGGTGTGAGCATGTGACTTGTTTCAATCACACTGAAGAAAAGGGGAGACTGTGGAAACCGTGGGTGGCTATTACCCAAGTGAGAAGCAAATCTGGGCCGTGGCCAGTCATCAGGGACTAATTATCCCCTTTCTATGCGGCTGGGCCCTGGAGCACGGTCTTTAGAGAGCATGGCTGGTGTTGCTCAGCAAAGGCTGCAATTATGGCTGGTCCTCCTGTACTCCCTAAATCCCTACCACATCTACCACTGCAGAGAACACAGCAAAATCAGGCACAGAAGTTCAGTGTGAGCAGTTTTACAGTGCTTTTATTTATCATCCAATTGATTGCCTCCCCCCTCTTTGTTTTCTGACTGATTGGTAATTTGATAAATTCAGAATGCTCCTGGTATATGGTTGGCAGACTTTTTTTGTCTTTCATTTTGTGTTGTTCAAAGAGAAATAATTAATTCTGCTCCTGCTGAATTCAATTCTGTTGCAACTTACTTTTTATGCCTCATCTTACCACTTGACAGACAAATATGTTTGTGTAAGAACTGCCTTATTAAAGTGGGATAGCTCGATAAACCAGAAGTAAACCCGATGCATACCAGTAATATCGTTGCCTAACAAAAGCCAAATCCCATGCAAGTGTCCTTGTTTATTGTTCCAGATTACATAAAAGTTGTGCCAGCTTGTGATGGGAAATAAACTCTTATTTTTCTTCTGATATTTGAGTTTGTGGGCAAAAGAAAAGAGGAAATACTCAACTCTTTGAACAGGAACGCCATCAATCCCTAACCCTGAGGTAGAAGCCAGACGTCTGGATGCTGTCTCTGTGCCTCTCCTGGAGGTCTGTGGGAGGGTAATTTTAGAGTAAAGATGATCCACATTGTTGGGTGCCAAATAGCTGGATACTGACCACAAATATTGTCACATTTGAATGACCAATGTTTGTGTTATTCTGGAGGTAGGTGTTTCTTTTTGTCCTGCCAGGGCTTTGCTTTCTTTATGAGCATCTCTGCTGAGGAGGAAATGGAGTCGTTGAGTGCAGCAGGTCAGCAGCAATTCCATCATTTGGAGTAGCCTCAAGATGTTCAGAGAGAATAACCTTCTTTTCTCCTTATTAAATGTTAATTCCACAATGGCTTTTGAAAACCTTTCTTTGCTCGGGTATTTGGTTGGTATGTGCAAATCCTGGTGTTGTATGGATGTGGGCTGAATATTTCAGTTACTGCAGACTACTGTGTTCCCATAGCAATGGAGAAACCTTGGCACCTTTCATAGGCACTTGCATGATTCTCAGTAAGGAAAGGCAATGAAGAGAGAAAAATGGTAAATCCTACACAGGTCCTAGTTCTCTGGGACAGTTTTTCATATCTGTTCTTTGCTGAGGGGGAAATGCTGACGTGGCAGTATTTGCTGACTTGATTAAATCAAGCCAAAAAGGAAGATGACTGGTATGTATATACTAGGGTGACAGTGCTCACATGGATACATGTTTAATATCCTGGCTGCCCTGTCTACAGTTGTCAACAGGCAGAGTTGTCCTATTTATGTATTACCACCACCCCTTCCCTGAGAAGAAGGAATTTGGGGACAGCATTTTCTCTGTAACTCCATTTTCCACTCAACCTTCCTTTTAATCATTGCAGAGTAAAGAAACCACATTGCAAATACTGATGCTTAGAGCTATTCATCATACAGCTGCATGATTATGGTTTTGCCAACTTTCAGGAGCAGCCAAATGTGGGAGAGGGTCTGACACAATGAATCAAGTGAGAGAAGCATCTGAGTATATTTTCTGTAAAATAATCTTCTATTATTTTTATAGTTTCTTTGCTTGATAAGCACAGAATCAGAGAAGTAGGAGAAAGGGGAATCTGGATTGCATATCCAGATTGTTGTCTTCTGAACAATGAATCTTAACAGTTAAGTCTGGAGAGCCACCTAGACTTCTGCCTTAATAGCCTCTCTGGGAGCAGAAGTTACAGACCTGTCACCTGAGTTTAGCGTCAGACAAGTTTGCTTGGACAAGGGTTGTGCCAGGATGCCTTACACTGGCTTGTCAGATAGAAGCAGCCATGGCCTTGCTGTATGAATGTTCAAGAATTAGCTTCAAGGGCTTCTAGACAGCACAGCACTTTAGGTCACTGTTGTAGGGAACTTTAACACCTTCTGTGAAAACATGGGTCAAAAATAACTTATGAATAGTTAAATGAAAGCATACTATATTGAAGATCTCTTTAATTAGTAGGAACAGACACATTGAATCTCCTATCTGTCAGATAAATTGAAGCAGGAAAGATGGGCAACACTTTAGCAATCAGAGTATGTGTAGGAGCTTGCCAGAGGATGTGGTAAGTTCTTTATTGCCCGGAATATTTCAATAAAGATTAAGTATCTTTCTGAAGTAAATGATCTAAGGTGGCCACAGCATGTAGCTTCATTTCTCAATAAATGCTAGAAAGCTTCTGCAACTTCTCTGAGTTGATAGATCTCAAGTCCTGTGATTGTCTCTTCTTTGTTCAGCACACAAGTATCTGTGCTTTGACTATTTCTTTGGGATACTTACGCAGTAAATTAACAGTGTTGATGAGGCAATTATTGACACAACTTACTGAATTTTGTACTTTTAGACCTGAAAAAAATTTAGGGTGAATTTAATAAAACATTTTTCGACTCATATATTTATAATATATGTCTAACTGGTGAAAAGAAAAAGCATACTTAAGTAAGTTGCCTTTCTTAAGGACATCAGGGAGGGCTGCGACATGATTGAGACTGAAAACATAGCCTGATTTATTTGTTTGTTTATTTATTTAATCTTAGCAGTTAAGAGAGCTCATGACATCTGTATTGTTACACCCTCTCTAGTTAAATTAGCTTGGTAATACTGATACCTGATCTGGTGATCAGGAGAACTAAAGTCCTCTCCCTGTTGGTAAGAAATAATGGAGAGAGAAAAGTGAGACAAGTCACATTTTGTGTCCTGTTCCTGAACTGAAAGAAGGATTTAGCTTGTGCATTTCAATCACTGCTAGCAGATACTCTCAGCTGTCTGGTTGAAAGAATCTTGACAGAAGTTGTAGTGAAATAAGATGAAATATGCTGAATGCTTTTCACTACATAGAATTTTTGACCACTTATGCAGGTCTATTGATAAACTGTGGGAAAGACAGAGCAACAGAACCATCACGTGCTTGCATTTTTGTATTAAATAATGCATTTCCTCTACCAAATCAGCAGAAGTGAAGACTGAACCTTTCACAAGGCTGGAACATTGTGTTCCTAAACACCACTACGGTAATGCTTTTTTACAACATTATAAAGCAGCAATACAATGGAAATATATACAGTGCCTTTTGCCTCTCGGCTTTACACAATGCTTAACATAGGTAGATAACTTAATTCAGAGAGAGAAAAATAAAGATGAGGACCACATAACTCAGTGAATCAGTGTTAGAGCTGACAACAAAGTTCTTCAGCTTCACTTAAAAGTCATTGCCATCTACAGATAATTCACCCATTATGACCTGTGACTTCTGGTTTATGATAAGCCTAGTGACAATGGAATGCATAACTTGAGCTCATTTTCAGAGTCTGAGCCACAAACTATTTTAAAAGAACAAATCTTAAAAGTCTCTCAACATCCCCTGCCATTTTAAAATATTCAGCCCTGTTTTCATGGAGATGTTGTTGGTCTCTGTCTTATGAAACAAACAAACAAACAAAAAAAAGATGGATGTACTTTTGGCACAATTTGTCTGTGTAAAGCAGAGCTATCATAATCATTCCCTCTAGCAGAAAGAACACGTTGCTAACTGAGCTATCACAGGGATGAAGTTCAGCTTTTCAAAGAATTTAATCTAAATCTCAAAATGTATCAAAGGGCACAGCGAATCAGCACAGCTTACCTACAACCTTCTAAAAAGTTCTCCTTTAATGTTCACTCTACTGAACTTCTGCTTCTGAAGGTGTTTGAGAAGCCTGAGGAGTCACAGTCTCCTTTTATGGAAAACTCTCTTGATTGAGCCCATGAGCAATGGCTGTGAAGATCAATAGCCCACTGGTGGCAATGAATAAATTATATTGGCAGGGTTTTTTTCTAGCAAGCAAGAAAAAAAATGCTTTAGAATAAAACTAGAAGGTAGATAATGTATTTCCAGTGTATTAATAAGATTTCCTGAGAGCTTCTGCATACATATGTAAAGACAGATTGGTGTAATTCTTAACCCAAGTGGATATTAGAATAAATATTTAATCAAACAACTTATAATGTGAATCCTAGAGTGAAACATAAATCTCATGTACAAACTTCCTATTCCTTGGTCTGAATTTTGATGCAATATTTAATGAGTAAAACCAAGTTAAATTATTTTGGCTAGCATGGCTGGATTTCACAGAGTTATGTACTCTGCTTGTCATTTACCCAGCAATCCACCTTGTTTGCTGTTGGTCCTTCAGGAACAAATGAAGTAATAAATCTCCCAGTGTTTTGATCTCTGCATCATGACCTTAAAAGGAGTAAAACTAAAAGTAGAGACAGTGTCAATAGGTTGCTCAGTAACAAAAGAGAAAGAAACCAAACTCAGTTGTAGTTATGTCTCAAATATATTTTCAGCAGGGAGTCTGGTTTTATAGGCTGGTTGTGCTATGAACAGCATTAATGATTCAAACCAATACATACCTGCAATGCTATTAGACCAGAGGGACTTTCAAAATGTATATTTCAGGAGACTATACTGTCCTCAAGTCATCTGTTAGAGAACACTTGCATAAACCTACAGGTGAATCCTCTTCTTCCACCCAATTCTCTGATACCTGAAGATGTTTGTGTGGCCTGGTGCCTTAGCTCTACATTTTGGACATAAAAAGTTTTCATTCATCTTCTGATCTTATGGCAGTACAGCATTTTGGTTTGGTCTTTTTTTTTTTTTTTTAGTGCTACTTAATATTTACAATTTGAGCCTAAAGTGATTGTTCTAGTAATTTTCTTGCAAAGGAGATGTTCTGACCAATGCCCAAAATATTTCTGGTTGGTCCTTCACTGAGTAACGTGACAGACGGCCCAAATGAGGAGATCCAGAGCCATTCTCCTGATGTGCTGCACACAGATAAACATATTATGTTGCTTTTGAACCAAATCCTGAGGCTTCCCTGCACTTCCCCTTCAGTGCTGTGACTGTAGTGCTACACGGGAAAGGGTGAATCCTGTTTTTTGATGTGAGGAACTGAACCTTATGTAGAAGGCCTCTAAGGGATCTGGTGGATGTGCCTGAGCTCTAAAGTGGAGCTGCTTTTCTGTGAGTTGCCCTGACTCCTCTGCTACTCAGATACTTCAGTGATAAGCATTAGGATCAAGAAGTTAGTCAGCAAAGAAAAAAATGCAGAAGATGGAATTTTGAGCACTATGGATAAAGAGAAAGCTTTTGAAGGATTAAAAAAAAATAAATTGAAGTGTTTCTGACCATAAGCATCTCAGATACCAGATTTTTACTGGCAAAGTAAATCTGTGCTTTATATAGAACAAACATACAGAGCAGTGTGGACCAAACAAAAATGAAATCTATCTTTTGTCATTGAATTATAAATAATATCTAACACATGTGTGTAATTGAGACCAGGATTACATATACACAGAGAGCCAAGAGAGAGGTCGAACATCTATGCTTAAAGAGCCAGCAAGGTCTTCCCAATTCTGTTGGGATTACATGACAGCAAGTTCATTTTACAATGTTTCTGGATCCAATACACCAATTTCTGTTCCTGATGAGTTACTATTGTTTTGCCCCTCTTCTTGACAGGTGTTTAACCTGGAGATTATTTGTTACGTTGTCTGGGAGACCTGGAAAACTCAGGAGATTGATGAAGGGCGAAAATTCAAGGCCATGTTGTCCTCAGGTGCCATATATTTATGTACCCTATTGAACAAAGTACTGACTCTGGCAAGGACGGAGCAAGTGAAAAAAAGGAGAAAAGAACACTTGTAATGAATGTAACCAAAATGTAACACATTTGTGGTTAATTTGGTAAGTGGTTTCTTCACTAGCAATCAGATCACTATTGCTAAAATAGCAACACTTGTACCTTTCACTTCTCTGCTACTGGAATGAAGAATATCCAACTGCCCAACAACAGAGACAAGGAATGTCTCTTGCTCAATAGCAGCTGTGCTGCTTGTTGCACATATTATCACTGATACTTGTCCCTTAAAAGTTGTGTTTCACTTGTTCAAGCAGGCAGGGAAAATCCATTAGTTTTCTTTGCTGCCTCTTGGAACAGAAAAATTCAGACAGAACTTAATTGCTCTTAGAAGAGGGACACATTAGAAAGGTCCCTCCTTTCTTCATGAGTCGTGCTGCATCCTGCCAAAGAAGTGTCTTGCTCTTCCTGACATCCCTCTTGGCCACACTGGTGTGAGCTGCTGGTCAAGGAATATAACAGCAAGGAGCATGAGAGAGGATGGAGCCCATTGGTCTGGAAAACTGGTGAGATCCTTGCGTACTTTTACATCAATTCCACTAATGTTTGCATTTGTAATTTTTGAAAATCAGTTATTTGTTTGCATTACTGGTCATGAACACAAAAAACTTTAAAAAGTAATAATTACCTTAGTTACCCTTGCAGCATAAGGCAAGCAGTTTTCCCCTTCAGCTTGGTTGTAGCTCCTTGGGGACTAATAAAAATCATGACACTGTATTTTGTTTAAATCATTAAGTAACTTTATCCAGTTTTGTAAAAGAAAATATTGTCGGATTATCTACTTGCTTTGATGTAGAAACTTTTCCTTGGGTAAAGCTTTTTCCATTGTAATCTTATTCATGTCTCTTTTATTATTTTATTGTTTTCACACGTGGCCCCTATTATCAGCTTAGGGATGAAATGGTGCTTCTATATTCCTTTAAATAGAGAGTTCAATGAAAATATTATTAATCTTTCTGGGATATTTACTCAGCATTACGAGGAGCCTATCTGCGGCGTCAGTGTTAGTGATTTTGCGTAGGAAGGAATGATATCTCTCTGTTGACCTTAAAGCACTGTGGGTTTGCCAAGTATTATTTTGCAGTGCAGACATCTATTACTGATTATTCTGGTCCCATGAAAAGGTGTATTAACTGTAGCATTGATTTTTCTTGCGCTCTTACATTGATAGGAAAAGATGTGTTTGTTGAAATTCATTTGAAGGAGAATCAAACAAAGTTTTTGCCTTCCCCTACCTGCAGCTGACAGGAATGTCCTGCCTTCCTAGGTGATATGAAGATGGTAACACAAGAAAGGGTAGACTTATAAATGATGAGATAATGAGCTCTGAAAGTTGTTAGGCCTGTGCTGCTGTGTTCTACTGGGAGCTGTGGTAGAAGTAATGAAAAGTTGACCTTCTCCAAGATAAAGTAAAATTTGGGCTCCAAAATGCAGAGTGATAGTGTGAGCTGATGCAGCATCCTAAACCTGATCACAGCCATGGTAGAGGATGACAGAGAAATATGAGGGGCATACCTGTCCTCTGAACAGATCAAATCTGTAGCTGTGGGAGGCATGACAGACTTCCAGTGCTGCAGCTTAACTCTTGCCATACCATCACGTCTAGATCTGTTTTCTGAGTTTATTTTCAGAAGTGATTTGACAGAAGTGCCAAGACTTGTCCTTTCCCCATAAAGGGGAGCTCTGATTATCCCTTCAGCTGCAGCATTCTTCTTTGGCCATCTCTAATCTAATCTACCTCTGGAGGCATTTCTATACTGCGCTCATTACTGTGGTATGTGAGCAGTGAGGTGAAGAGCACAGTGAAAAACAAAAATCCCCATGGCAGGATCCTACACCATCTTCTGCATTTTATTCTCTGTTTTTAGGGAGGTGGTGGGTGGGGAACTGTTGAGTTTGCCATCCCTTTTCTGTACCTTCTGTATATAGCCTTAGGGTGGTTATTGCTTGCTGTGTTTCCTGTCCCACCACTGTGTGCTGGAGGCTTTCAACAAGGACCTTTAGGTCCAATATGCTGTAATGACATTGACTGTGATGGGACTACTGCAACTGTGGCCAAATAGTAGCCTTGAGTTGCAAACCAGCTATGTCCCCCATTAACAGCAGCGTGTTGCTGTTTGTCCTTTGGACAATTTCAGAGTGGTGATTTTTAAAGGCCTTTTTATTTCCTTTGCTTTGAAGTACCAATTCAACCTCTTTCTCCAGCTTGGACAGCAACCCATGACACTTCCCCTACAAGCAGATCTTTATCTTTTCCCTCTCATGAGACTGCATAATCCTTTAATTGCAATGTGGTCTGCCCATGCCAAGGTTTAGTCATGAGGCCTGAATGTGTGCTGCCTTCATATACTTAATACCTAGAGGAGAGTGGGTTTTGTCCTACTCTTTGGTGCAGAGTTGAATTGCTGCCAGATTACGTGGAGAAGAACTATGCACAGCAAAGTAGGAAGACAACTAGCTCACACACTTGGTGACAATTTGACATGCTGGGGTCATGGCTTCCTGCAGCTTTCCCCCTGTTACATAGAGTGTCAGGAAGAAATGAAAGGCTGAAAAATACTGGTTTGGCTTGGAGCCTGGGTCTTCAAGACGCGGCTCACTATACTGACAACCTGCTACTGTTCACAGTGCTGTTTAGGTGCCTACCTTCTTCCCAGCTACAGCTACTTGTGCATCATTGCATACAAACATACTTGTCTGTGAGCTTTCAGATGCTCTGGTAGCTGCTGCAGTGCTGCTTTTTTTCATTTCTTTTGGCAAGAGATCCTTGTGAGGTGGAATACTTCTGCTTTCAGCAGTGGTGCAGAGAATAAAAGGTACTCGTTCTCCATCTGCTGAGCTCCACTTAAATTGTTATTCCTTCGTGCTTTCTCCACCCTTCTAAACAAAATTGGCAGAAACAAACGAAGCTGTAAAATAACAGCTCTGAATTAATAAAGCTTAATTGTGCCAAGTGCTGTTAAAAAGAGCATTGCCCTCAGTACACTCCTAACACTTTAGCTGCTACGTCTGCTGGGAAGAGAGGAAAGTTGTTTGTTTTTACCTGCCCAGATACTGTGAGCTTAGTAGATGCCACACTAGGTCTCTCAGTGTTAAAATCATTGTCTGGAACAAGGGGAAAACCTGTGGAAGCAGCTGCAGATGCAGTTGATGAGCACCAGCTAATAGCCTGGCTCTTAATAACCTAACTTACCAGATTGCCAGTGAAAATACCCAGAAATGGGCTGGGCACTGATTAGATGTAAAAACCTACTAGTGACATGCATAGTGCTGCTGTTGGGAAAGGGGTGGGATTTTGACTTGAGTTGTTATAGACCGATGAGGGTGTCACATCTCTTGGACGAGGCTAACTGCGCAGTGTAATGCTGATCTATCACAAACATTTGCTTTAAGTCTTCCAGGAGACTAACCCAAACCCAGGCAGGGGTCCCTGTGCTTCAGTTGACTGTCAAACAAAACTGCTTTGTATTCATAGGCAGGTAGCAGCGTGTCTGAAAAGCTGCCAGATTTTCTATTTAATTATCTATGAAGGCTGTTTCACCACTGGAGCTGGCTTCCTATTTTGCATCCTCTTAGGAAGTGCAAGAACAGGCTCCCAGTGACAGGAAAATTTGAGGATGCCCAGGAAAAGTAGTTTTGTTGCAGCTGAAATTCTGCTGAGGGTGGTCAGAAAAATTTTGGCAGAGTCCACATGCTGAGCATTGAAGCGGAAATGTTTTGTGTTACATACCGATCTTGGGGATGTTTTCTAAAGGGAAGGGCTCGGGAACCAATATAGAATCTGAATGCTTCTGAAAAGGAGAAAGAAGATCTCAAGCAAACCTCTTACCTTTTCTGCCTGGGAATAAATATTTTGACTGTACTGGCTTTCTTTAAAAATTTGAAAAGGTTTTCAGTCCAATGATGAACTCAAAGAAAAGAAGATAAATTATCCTTTGTTCAGCTCTAGGTTATGTTAGGGCAAGGAGATTCACAGGCCAACACATCTGAGAACCTAAAAGCCCACCCTTGTGTTTTGTCAGTAAGAGGATGCATGTTCTGTGAAGTACAGGCTGAAAAATCTCTTTCCAGACCCCTGCTGATTTTCAGTGAGGTTGAGGTTGTTTCCTTTTCCTTTGACTATTAATTTTTGGGTTTCTCTGAGGTAAGGAAAACTGGTAGCTCAGAGCAATAATCTTAAACTTGTTCCTGTCAGATACAGAAAGATATGTGATTAATTGGCTGGAGCAAGAAGGATGTCTTGTTTAGATTATCAGTTTGTGTTACTGTCATGGGGCTCCAGGTGAAAGAGCTGGCTGGCTAAATATAGCTGCCTGAAGATCCCATAGCGAGACTGTGTTGCTTACAGACATCAGCAAGTTTGGAGCTACTCTGCATTTTATTTGCATGTCAGATCTACACACTAACCATGATTTATTTGGATCCTGATGAAAATATATGAGATAATAGAATAAAATGAACAGACCTAGTTGCCAATGTTCTATTTGGAAATACAAAATAGAGGTCTTTGAGTGCAGTACCCGCAAGATGCAGTAACATCAAGGCGATAAAACCAAAAAGAGCAGAGCTCAGATTTCAGCTCTACCACTGGCCTAATGGAGAGTGATGGCAAAATAATTTTTTTTTTTTTTTTTTTTAAACTTCCAAAGGTAATTGTTTGCTTTGGTTGCAGAAGCTGATGTTCTGTGTGCTTGGTTTGCAGTTCTGGAACTAGAAACTGATGCAAATGTTTAGAGCTTAGCACCACCGAGAATTTGCCATCCTTGTGTTTGATGAGAGAACACTGGGGAGCTCAGAGGCATGGATGCCTTATGAAAACTCTGGCAATAGGCTTGTGTAGAACTGGGGTGGCAGCATATGCTCCAGTCTTTCAGTTCCTCATACAAGTGCTGAGGAAAATGGCAGATTAAATGGAGAAAATGGCAGCAAAGATTTTGATACAGTAAAGTAAGTGGAAAGATGAAATTGGCAGAATTTAGAGTGGTTCAGCCTTGAAAACCCATCAAAATTAGTAGGAAACACAAAATGTAGTAACTTGTTTGGGCAAACCAGATTCCTGGGTTACCCTTTCCTTCAGAAAGAATGTCAGTGAGTGAGTCTTGGTTCAAGAAATGTGTCTTAAAAATTAATTTTTGTAACTCGGAAAGGAAAAAAAAATATAAAAAAGCTTCATGGACGTTCAGGGAAACTCAGGCTGGGAGCAGGTCAGGACACAAAGCAGCCAATACTCTACCCTTTCCCTGAAACTTTGTACTAATAATTGGAAAAATACATTAGTAAATGCTCCACTTCTCAGAGGAGAGTGAAAGATGCCATAATTAAGAAAGGCCTGATGTATTATTTAAGAGTAATTTGCAATTAGTGTTCTTAAGTGCTGTGCTATATTATTAGTTTCTTCTTTCTGTCTTGATAAAACGCAGTTGGATAATCTGCAAATTAACAATGATGGAAAAATCATTGTGAGTACTGCTCTGGCTCTCTGAGTTGAAAAGAGCTTGAAGAGAAATTGGCAGTGTGCAGCTCTGGTTCCAGAAGACAAGTGGCGGAGAGGTGGTGGTGGCAGTGGAACCTTAGGAATCGTGGGCATGAAAGACTTTTGGAGAAAGTTGGTGTCTGGGACCGTTGAGCCAGTCCGAAGTTGTAGTGGTAGGGTGGTGATGGAGGGGATTAGTGCAAAGCTTCTGTGGAACCACATTTCTGCAAACATGTCCCTCCTAGGCTTGGGATCCTGCACACCAGGAGATGCGGAGCTTTGCTGCCAGACCTCCTGGAAGTTTGCTGGAAGAGAAACTCACTTGTGCCCAGATCTCTCATCCCTGCCCGTGCAGCAGGCTTCTCTAGCCTGCTTCTAACTTTGTCCCTATGAATTCACTGGAAAAGGTCATAATTATGCTTTAAAAGCCCAATGATAATTGGGCAAATTCCTATGGCTTAATCATTTCCTTTACAGTTATTGATATTGAGAAAAAGGATATGTCTTCCAATATTCGTTCTTCTCCACTTACATGTTTTGAGACTACAGAAAAGTTTTTTTTGGTCTGTTGGAAGATCTTTCTCCACATAGACAGGAGGTGGCACATGTCACCACTGTCACATAATACCAAATGAACAAGTTTCTCAAGCTTTTTGTTGCGTTCTTGCATTGTCACATTTTCCTTTCCCTTGGCAGGTTTATCTTTGCTGTGGCTGTGGCTGAGAGTAGTCAAATATAATTAACTATTTCAGTCTGTTCCCCACTGTTTGTGGCTTTAATAATGTGTTAGGAATATTAAAGTGTCCCACCTTTAATGTCAGTGCAAGGAATTAAATATTTATCTTGTGTATAGTATTCCAGGGAGTGATTCAGAAACGATTAACATGTAGATTTGCATACTAGGGCATTAAGAAACCCCATGAAGTGGACCATTAATTTCTAAAAATATATGCAGAAACATGTTTTGTTTTCAAATTCTGAGATATATGTGTTTGAAACCTAAAGAACTGTGATTGACATGATCCTATAATTGGCTTCAATGTCTGATTACGCTACGCATCCCGTAGGGCACCTACCTCAGAAGCTTTTGGTCTATCTGACTGACAGTCTTGAGTGTTTCTGAATCAACAGCAGTTTTAATTTGAACCAGAGTCACTGAAAGCACGTAGTCTTTCAGCTACCAAAGTAGTGGTGGATTTGCATGGTTAGAGGCAGTCAAATAGCTGTGGTTTAACAAATTCTAGTTTATCGGGCAAAACATACTAATCTCTTGGTGTGCTCTTAGCTTACTCCACTCACTAATGTGGTGGGTTTAAACCTCTGTGAAACAGCTGCAGATGTCCCCTGAAGCACATTTGCACTAAATGTATTTTATTTCAGTGGTAGAGTTTAAAGTACACATAGTTAATGCAACTCAGTGGATGGGCAGTGAATTGTTGAGCTGTAATAACTCAATCATTTTTTGGTTATGGTTTGGTACCTACACTTTCTGGTGTTATTAACAGTTCTAATTCTTTGTTATAGGCCATGTTTGGCATACTGAAAATGCTTTTCATTCTTTTTCAAAGTCAAGGAGAGCAGTCTCACTTAGAATCATAGAATG
>WBNM01031617.1:16467-29263 GCA_013399055.1 Ramphastos sulfuratus | reverse complement strand
CTTACCACTCTATGATTCAACCAAAGGCATGTTAGGAGTCCTGTTAATTTCCCTGATATTACCATTGGATAAAACTGTGGTTGTGATTAAATCTTTGTGAGATTTTTTGGGATCTATAGACTGTAATTGATTAAAAAAACTTTTTTTTCTTTTTTTTTTTTTTGGCAATTAAAATGAATGTGGAGTTTATGGCCAGGATAATAGATCTATGCTTTAATCAGAGTCCCAAGAGGAAGAATACACATGAAGAACTAAGCTCTTTCATACTCAGATAAGATCCTTTCCATTCCTTTCTCAATTACAACATCAGCCTTATAAGATAGGCCCTTAAAATGTCCTCTTTTTAATTTCCTTCTCTGAGTCCTTTAATTAAATTAGGCAATCCTGTTTCATTAGGCTAGAAAATAGTTGTGAATACTCGGAGCTTTGCACAACGTAAGCATGCAAATTCTTGCTGTTAGCATCTACCAAACCCTTCACCTAGGTGAGTTGGGTTTTGTTTCCTCACGAATAAGGTTGTTAGGGAACAGTGCTGATATAACAATAGCTGAAGGTACAATTGTTGCCATCTTAATGTATTTGCAAGTGAAGTTCAGCCTGGAATGTTTGCTGGTAGCACCGAATTGCACGCGGGGTCTCGGATTGCGTATTTGTATACATGTTTAAAGTACTTCTACTCTGGATCTCAGAGATTTGGAATGGAATCCTGTAGCTTATCCAAACATGAATTTCATATGCAGAAATGAAACTCGAGATTCCATCTAAGTTCCTATAACTCTTAGCTTCTTGGCTCAAACCCCACATCCTGTTTGATAAGAGCACAACTGGAGTGGTGCAGCCTTTATTAGAAATTCGATGCAAGGGCAGTGTCTGACCCAATTAATAAAGGTCACTCTTAAAGAGAGCTTTCTGAGCACCAATTCTTGCCTGCAGTGACTTTTACTTATGAAACAAGCAGTAGATGAGTATCCAGTCATATCTTCATCTCATTCAAGAAATGAATGCTGAATCCACTTGCAGTCAAGTGGATTAATATAATCACTGGCATCATCAGACTACTTTACTTAATTCCCTGACATCAACTTGTTTTTACTGAAGCTAAGTGGTGGTTCTAATTTCTGCTCCTGGATGCTGTGGGAAAAGCTTAAGAGTAAGGTGAAAATGCTGTATTTTTATTGTATGTTCTTTACTGTATATCCCAGTTGCTGCAGTAAAGTGGTGCTGGAGCTTGCAGGAGTTATGTAGTAGCTCACGGATAGAACTAGAGGATAATTTAGATATGGTGAGTTGATTCAAAACCAGAATTTATCCAGGGACCAAGATCATTAGTTTTGAATAATACCGAAAGCTGTGACCAGAGCTTCTTGATTCGTGGTGCCAAGAGTGCAGTAGCTGTGGTCTGGCTGTGACACGGTACTGATTCAGTGCACAGGAGGATACAGTGCAGTACCACGTCTGTGGCAGAGTGCACCTGGAGCTTGATCTATGCTCAGGTCACTCAGAGTAAGTCAGACAATAAGGCTCAGATCAAGCAAAGTTTGAGCAGCATCTTCCTTGGCTGTGCTTTTGTCTGAGGGTTTCTCTAAACAGATATTTCATCATGTGTGTAGCTGAGCAGCTCTAGCCACTAGCCTTCAGGATAGGAGGAGAAAAATAAAACTAAAACCAAAGTAGGTGCAACCAGTTTTTGCACTGACATTGCTATGACTTTGCAGCCTTCTTTTTGTACTACTCTTCAGGGTTGTTTAGCCTGCAGAAGAGAAGACTCAGGGATGACAACATTGCTGTCTACAGCTACCTGAAAGGAGGTTGTAGCCAGGTGGAGTTGAGCTCTTCTCCCAGGCACCCAGCAACAGAACATGTGGACACAGCCTCAAGCTGTGCCAGGGGAGGTCTAGGCTGGATGTTAGAAGGAAGTTCTTGCCAGAGAGAGTGATTGGCATTGGAATGGGCTGCCCAGGGAAGTGGTGGAGTCCCCATCCCTGGAGGTGTTGAAGCAAAGCCTGGATGGGGCACTTAGTGCCATGGTCTGGTTGCTTGGCTAGGGCTGGGTGCTAGGTTGGGCTGGATGAGCTTGGAGGTCTCTTCCAACCTGGTCTGGTCAGGTCTGGTCTGGTCTATTCTATTCTAATTCTAGCCTAATTCTAATTCTAGCCTAATTCTATTCTATTCTTATCCTATCCTGTCCTGTCCTATTCCTGTTCCTATCCTCTTCTATTCCTATTCCTATCCTCTTCTATTCCTATTCCTATCCTCTTCTATTCCTATTCCTATCCTGTCCTGTCCTGTTCTGTTCCGTTCAATGCTATTCTATTCTGTTCTGTGGAAGAAGGCAATGAGTATTGCAAGCATTATGTCTGTCCTTATGTCTAGCTTGAAAGTACAGTTCCAACAGAATCACAGAAAGGCAGGGTTTGGAAGGGACCTCTGGAGATCATCTAAAGCCTCCCACAGAGGCTTTGTGTTGTGCAGGCTGCAAAGGTGGGAAAAGACTTTGCATAACTTGATGAGTTCTTGCAGACCTAATCAATTTAGTCAGCTTTTAGAAAGAACAAGCTGGAGAGGCACAGTAAATAAGCATTCTGAAAACGTTCTGTTGATTTTAATCAAGGGAATCTTCTCCTGTAACAGGAGAATGCAGCTTGGTGTCTGCTCAGCACACGTTGCCTTCCCCCAAAATATGTTGTGCTTGTTATAGTCACTTCTCTCATTAATGATTTCTACCTAACACTGCCTGCATCCTTCAGGCAACCTGAAGTGGAGTTTTAAAATGAGGAATTAAAAAACACATTGGGTGTCTGCTTCAGTATTCCCAGCAAAGCATTCTTCTTGTAACGTGAAACAAAGGGGTGTAAGCTCTTAAATATGTTAAAAAGTTTCAAAGTCCTTTCAATCCTGCTTATGGAAAACAAAAGAACAGAGAGTGGCATGCCAAGGGGAAAGGAGGAGTGAAGACCAGCTCAAAAGACAGATTTTGTTTGCAGACTTGAGCTGAAAAACTGATTTGAAACCCTAACTCACGATGCATAAAGAAACCAGCATGACCTAGAAAGAAGCATCACAGAGAGATGACACTTAGGTGTTGCTTAAACTGTAAGACACAATACGGCTGGGAGATCCATATGTAGCACGTGTAGAGGAGCACAAGACAGACCCAGGAGCCTTCCTCTGCTTTGAACACAGCTTGATCACACGACAGGAGGACTATTAGCACTGGAATAAAAGGCATTTTTGTTTAAAGAATTAACTTTTTTTTGAGTAGCTTTTAACTCAGCCTTATGCACCACGTTGTAGCTTTAAAAAAGTGGTTCAAGTCCCTCTTCAATCTCTTTGTCATTTCGTGTAGATGGATTTGCAATCAAATTCCTGTAATCAAGGAAACTCAGATATCACTCCCAGCGTGGCCCTCCGAAGACAAAAGTTGCTTAGGAGGAGAACAGTAGAACACAGAGAAAGAGAGGTGTAGCTGCAATGCTGTGTGTAGGGGAGATGCCAGCCTTATGCTTTGTTTACCTGGCACTATGTGAAGGGCATTTGTTCTTGTTCAACCTCTCTCAGTAGTGGCAGCTACTTTAATGTAGTTTTCAGCAGAGTGAGAGCAACTGGCTGCTTCTGCTCTGAGTGGACCCAAAACTTGGAGAGCTATTGCAGAAATAATAATGCCCTCTCATTGTAGCAGGCATTTAAGAGAAGTCTAAATGCATTTTCTCTAGCCTTCCTCCCCCCTGGATTTCTTTGTCTTCATTTCATTGGCCATTCACTGGTTTTCTATTAATTTGTCCTAATCCTGACTTTTCTACATGCAGTTACTCATTCTCATGCCACTCAGTGGTTACTTGTGTGGCAAACGAGCTCAAAGCTTGGCAGTTGTTGCTGGGGTTAATGTGGAAAAATAAATCTCAAGTAATGCCAGTGTGGATTTACTTCTCATTCTTAATGGCACCAGCAGATGTTTGAGGAATCCTAGACTTCCTGAGTGCCTCCATCGTGCAGCTGGCACCGCTTGGCTAGGTCCTGGTGGTGGGGGACATATGTGTTGTATACTTACACTTTGATTTACGGACACTTCTGACTCTGCACAGGGATTGTTCTCACCCTTCTCACACGCTGGCTTCTCCGCGTCCCACCGTATCGGATTTATTGCCTTGGCCCTTCCTTCTGCTGCCTCTCATGCCAGCACCTTGAGAGGGTTTGGGTTTCACTCAAACTCTCAACACCTCTCTCTGTTTGTTCAGAAGGTTGCTTCAAATATCAAGGCACCTCAGGCACACAGGAATGAGCACAGTTAATGTTTTTAATGTGTATGCCACAAATCCTGAGGCGCAACTTGCAGCCGAGAGATACAGATAATGCTGGGTGGGTTATTGTAGTAGTGTGAGGCTCCTCTTTTGCCACTGCTGACCCCAAACCCCATCCTCACTCCTGACAGATATGCTGAATATAGAGTTAATAGTCAGAAAACACTCAGCATGTTACAGCCAACTTCTGATGCACTTTATCGGAGGAAAGAAGGGGAAGGAGAAGTGAGCGTTATGTGATGAGCCAGCACTTGCCTGCCCACCACAAATGCCCTGTGCTTTCTGCTGGGACATAGAGACCAGTTCAGGAAGCTTGGAAACATTTTGATTTTCATGGCAAGCCCTTTGTCTCCTGATACTTGGAATAGAAAACATCTCAGCACTTTTCCTTTGCAGGGAAATCACTCACTAATACCTGCTGTAGATACTGACTTAAGACACTGGTAGGTTGGTTTTGTTTGTGGTTGGTTTTTGTTTGTTTGATTGTTTTTTATTTTTTTTTTTACAAGTAACCCTTAGTGGCACTAAATTTAACAACTAACAACAGCATGTGCCTCACACTTGATACTTGAGGCTATGGTGACAGCTTTTAGCAATTTGGAAAATCCCATAGGATGTAGAGTGGCACTGGCTGCTGTCTTCTTTGTTTGCATCTACTTTTCTGCTTTGTCACTTTGTTCTGTGGCTGTAAAAGCAAATCAAGAGATCCAGGTTTAACCAAAGTAAAGTGGGTGCACCTCCCTCCTGCTCTTTAACAGAAGTTCCACAATGGAGAGACCATTAAATTGTAATAATATTAAAAGCAAACAAAGAAAAATNGAGAAAGGGAGAAAGAAAGAGAGAAAGATGAGAGAGAAAGAGAAATAAAGAGAAAGAGAGAAAGAAAGAGAAAGAGGAAAAGAAAGAAAGAATGAGAGAGAAAGTGTTGGAAATTCTCAGATGAGAAGAAATGAAGACACAGATATCTCTCACTGCTTGGAAGAAATGACTGTAGTAACACAGTCACTCAGGGTTATTTTTCCTCTTCTTTTAACTCACAGTGCTCAAGGCACCCTCCAAGGGCCCTTAGAGGGTGGTGTGATGCTCTTCTCACACATGCTCTTCAACAGCCCTTTTACTGCAATCAATCACTGAAAAATATTTGTGTGTGTGTGCGATCCAGTCTAGTGCTTGGAGGGAGCTGCAGAGAGAGAAAAGGCTGTTGGCACTTGCAAAATACTAAACTGAGTACTCACGTGGGAAAGCTCAGCAAATAATGGATAGGCATGGACAGGGCTTTTTTCCCATATTTCTCTACACCCAGAAAATCAGAGAAAACCCAATGGGAGGTAGGTCACCAGGATTTGTTATGAACTTTAAAGTAAAAACAGTTAAAGGTTAAAGGCCAAACCATGTGCATCTTGAACACCCTGCCCTGTAAACTGACCATAGAGTAGCAGGCCAGAGCAAGGTGTGCACTAAAAGTCTATAAAGGAAATCTGGGAGAAGTTTTGTGAAGCTTTGGTTGGAGTGAAGAGGATTTTTTCACTACCTAGATATGGGTGAATGACCAAAAGACACTGCAAAGCCCTTCTTATTGTGCACTATCTTGATCGTCTGCATATAGAATTTATCAGCCTCTAACTCCAAAGTTAAACTTTAACAGGAACAGGGAAATTATTTGTGTGGGGATGTGAGATGCCTTATTGACTTGCCTCTCACTTTTGTTCAGCTTTTCCTGCACACTTGTGAACAGTTACCCAGAACATGGCATCACCTCTTGTTTCCTCTTGCAGACCATCACACATCTGTTGAGGGATGCTGAGAAAACCATCTCCTTTTTCTCTCACGTACAGAAACTGCAGTCAGGAGAGATCTTTTTCACCTGGGTATGGGCTGTTAGTGTCCCTGGGTGTTCTCCTTTCTCTTAGAACTTCCTTTACTTTTTAAATATAGTGATAATACAGGTGTCAGGAGACTATAACATGAAACGAGCTGTGTCTGATACCACCAGCTAGGGAGAGGAGGAAGGCAATAGTATAATACACAGGCTGCTGGGGGAAGTCAAGCACAAAGTGTTGGTTCATCTCCAGGAAGTGGGAGACTGTGCAAGGAGGATATCGAGGACTAGAACACCCTGGGCTGGATGCCTTGGGTGACAGCTTCCAAGCAGAGGGAGCTGCCAAATGTAGGAGGTGAGGATGTTATGTGCATAATCTCTCTTCTTCCTTAGCAGCTATGCACTTTCCTGCCCTAAAGCTGGAGGGATTGGTTTTCCTTTCTGCTGCAAGCAGACCTTTTCAAGTAGATAAATCCACTAGAACTCAAAAAAAAGGAAGGAAAAAAAAAGGGGGGGGGGGGAACAGGAGGAAAAAAGCAACCAACAAACACATGCAAATGGACTAAGTTAGAATTGCATATCCCATCTGCTTCATTCATTTTTAGAACAAGGTTTTCATACCTTGTACTTCTCTTTTTCCATTAGATGAAATAGCACTGCATTGTTGGCCACCTCACTACCAGAGACACACTAAATAGCTCTCCTGAGCATATGGAAAGCAAAATTTAAGGCAACAAAACTAGTCTTGCCAGAAATTTCTTTTGTCTGTCTAAGAAACAGAAGAAGAACTCCTAACCTGCTTCTTCAGTATAGGAAGTGGATTAGGATCTCTTGGCCATTATGCTGTAAGCCTGTATCACTACACAGAGGTCTAGAAATCCTGTGAGCAGGACATGGTAGTCCTCTTCTGATCTAATACAGCTCAGCACCCTGCCAAGCAACAGGAGACCCTAAGGGTATGGCTGTAGGAAGCAATTAGTAATTATTTAACTGGAGGAGGAACAGATTTATTGAAAATTACCTGTGAGTCCCAGCCGATGGAGGTTAAATCTGAGCTCCTGGCGTGCTCATGCTGAGAAATCAGCATACCACATAGTGAGCTAAATGAGGAGGAGAATGGGAGCTTATTAATCAAGACCACCCAAGGTGTGTATTGCCCAGGCTGGGCCCCTAGGTCAGGTGGGGCATGGGAAAGTTGGAGAAGGTTCAGAAGAGGCATCCAGATGCCTAGGACACAAGCCCCAAAATATGATGTGGAGGAGAACGGGCTTGAATATTGTGAATGAAAAGAAAACTAAGGGCATTTACAAAGACAGGCCAATGTCCTTCTCAGCAGCAGCAGCAGATTCAGCAGTTGCCCCATTTTAAAAGGCTCCAACTGGACATCAGGAAGAATATTTTAATAAGAACATAGTACAGCACCAAAACAGGAGATTCGAGTGGTTGGAGAATCACAACAACTTAGCTAGACTAAGCCACAGGTGACTCGATCTATGATTCTGCTTTAAGAGGGATATTAAGCAAGACCACTTCCAATGCTGCCTCCTGAATAACATTTCCCTGGCTTTCTGTTACTTTCTGGAAGATCCTTTTCTGATCTATAAGGACAACTTGTCTCTGGTTCATGCACTTTATAGTTATCAGCGTCCTATACACCCTTTGCCATGTCATTTGACCTGGAGCTGCTGTAATTTTGTCCTAAAACGTCATGGGAAACAGGAGAGGAGAAGAGATCCATTGTGGATTTATACAAATAATGGTGTGAAACATTGGGATCCAATTTTGGTAATCCATACTCTGTGAATAGAACAGAGTCACTGTTTGCAAGATTAACTCTGCGCTGAGCAGGCGCAGCTGGTTTGAGTTTTGCAACCTATCAACCCTCCTGTGCTTCTTGTTACCAGTTGAACATACTTTGCAGGTATCATTTTGGATCAAATGAAGTTTTACTTGAAACTCCCTGGGANGGCCCTCCTCTGGACCCACTCCAACACTGGAAAGGATCACATCTTGATTCTTTTTTTTTTTTCCTTGCCTTAAAACTTCAATTACATTTTTATTGAGTAGAATCTGATAAAGGGATTAAGAAGAGCTAAAATAAAAAAGACATTACTGGTGGGAGTGGTTGTCCTCTGTACCCCAGGAAAGCCTGGTGGATCGAGCCAAAGCATCTCTTAGCTGAATAAAACGTGGGCTGACTGCAAGGGGTATAAATTCTTTGTGTGTTATGGATACACACCGTAAAGAGCAAGAGCAGATTACAGATTGGAATTTAGATTACGAATTTAAGCATCCAACATCAAACAGTTTAGTGAATTTCCTTACATAAAGGCAATCAAGTCTCTTAATGAACTTATCAGTAACCAAAATATGTCTTTGGAGTTTTGAACAAGGAAATGTATACTTTCCACCATGCATTTTTCAAGCGAGGGCTTGGAATGTCTGATTACTACAAATTATCCATATGTATGTAGGATTTGTGTCAGTGCTTCTTATGCCACTGGAGAATGGATTTCCATTGAGTTTTCCCCTGTGGAAATCATGAGTCTGAACTCCAGTATTATTTTTTATTTTGAGATAAAATTAACTGTGTGCTTATATGATAACTTCAAAACTATGGCGTGCCTAAAACATCAGTAGCAGACCTGAGAAACAACCTATTGTTCTTTTAATTATGACAGCCAGAGCCAATTAATACAGCAGGCTTACTCAACTAATCAAACAAGCCAGTTTTGGCTTGGGGAGTATAAAGGTCCTTCTGCAAATATTGATTTACATATCTGTATCTATATCTTACATGCACGCAGCGATTTGCACTCAGTGTCTCTGTTCATAATAACAAAAATTTCCTTGAGAAGGGAAAAAAAAAACCCAAATTAATTGATGGAATTTGTAGACCTTGCATCTACCCTGACAGTGTAAAGTGGTCGTAGTGCTTTGAACTGTGCTGGTGCACACTTTCTGTCTGCTTGTTTGCTGGGACCCTTTGATGTTGCTGTTAAAGTAGAAGCTTGGTCAAAGGCCAGTTTATACCTTTGCATTAAAAAATAAATGGTTTCCTTGAAACACAGGTGGGATTCAAATTAGTGGTGAGGAGATGAGCTTTTAGAACATGCTCAGTCTCCATATAAATATATATATATATATACAGAGAGAGAGAGATCTGTGGAACCACTGAACTCCCAGCACATTGTTGGTGCAACAGCTCTGTGTTGACAAGAGAGGCAACTTTGAAGCTAAGGAAGGTGGAATTCATCCCATCCAAATGCAAGATTTATTTTTATTTTTAATTTTTTTTATTTTTATTTTTATTTTTTATTTTTATTTTTATATCCTAGAATCATAGAATGGTAAGGTTGGAAGGGATCTCAAAGATCATCTAGTTCCAACCCTCTGCCATAGGCAGGAACACCTCCCACTAGTATCAAAGACTACAATGTAATGAGGGTGGTTTTTATTTTTCCCCCATAAAATTTCATATTCAACCCTCAAAAAATTATATGAGGTGGCACATAGGAAAAAAAAACAAAACATTGTGCATAGACAGCTCTCTGGTTATTTTTCCATATGCAACTAAGAGAAGTGAAAAGAAGCAAAACCTTCTTTTTTTCATGCACAAGAGCAAAATTTGTGCCTGATACTATTAAGTAAATTCCAGGATTATTATACAAGAGCTAGCACAGAATCTGTGATTATCTATTTGCTTCTCTGTTTTTAGGCTAGGTACACCAAGATGAATAGTGATGGGAAATATCTTCTCTTGCTTAAGTGTGGTGGAGCCAGCTAAATTGCTGTCATGCATATCAATAGAGATGATGGCTTTAATTCCCTGTGTATCTGAAAGAAAGCAGGTGTCTTCTGATAGCCTGGGTATTGTCATATGTCCAGTGCCCGAAAGGTAAATGAGATTTTGTCTGTTCAGACATCCATAGTAACCAAGATTCCAAGAAATTCAGTAGATTTAGCTGCCGGAAGGGGATTCACATTGGAAAACTACCAACAAAAAAAGAAACAAAAAAGGGAAAGCAAATTTCATGAAGCGGCATCACAGTGATAATATTTCTACCTTTCCTTCTCTGAATGTAAGTCTTGTTTGACTGCTGATTACTAGCTTTCACCTTTGGCTTGGATGGAAACTATAACCTGCTTTTCCATTGGAAAAGTGTTGACGTTGCGAAATCATTGCTACCATCTTCTAGTGGGAGGTGGCCCTGCCTATGGTGAGGGGTTGGAACTGGAGGATCTTTGAGGTGCCTTCCAACCTTACCATTCTATGATTCTATGTGGGAGATGTCCCTGCCTATGGCAGGGAGTTGGAACTGGATGATCTTTGAGGTCCCTTCCAACCTGAACCATTCTGTGTGGGAGGTGTCCCTGCCTATGGCAGGGGGTTGGAACTAGATGATCTTTGAGGTCCCTTCCAACCTGAACCATTCTATGTGGGAGGTGTCCCTGCTTATGGTGGGGGGTTGGAGCTAGATGATCTTTGAGGTCCCTTCCAACCTAAATCACTTTATGATTCTATGTGGGAAGTGTCCCTGCTTATGGCGGGGGGGTTGGAACTAGGTGATCTTTGAGGTACCTTTCAACGTAAACCATTCTATGATTCTATCTTAATGGAGACTCAGGTGATGAATCAACCTCTTCAGCCTACAGTTGATTTTCTAGGTCAGCATTTAGACCTCTTTCTAGTGCATTGGAGGGGGAGCTTGTATTGCCTTTGTCTTATGTTTGCTTGGCAAATAGATGGGAGGTATTACGCCGGAGGGTCCAGATTCAAGGACCCTTTAAAAACCAGCAGGAGTCATGACTTCGTTAAACTTCAGCTGAAGACTGAATTTTCCTCTTCCTTTTTTTCAAACATGGAAGCGTGGTGCACACCTTTCCAAGAAGCAAGGTGCTGTGTCTGCTTTTCCCTCCGTCAGGTTTTTGCTTCGTAAATCATGCGAACTGCACCGCTCGAGCTCCTGCTTAATTGTTCTTTTTAGACAAGCACATTTTGCCGGCTCCGAGCGCATCACTAACAAGCCACAGGTCTGCACCAGATGGGCAGGTGAAGAAGTGATTATGAGGTGTGTGATGATGGTTCTGTATCCATAATACATTCATCCCAAGGTTCACTGGCGCATCTGTTATGTATGTTGTTTTTCTTTTTTACTGGTACCCTCAGAGATATTGAAGCAGGTGATTCTCTGCAACTAAAAGACGATAAAAGAGGGGAGGGGGGGGAAAAAAAAGTGAACAAGGGGTCTTTAAGGTGGCACCGCAAAGACAGTGAGACATGCATAGTGCTGGTGTATGCCCCTCAGAAGCTCATATAAGATTCAGATGAATATAACAGTGTAATCATTTTCATTAGCAGGTTTGGGATTGATACTTGCTTGCATATTAATGCCGATTACAGAGTCTGGAATTTATCAGGGTGTAGCTTGAACTGGCTGGTGCCGTACCGAGGAAGGAGCGAGGTGGGAAGCACGACCTTGCTTTCTCTCCAGTCTGCAAAAGGACTGGGAGGGCTGGCAAGCCCAGATCTGATCCAGGTGTCTCAATTCCCCAAACATTCATCTGCGCCTAAACTTTCAGATGTCATGTGTCTGGAGAGGGCATTTTAATACAATGCTTCACTCCTCAAAATAGAGATAGCTCAAGTTTTTAATGAGAGAGAGGGAAAAAAAAATATTGATTTTTAAGATGTTTTTAACAAAGTCATTGCCTCATGTAAGGCTGCTTTTTTTTTTTTTTTTATTTAATTTTAATTATTTCCTCAACCTCACTTATTTGTTTGCTTTTGTACCACAACTTTGCAGGAGCTTTAGTGGTGCCTTTGTTTAGTACCAATTACAAAAAGGGGATTTCATGCAATGGAGATGTTTTCATTTAAAAACATGGAGATTACACATGCAAATTCTTTGCTGGAAAAGGGGGAAAAGCAGCGAGGTATCCTTGGTTAACTTTTTAGTTATTTAAAAGTAGCTTGTTGGAGATTGAATATTTCTATGTTTCACTAGAGCTTTTAAATATAAAAGAGATATGAGACTATATCTGACACCATCAGGCATATTATATTAAAATTTATGAACAACTTCATCAAAAACCACTTTCCTTCTCCTGCATAGAGACAGATTTGTTCTGACATAAACGTTACATGGCTGGTTGCAGCCTCAGATTAATGCGAAGACCCTGGCGATTCCTTTTAGACGTTATTTTATGAAATAATACCTGTCAGCTGCTGCCTGATCCCAGAAAAGGGGGCAGGTTTTCCAGGTCATCCTGCCATCTGTCAGCTAAAGCTCATCTGTCCCTCCACATTACCACCTGATCTGTGCTAACAGGCCTCACAGGGAGCCCCGCTTCATTGGCCCGGTGGGAGCCCGGCAAAGAGACTGTGCGAGGACATCACCTGTGATTCCCAGATTTAATTATCACTGAAGTGATGAAGATGTGCACGCAGATTGAAATGCTTTTGAATAAATGCATGGCTCCAGATAGGAATTTATTTCCTCTTTTTCTCTGGTTTTTGGATCTTTTCTTTTTGTCGTTGTTTTGGTTTGGTTTTATTAGTTTGTTTATTTTTTGTTTCTTTTTTCCCCATTTTTTAAATTTCTGGTTTTTTTCCTTTTAATTCTCCCCCCTCTCTTTTTCCCCCCCTCTCCCTGTTTCCCCCCCCTCCCTGTTCCCC
>WBNM01031616.1:54045-191347 GCA_013399055.1 Ramphastos sulfuratus | reverse complement strand
TTCTGTGATTCTATGATACTTAAGATCCTTTGCACATGACGGGAGGTGATACTTTACAAGACTCCAAAGCAGTTTTGATAGTCAACAGGAAACCAAAACCACAACCTACATACTGAGGCTTTAAATTGCACCATGACAGCGATTCCGCTCCCAGCTTTTTGGGGTAGAAAGCTTATTTTGTACTAGTGTCATCCTTTGCATAGCAGACATCTGGTCTCTTTTCAGAGCTTATGGAAGCTGTGATATTTCTTCTCTTGCCCTTGGTTTCTGGAGAGATCAATGGGAACATAGAGTTACATAGATGTCAGTGTATCGACCCTGCTGGACCTTTTCTGCAGTATAAAGGAGCTATCGATTCACACCTCCAGTCAAAGACCTTGTCTGATGTATGCAGGCACTGTTGCACACCCCAGCAAGCTAAGGGGAGAAGCTCTGAGATGACTGAAATAATATTAATTTAAAACCCCCATGAGACATCAGAAAGGAGAAAGCAGAGAAGCAGACATAGCCCAGATAGATACATTTCCATGGTGATCTAGAGAAATCTGTGATCTAGAAACTGTCAATATTAAGTGGGGAAGGATGAGAATCAGTACCCTTCTAAGATTTTAAGGTTCAAAAATCTCCCCTAAAATACCACCCAGCATCAGGTACAAAAAACATCCAGAATTGAACCCACTGCTCCTAGGCACAGGTTGATCGAAACAGATTTTCAGATGACAGCCTGAAATTCAATGCACTTGCAGCTGTAATGGAGAGGATGAAGTGAGATATCTGCTTGACTGCCTGAGCTTTACCAGTACTCTGAGGAGAGTACAAAGCAAAGGATCCCACCATTATCACTGGAGACTCCAGGAGCCCAAATGGGAAACTTCCTTGGATGGGAAACTCTCTAGATCAAACTTCAACCCATCCTTGGAGTGAACCTGAACAGGAATATCTAAATTCCTCTCCTTACCCCAGAGTTTGGAGTGTGTGTGCATACCCAGACATTCCCATGGATTCTGTGGCACCATTTCTGCCAAATCTAATCTCCATTCAGGATGAAAATGCCCTCAGTGCTGTGCCTGTAGAGGTCTATCTCAGGCCTTTGGCAACTGTGGTCCAGAAGTAGCTGCTGCTTCCTTTGAAGGAGACCCTTGGCAGAGAGGAAAACCCACTAGGGCCTGATGAATGGGAAGAACTCTATTTACAAAGGGGGTGGATCTTAGCTCCTGGCAGTGCTACAGGAGCTGGTCTCAAGGAGCTTTCCTCTCTTAAAAGACTCATATCAGCCAAGGTCTAGATGTGAAATGCCTGACGTTTGCTCCCTCAGCAAGTGTAGCTTCTCTTAGGATTTCTCCAGCAGAGAATGCAGGTCTGCAGCCCACAGATGAAGTGTCAGTGTGGTGAATCCTCTCTCCTGCAGACACCTTACACCTTGTTCTTTCAAGCCTTTATGATGTGGCCTGCAGACAAACAGCCGATGGGTTTCAAATCACTGGTTCTTGTCCTCCTGACTGGGAACTAGGGCTCATGCTTTCATTGCACAAAGCTGGCTGTGAGCTCACCAGTTCCTCTGAGCTGCTGCTGGTGACAACCCACTTCCTCACCTGCTGACTGACATTGCTGTAATACCCTCCCAGAAACCTCCTACAACAGGGAATCTTTCCTGACAACCCATCACTCGATCTCCTCTTTGCTCAGTCACCACCCCTATTTTGTCTGGCTTATTGACTTTGCTGCTGGTTGAAGTGACAACACTCACTACTGGCCCTTGCCTTTGTGCTCTCAGGAACTGGAGTCCTCAATGAACACAACTGCTAAGCATAATCTGTCATCTAAATCCTTTTTTTTTTGTCTTTCCAATAAATGCTTTTGCAGTCCTTCAATTTGCAAATGAGGTTTGGCAGAGCCCTTATAGAATTCCCCCTTGTTTCCATTTGCACTTCAGTAAGAGTCCATCATTTCTACTTAGGCCCCCAACAAATTGGCAAAGACAGAGAAAAAAACCAACCCCTACATGCTCTGTGCCTATTTCTGGTCAGAGGTCTCCTACAACCCTTTCACCACAAGCCCTGGGCAACCCTTGGTCAATAACATAACCTACATAAAAACTGTTTTCAAGCAGTGCAGATTTTATCTCCTCAACCCACTGCAGGGTGGGGATGGAGCTAGAGCTTTAAATGGTCTTTTCCTCTTAAAACAAGAGCCATGCTGTGTGCAGCTTTGTTATCCAGCACAGGAGTCAGGCAGACCCTGAGTAGCATTACACCAACAACTCAGAACTGTAACAGCAACCAGGCACCCATCAGTAGCCTCCAGAACATCAACTCAGCTGCCTTCACAGCCAGCATGGTGCACTGGGGCTGGAAGGGGCCAAGGTGGCAACCACAACTGAACAGCACCAGGGCTAAGGTTTTGACAAATGCTCAATTCACAGCTCAATGTAAAACCTTCTTCTGTGGCTTAGTAAGCCTGTGCTCACTAGAACTGCGTCAATGGAAATGATCAAGAGGGGCATTCTGGGCTTGCAGTGCCTGTAAAACTTTGTGTTCTTCTGGTTTTACAAGCTTTGGCTGCTTGAGCCAGGACAAAGCTTCAACACATTCTGCAACTGCTTCTCCTTCCCTGGTGAGCCAGCCCACTCCCATCCATGGGTCTCTCCTGCACGCCTGGCAGCTCTTCCTCTGGAGAATGCTGCAGGAGTGCTGGGACAAGCAGGACCTCCAGTGCCACGTGTAGCGCACCGGTCCCTTCCCATCACAGGCTGCCTTCGGGAAGCACAACCCACACCCACCCCGAGGAACGATGCACAAAGGTGGCCTAGTGAGCCCAGGCACAAGCCAGCTCTGGGCTCAGAGGACCCTCTCCAAAACTAACAGCCTCGAGAGGAACATCCAGCTGTGGGGATGGTGAGATGCACAGCCCTGCACTCTGCCAAGCAAATAAAAACCCAGCAGCGGAGAGCCCATCGGGAGATAATGCAAAGGGGAGCAAGCGACCTCTGCTGCGGAGGGACGGAGCAGCAGCACGCTGGAGAGGTAGCTAAACCAGAGCAGATCCTGGGAACAAAAGGCACACATAGTCCGAGTCACCAGAAAAGACCAACCACAAATTTCCCCTGGCACAGCCGCACTCGAACCCTGTGCAGCCTTGCACAGCGCTAGCCTAGGACACCTAGGTGCAAAACCAGGTACAGACCTCTGCGAGTAGGCAGCCACACTGCCTTCTCCTGGGTCCCCATTCCCTAACCCTGTCTTCAAGAAGCATCCCATTTCCAGGGATCGAGTAGGATCTCTCTGTCCTCATCTACAGCAAGATTGTGGTCAACTTCTCCACCATGGGAGTGCATTAAGTGGGTGCTCTGTGTAGCAGCTGCACCTCATTCCAAGTATCCCCGGCATCAGGTCCCTCCCTGAAAGACTCCCTCCCTGAAAGGAGTCTCCATCTGTCTGCCCCCTTTGGACAGACAGATCCATTTGTGACAGTCACCCTCACACGGTCCCAAGCAGGCAATTCACTCCAGACCATCCCCAACACGAAAACACTGCAACTGGGAGGCACTCCAGTTACCAGCATCTCCAGACATGCTACAGCCACATCTGTGCAAAAAACCTAAAATAAAATAACAAAATCCTAAAAGCACTGAAATTCAGTCCTCATAAGTATATAAGCACAGACAAAACTCGAGGGGAGCTGGCTGTAGCTCTCGGGAGCGGTTCTGGTCTCTGCACAGAGCTTCACAGGCTGACACAGAGCAGAGCTTGTGCTGAGTCCACAAAGGAGCTGCACGTCCACCCCTGGCCAGGCTCTGCGCTCAGGGGGCAGCTCCCAGAGCAGGGTGACCCTCAGATAGAGGGGAGCTGCCCCCAAATCCCCTCACCCGCTTTCTACCCTTTCACCCCATCTCGCAGCCCAACCGAGGCTGGCAGGAGCAGAGGGATCCTGTACACAACTTTTTCAAACTGCCAGGCAGACGAATCCCAGTCCTTCCAAGGGAGTGTCGGTAAATCATCATTGCATCCGACAACGCAACCAGAGGGATTAACCCTTTGCTAGTCCCCGGGAAAATAATAATAACAACAACGACAACACATTTAACAACGAAAATAGCACAAGCTGACCCTAGCCGTGAGAGAAAGAGGACGGGCAAGGTGTCTGCTTTTTTTTATATCTAAACATAGATAGATAGCAAGAGGCGTTTGTGCGGGGGAGTGGACGCTGAGCACACGAGGAACATGCCACCGGGCACCCGCCAGCCGCTGCCCCAGCTCAGCCCTCCCCATGGCTCTCCACTGCCTGAGGACCGCGGTGGCCAGCTCCAGGTACTCGTGTCCCCAGGGTCCCGCGGGACAGGAGCAGGGAGTGGCATTTCCCCCCCGCTTCCAGGAGGGATTGGGGACTCTGTCCCCCTGCCCGGGAGGCGTGCAGGTGAGCGGAGTTGGGGGGTTGCGGTAGTGGGGGGGCTGCAATTGCCCGTCCCTGCATCTCGCACGGGTGCAACACCGGCACCCACCCCCCGGACCAGTTCCCTAGATGGGAGCTCCCTCCCCGGGTGCATGGGAATGGGGGGGGCGCGGGGGGCTCTCTCCTGCCCTTCCCGGCTCCGAGCCCCCAGCTCTCATCCCCTTTCTGCACACCCCAGCACCGTTCCAATCCTCCTGCTGCAGCGTGGCCTCCCTTCTCTCCCAGCCCATTCTCCTCTGCAAGCCCAGGAGTTTTCACATCATCCCCTGGCAGAAGGAATGTCTTCCCCCACCCCATCCCCAACCACACGGCAGCGGAGCTCCCCTCTCGGGCCGGCTCTCCCCTCCCGCAGCCCTCCCGGGATCCCCCGGCTCCCCGGGCACCCCCATCCCCGCCCGGGATGCCCTTCCCCAGCGCCGGGAGAAGTCGGACTTTGTACTCACCCCCTGCCTGCTGCTGTAGCTCTGAGTCTGGAGACCGGCTCTGATTCCGGCTCCATCACGTTTAGTGCATTGTCTCTTTCGGGCAATTTTTGCGGCAATCCATCAGAAAAGGGGGGACAGGCTGGTTTGTGGGTACATCCTTCCCAGGAGCTCAGCTCTCTGCCTCTCTAAGGGGCTCAGCCGTGTCAAAGACACCCCCTGGCCCGGACGGCTCACTCCTTCCTCCTTCTCTTCTGGGTCCTTTTGCTTACACAGATCTTTTAATCCCATTTAACTCCCTCTCGGCAGACTGCAATTACCTTGGGAAAAAGGAGAGAGAACAGAAAGTACACGCTAGGAAGCCAGGCTGGCCCATGGTCGCTGGATTTCTTGCCTCTCTCTCTCTCTCTTTTTATTTTTTTTCTCTCTCCTCCTTAGTAATAGCACAATTTCTGTGATCTCTGATTTCCAAAATCCTTGATTGAAAGTGGTTTGGTTTTTTTTTTTTTTTAAGCTGTTACTTTGTTGTTATTGGTTGGTTGTTGGTTGTAATTATTATTTTTATTTGCAGTGCAGATGTGCCTCCCACCCCAAGGATCTCTCCTCTAGACTTAGAGAGAAGAGGAAAAGGCAGATTTCGAGAAATGAAAATTATTTAAGGATGTCCCTGCTGCCTCTCTCTGCTGCCCTCCTCTGTAATACCGAAGAACTTACAAAAAATAATACAAAGNAAAAAAAAAAAAAAAAAAAAAAAAAAAATAAAAAAAAAAAAAAAAAAAAAAAAAAAAGGGAAATTATTTTGGCCAGAAGAGCTGCTGAGAAGCAACTGAAGATCCCTTCCAGGTTCCACGGAAGGCATGCATAGGCCTCTGGTTTGAAGGAAGCTGCTGATGGAGGTCTTTTTTCCTCTGCCCTCACCTGCCAGGAGCCACCAGCCCTCTGCCCAGACTGGCTTGGACCCACCTCACCACAGGCTGGCGAAGGACCCATGTTATGAGGTACTTGACACAGCTTTTCCTTTGGGCTTAGGGCTTGGTGAGGCTCAGTTGGGGGCCTGTGGAGGGAGTTCAGGCTCACAGAAAAGCCTCCCCATGTCCCTGCTCCTCTCCTTACCCTGCCCTGCTTCCACAGAGGACTCGGTGTGGGGTATCTCCAGTCCCTCTCTCCTGCTGGCACCAGCTGGGGGAAGATGCTGCAGCCCCGGAGGGCAGGGAAAGGGGCATGAGTTTTCTTATGCAAGGTCCATCAGAGCAAATCAGACCCCAAGTCCATTTAGCCAGCTCCACCAGGAGAGAGGATGTTCGTGTGTGGGTAAATCCTGCATCCCTGTGCCCTGTCCTCTCCCGGCTCTTGCAAAGTCCCACTAAGCTGGGACCCAGCCACTCTGCACACCCCACGCTGACCAGTAGGTCCCTTTTAACCACAGCAGGACACAGCAAACCCCTGAGCTCTGTGAGATCCCCTCAGGCAGGTGAGGGCAGCCCACCACAGCGAGACCTCCCACCTTGTCCCTGCACCCCTGGGTGCCCCTTGGCCCTGCTCCCATCCCCCTGGCACAGCGTCCCTGCCTCGGGCACTTACTTTGCAGGCAGGCGAGGGGCACCTTCTCCCGGCAGCCCTGCGTTCATTTATCCCAGCAGCTTATGGTAATTTCTACTTATCAACTGACAATAATAAAAGCAAAAGGAGGAGAAAAAAAAAAAAAAAACCAAAACCCCACCGACACAACACCCCTAAACAACAAATCCCAAGCCTCTTCCTCCCTCCTTCCCCTTCAGTCTGAAGGCGTCCCCTGTGCTGGGGGCCAGCGAGCGCAGGCTTTCTTCTCCTGGCAAGCCTGACGTCCCCCCAGCTTCAACAGATAATCCTTCCTCAGGGCTGGTGCGGGCAGGTCCCCCTCGGGCCGTCGCTCCCCTCGTGGGTCATGGATGCTGCAAAGATCCAGGAGAGAAGAGGGGTTGGGACCGGGCGCTGGGAGGGACATGGATGTGAAAGAGGTGGGAGTTCTGAGCCTGCCCTTGTCCTTTTAAATAGCTGCAGCCAGGGAACTCCGCCGGCGGGCTGGGGTGCTCCAGGTATCCGGTTTCAGCAAACAGCAGCTAATGAGCAGAGATCCAGCCTCCGAGGGGCAGGTTCAGGGCTGCTCTGCAGACAGGGGGGCACCCCGGGCACCCTACCGGCGAGGCATGGGGCAGGGATGAAGCTGGAGGAGGGAGGTGAGAGCTGAGGGTGAAGAGCTATTTGCTCACTGCAGCTCCAGGGTGGAGTGCAGGTTGTAGCTCCCTGTAGCAAGTCCTACAGGGCAAAGGGCAACTCCTGCGAGGAGCTGAGCATCTGGCACAAGGCATCTGGCACAAGGCCTGGATCTGGGTATCAAAGCTGAGCCACCCCAGTATCTTGCCGTGTGATCTTAAGGGTCTTTTCCAATCTAAATGATTCTATGCTTCAATGATCATTCCCCAAGACAGGGTGAAGGACCAAGCAGAGCTAAAGCACCTTGGATATGGATATGGGCGCTAAGCTTACACACTCCCCATGACGAAAACAGAGCCACAAGTAGGATCAGTGTCAAACCAGAAAGCACCTAAACTTGAAGCTAGAGGGGAATGATGCTATGCTTGGAGCAGAAAGTTCAAGGATCCACTGGCCTGACTCAGCAATGCAAGTTTTACTCAGGAAACTGACCTCAGAATGTGGCCAAAAATTAAGGTTTCCACCACAAATCTGATCTCCTATCCACATGACATCTATTACCATGCATGCTAAGGACTTCTCTCTATATTTGACTTGTGGTTGCTTGCCAGGACTGTGGTTTTGCATCTCCCATTTTCTATAGGCATAAAATTTTGTTCATACCTTTGCTGTTGAGAATCTGAATTTTATCTCCTCGCTTGCTGCAACAGATGAAGCTTTAAGGAACAACAAAAGAATGTGTTGTGGCTGGGGTAGATAACATCCTGCTATCCTCAGGAGAAACTTAAGGAGAGTACAACTGAGTTACACATCCAGATGCTTGTAAGAAACTGGTCTACACAGACGAAACTGTCTCAAGGCCCAGGAGCTCGGATGGCCCATTCAGACCAGCTCTGAGAACTGAGCCTTCAAGGACAAAAGGCAGGCATGCAGTTTGTCAGAAATCACACACCAGCTCTGTTTTCCTTTGCTGTTTTTCCCCAGCTGTTTTTCCTGTGTTTCTGTCACACATTCCTCACTGAGAAACGTATTCAAGCCAAGCCTAAGTGTTTAAGATAAAGCTTTAATCTAATTAAAAAATACTTTGCAAAGAAGAGTGTGGGAACCCCTGTGCTGTCGAATACACCTTACATTCTGCTCTCCTCTACCTTTTCTCTCTTCCAAACACACCAAGTGTTTAGTAACCTCCCTCCTCCTCAAAAATCCCACTCTACCATGAAAGAACAAGGCTTTGGCTTCCCAGGGTGAAGGACAGAATAGAAAGAAAAAAAGATGTGCTGCATCGTTTTGCAAAGACATGAGCAAATGGGATGCGTATGGATAACTGACTGGTGAGGACTGGCAATACTTTGGGTCCACAGCACTGTGCCAAGGACCACCACAGAGCATGCTTAGAGCCCCATCCTCAAACACTCTGCACATACTTAAGTGTGCTCAGATGAACACTTTCAAACCAAACACATGCATAAAAGCTTTGCTAGCATGGAGACATAAATGTAACTCAGCAGTAGGAAAAAGGGAATTAGTTTAAACAAAAGGAAACCCAGCACTGCTGAAGCCAAGACTAGTGCCAAGTGAATTCAGGTTCAAAAATTAGACCTCATTCTTCAAAAAGAGAAAAGCCACAACATATGATCTGAATAGAAATATATTTAGCAGATTTATTTTTTTCCCCCCTTCCAAATTTAAATAGAATCCATTTTCAAACACTAAATACACTGAAGCAAATCAGCACAGCGGTGAAATGAAAAAAAAAAAAGGGGGGGGGGGGGGAGTGGGGTGAAAAAAGGAATTGGAATTGACTGTTCTAGTTTAATTAGCCAAAATAAGAAAAGTACAGGGGAGGAGGAAATGCCACCACACACCACACAGCATTGGGAACAGGGACCAGAACAGTTGCTTTTGACAAAATGCACCTCTCCAAAAAAGCAGCATGTCATTACTGCCTGGATAAATAGAGCAGCTGAAATATTCATCTGTATTTAGCCAGTTTCCAGAAGAATCAGTACCCACCTCTCCTCAGGATCTGTAGCATGGTTAAGCACCAAAGCTCTTATTAATATAAATGTGTCTCTTTGCTCCTCCTGGAAAACCAAGCATGAAGGCACCTAGGAGCTGTGGCGAGCACGCCTTACAGCTGGGCTACATGACTCACAGTGCCCACCTTCACTGCCCCGAGGGATCCCAGACACTAACCTGGGCTTGCCCTCCCAGTTTGGCTCAGCCTGAAGGACAGCACTGAATTACAGTTCAATCATTTTCACCTTTTGCACAAGTCAGAAAAGCATCCCAGATCACTCACTGCCCCCAGGACTCACAAGGAATTACAGGGATACATTTGGATATATTTAGATAAATGCTCTATTCAGGTTTAAGCTGTGGCATGAGCAGGCAGAAGGCACAGAGAGCCTGGAACCCAAGGCATCGGAAAAACTTGTGGGAGGGATCAAACAAATATGTGAAGGAGAGGTGGGATAAAGAGCCTTTCACTCCCCTCTGGGCTGGGGATCTGCACCCAGCCTGCATTGGGAGTATCTAAACTTGGTACCTGGCTAGGAGTTTGTCCTGGCCTTGCTGGGACAGAATCATGGAATCAATTTTTTCTCTTCAGGAGAGCAGTGTATTTGACAAGACTGCAGCACTCAATTCAGCAGGACCAGAGCTGACAAGACACTTGGGTTTTGTTTGTGGCCAGCCATGCTGTGTGGGTCTCCACAGTGGACAAGGTCTTTTTTAGCAGTTCTGAGTCAGCCACGTGCTAGAGCCAGGAGAAGTGAAAGCCAGGGCAGCTCACAAACTGGACAAGAGAAGGATTCCATACCATGAACACCATGCTTGCTATTAATTAAAAAGTTTGCTGGGCAGTCTCTTCTAATGATGACTATCCCTGGAGGGTCATTCTGCTGCCAAGGTCTGCTCTGCTCTGTACTGCGGCTGTTGTGTTTTCACTGGAGCTGTGGTGCCCACAGTACCTGACATCCATCATTCACTGTTGGGAGTGTGTAGCTCATGACCATGACATGGGCTGAGTGTAACTTTCCCTTCTTTCTATTAAAAATAGATTTTTTTATTATTATTTTGTTAAACCATTTCTCATTTCAACCCACAGGTCTCCTTTCTTCTTTCTGCGATTCCTCTTCCAGGAATGCAGATGTCATTGGGTGATAGAACAACAGACTTAGAGAAGACAGAGTTGCTAGATCCATAGGGAAATGGAACCTACCCTATGGGAAGTTCCACTGCTATGAGGGTGTGACAGTCCCTGCCATCATGTGAGGACACAGCTCTGTGGAGCTGGGGTTGTTCAGCCTGGAGAAGAGGAGGCTGAAGGGCCACCTTCTTACTCTACTGCTACCTGAAAGCAAGTGGGAGCCAGGTGGGGCATGGCCTCTTCTCTCAGGTGACAAGTGCCAAGATAAGAGGAAATGGCCTCAAGTTGCACCAGGAGAGGTTTATATTAGTTATTACAAAAAAATTTCTTCACTGGAAAGGTCATTGGGCACTGAAAGAGGCTGCTCAGGGAAGTGGTGAAGTCACCATCCCTGGATGTGTTTGAAAGACTTTTGGCTAAGGAACCCAGGGACATGGTCGAATAGTTGTGTGCAGGGAGATGCTGAGTTATGGCTGGACTCAATGACCTTCAGGTCTTTTCCAGTCAGGTAATTCTATGATTCTTGTTCCCACTGTGTGCTATGGAGAGTATTAATTTCACAGGAGATGTGGAGAAAGCTCAAAATCAGGTAAGTAACCAAAGCTAGTGCCCAAAAGTGCTCCTTCCCCCCCTTCTCTGCAGCCTTTCTGACACACTCTCCAGTCCCGTGCCACAGGCCAGCGGTGACATGTTTGAACTTCTGCAGCCGTTTGATGTAAAATGTTTTAAATTCCTTTTGGGAACACTAAAGGCTTTTGTCTCTTGACCAGTGCCGTGGGGATGCCATGGCTGGCAGAGACTGATCTCTCTGTGCTTTCCAACTGCAGCCTGTTGCACCGGGCTGCCCAGCCAGCCGAGAGGCAGGAATGGCTGTTAATCATTAAACGGAGCCTTTCTGCCGTTGCAATGAAAGGAAACACAATGCAGTGACACGAGGCCAGGCCCACCCTTCCCAAGGAAATGCTGCCTGCTGATTACAGCTCTGACACACACTTCTGTTTAGATATTTTGAGAGCTAGAGTCTTACAGGATGGCTGTAAAGTGTTCAGCTGGTGTTAGAAATGAGCAGTGTTGAGGTAAGGCATGATGGAGTCATACATCAGCATACTTTGACTGGAGTCTGGCTCCTATTGCTTCATTTTCTTTCAGATATCAGGCAAAGGCTGCCTGGTTTTGCCAACACAGAATCATGGAATCATAGAATTAACCAGGCTGGAAGAGACCTCCAAGCTCATCCAGCCCAACCTATCACCCAGCCCTAGCCAATCAACTAGACCATGGCACTAAGTGCCCCATCCAGTCTTTTTTTGAACATTTCCAGGGATGGCAACTCCACCACCTCCCTGGGCAGCCCATTCCAATGGCAAATCAAACCACTTTATTTTCACTGTTCCTGAGCCGCATTCAGTGAATTCATAGAATCATAGAATCAGTCAGGGTTGGAAGGGACCACAAGCATCATCTAGCTCCAACCACCCCTGCCATGGGCAGGGACACCTCACACTAGATCAGGCTGCCCAGAACCTCATCCAGCCTGGCCTTAAACACCTCCAGGGATGAGGCTTCCACTACCTCCTTGGGCTACCCCTTCCAGGGTCTCACCACCCTCATGGTGAAGAACCTCCTCCTCACATCCAGTCTGAATCTCCCCACCTCCAGCTTTGCTCCATTCCCCCTAGTCCTGTCACTAGCTGAGATCCTAAAAAGTCCCTCCCCAGCTTTTTTGTAGGCCCCCTTCAGATACTGGAAGGCCAGAATAAGGTCACCTCTGAGCCTTCTCTTCTCCAGACTGAATAGCCCCAACTCTTTCAGTCTGTCCTCATAGGAGAGGTGCTCCAGCCCTCTGATCATCCTCGTGGCTCTTCTCTGGTTTAGGACCTATTAAAGCCATTGGTGTTACTGAGAAAGACAAGAGAGCCAACAATACTGAGCAGATTTGAGTGTGACCTCCAATTTCAGAGCAAACCAGGCTGTTCTGCTGTCCTTGGGATAGTGTGGTGAACTTGTGCTGCATTTTGAAGTGCCCAGTAGAAAATCAAGGCCAGTTTCCCCCTTTTATCACAGAGGGAAAAAACAATCCAACAAACCATTAAAATCCCCAGTGGGCTGCTGCACAGAGAGCAGCAGTTCTTCCAGCCCGGAGGTTTGCTAGTTAAATGCAGTAATGCATCAGTGAGCACAAGTGCTTTTCCCACTGGTGTGCCAAAGGACTTTGTTCAGTTAGAGGAGATGGACGTGTGCTGTCCTGGGTGTGAGCAGGTAATATGAGCCTTCTCTAAAGAAATAGAACATCTTTTCTTCCTGAAACAGAACCACCCTGAGAGCCTCTCCTCCTGTGGCAAGGACAGACATTGCACCTGTATGCAAAAGTGCCTGGTGATCTAAAACATTTCCTGCGTACTGAGGGACAACTGCCACCCTGGTTGCTAAATACAACAGCACATTACTACAGCAGGAAGCATCAACCAGTGTGTAAAAATTAAGCCTGGATTCTGCAAGACACACATATACAATGCTCAGGCACCACTGCTTGTTTCCAGCGTGGCCTGTCAGCTTCCTGGAGATCCCAGTAGCACTTGGTGCCTGCATCAGTGGATGAACACAGAATTGATGTAGGCAGGAGCAATGAGCCTGACCTAGCACATTGGACAATGGTTAGGTAGCTGTAAGCAGCAAACTTTGGAAGGTATTGACCATGAAGTCCTTTCAGAGGTCACTCTGAAGGTGCATGTGCCTAAATGCATAGATTTATGGCAGCTGGACCTCACAGCCAGCAAGCCTCAAGGCTGAGTTCAAAAGGGAGGCAGAAAACAGTGCAAGATTATGGCCTTCAGGAGACAACATGTTACAGTGCAAATGCCTAGTACAATGATTTTGTGCAAGACAAACAGAAATTAAGCCTGGATCAGGTTCTAAGCAGTTTCAGTGGGAAGGGGAAAGTAAGAAGAGCTCAGAAAACATCAAAACAACTTCTCATGACCAGCATTTAAGGTAATACTATTTAAAACAAAAAGAACAAGTTTTTAACAAGTAAAACAAGATGGATTTTTTTGTTGTTGTTTTGGAACTGAGAGCTTTTGGCACATTATCAGTTCCAGCTGCTGTGGGAAAGGTAACTGTGTGCTGGTGCTGAGCAGGCTTGTAGGAGCAGTGTACTGGTCAAAGAGAAACCATATGTGCTCTGTGTGAGGAAGACACTGAAGTGGAAATGGTAAGTTCAGGGCAAAAGGAACGAAAGGTGAGAGTAGAGAGAGCTGAGATGAGCATCTCTTGGGCTCCACCCTGCACTAGGCTCACTAATGACACCAGAAAAGCTTATTTATTATTGACAAAGATGAGACACCTCTTGTGTGTACACATGTGTGTATTTTAAGCAAAAGATTTTACTCCACTGAATTCTGAAGTATCAACACAGAAAGATCTGATGTGTGGAGTCCAAGAGTAACTCTGAGATACAAACCAACCGTATCGGAGAGTTGCTTATTTTAATCTAAGCTGAGAGGTACTGCTCTGACACCATTTCTTTCAATAGTTGTATTCAGCTGTTTCTGCAACCACAAATGCTCCTCACTGTTCTGCTCTGGCTGATTAAATGGGGAGAGGAATCATCTCATTTCTTACAGCTGTTTGGTCCTGGATGCCTCAGACTGAACCAGCTGCTCTTCCCTGCCTGGAGGCAGTGGTGTCCAAAGGCTAACAGGCTAACCTAGATCTCAGCAGAGCTTGGGTTTGCTTTTTACTACTCCAGTGACCTGCAGGGTGACTTGAAGCAACTTAAACCATTGCCTTTGTGCCATTGTTTTCTTGTCTCTAGAGAGAAGCTTGTGATATAGATCATCTTAAGCATAAAGAGGTTTAAGACATCCAGACATCGAGCGCTGCCAGTGAACTGTTATTACTTTACTATGTAGCTGGCAGTAGTCTCTGCTGCAGGAGAGAGTGCAAATCTATTTCCCAAGCAGCTTTCCCATTCACCACAACCTGCCATCATCCAGATGCACACTTCACTGGGGATTGTTCCATTTTATCTGGTTGTAAAGCCCTGTGTTAAAAAAAAAACCCACCCTGCTGATTAAACATGAGTTCAAATACATCTTCTGGAGTGCAGCAGACAGTTCCTAGGGCTTTATCTGCACCGACTGAAACAGAATCTGTGCCACTTAGAGCAGAACAATGCTCCATTTCTTCATACTTTGCCTGAATTGTTAACACATAAAGCAGAAACACAGCCCATTTTCACTGAGAAGGTCTCTTCTGACATGCTCAGTATGTTAACCAAGAGTATCCAAGTCTGCTTCAAAGCCATCAGCTTTTTTTCCTCCCAGTAAACACACTTCTTCATGTCTGCACACTCACACTCTCCCTCCACTTCAATAACAATAGTATTTGGTAAAGCTCTCCAAGCTGGAGCCACAGCAGTAAGGCTGTATTTGCCCATGTTTGGGTAAGAACTAGTAAGAGACCCAGTTGTGGCTGTTCTTCTAATTAAAAAAAAAAAAACAACCCAAAAAAAACCAAAAAACAAACCCCCCAAAAAAAAGAAAAAGGAAAAAAAAAAAAGCCCCCAAAATAAATCAAGTCAATATTATAAATCAAGTCAATATCTATACACCCCCTGGTGAAATAAATCCCCCAAAGAAGTGGTAAAGAAAATCAAGTGATTGAAACAGAGTTTCCTTGAAGTGGACTTTGTTGGCTTACTTGTTTTCAGAGCTTGGGAGATATTTGGATTTGTTTTGGTGGTTTTGCTTGTTTGTTTGGATTTTTAATGTGTTTTTTGGGTTTGGTTTTTCTTTTTGTTTGGATTATTTCTTAATATTTTTAATATTTTGAAAATAATTTATTGTCATTTAAAAGACTTTATTGTAATTTAAATGCATCTGTGCTGTGCAGAGTGCATCAAAGCAGCTTCACAGTGGGACCTCTCATTAAGGACCATAAGCTCTGGAGCTGTTGCATGCTGCTAGACTCCATTACTGGATCTGGTGGACANGATGGCAGGGTAGAGGGAGAGAAGAACCTCCCTTGATCAGCAGGCTCAGGTATGTCAAGGCTGGACCATCTCCATTTCCACTGAGCACCCTCTTGGGATGTACTTGGCTCAGCCCAGGTGAGCCCACACTTGCTGAGCGAGAAGCAGTTAATGTTCCAGCACATTAGATACAGTATAAACAATTTGATCAGCATTGTTCTGGCCTTCCCAGGATGGAGATTCCAGCCAAAGCCTGTCAGGGCCAACAAAAAGCCTCATATTGACTTCCCAGATCTCCAGAACATGTTCTTGTATAGGGCTTGTATAGACCCACAGCTAACTCCAGCGCTTCTGGTGCACAGTTCCTTTGAAAAGGAAAGATCTACCAGTAACAGATTCGCTCTTTGCCTCTGTCACAAGCTGCTTTGCTGGCCTTCTCCTTCCACCCACATTGAGGCCCTTGGGCTTGTCTGTTCCGTGTGATTCATAAATCCCTCTGCCAAAGCAATAATCAGCGCATCAGGGACTCTGATCCCACCAACATGCCTGTTGAAGGTAGTTTCCCTCTGCCAAAGGCAAATCCCCTGAACTACGCACCTGGACTGAATCCCACTCAGCTCTGCAATGCTTGAATTTCCAGAGTGAGCTACCCCATGGCAGCCAACCAGAGCATTATGTGTGCAGTGTGATTGGCCTCTCCACACCGTTCATCAGGAAAGCCTTTATTTTAGTTAGGATTTTCCTGCCCCAAGTAGCCATTGTTCAATCCAGCATAATGAAATAGCTAGTCCTGTTGTTGTTTTAAATAAAGAGTTCCAAAATCTTTTAAACAAGATACCTCAACTTTTTACAGAAGAGTCACTGGGATGCATTTCACTGAGCTGGCAAAAAAAAAAAAATTCTTTCCTGGACTAACTACTCCAGAGCAGGCAGCATATCAGCTTTCCTAACATGGCCTGGGAGGACTTAAACTGCCAGTCTTGTTCTGGATATCAACTGAGAGCACCATAAACTTCAGGTGGGCATCCCCTGTTTACCATCTAGAGACCTGGGAACAGGTCTGGAAACAAATAAAGAGCTAAATGCTGCCAACACTCACTAGCAACCTCTCCATGCTTTCAGGAAAACCTCAACCCAATCAGGCAAACCCAAACCCAAAGAGTGAATGTCAGCAATGCAGTGAAAATGCTGCACTTCCACTGCTCACACTCACAGCAACAGAACTGCATTGGGTATCTGTAAACTCAGCAGGAGCTGGTATTTGTGGAACAGCACAGAGAATTTGGCCCTTAGCCATTTCACAAGTGTAGCTTGGTTTAAGGTTTAAGTCCTCATGTGCAGCATCCAGTGGCATCACTACAGAGGAGCCATTTTACAGAGCAAATCAAGAGATTTTTAAGCCTGCTTCCCATTTCTCGTTCCCTCAAAGTCTGTGGGATCAAAGGAGAGCCTTGTCATTGATGAGGGTTAGTTCAGGGTCAGTTCTACTCTCCAAAAACCAAGGCAGAACCTCTGTTTACTCTCCCATTTCTCAGAAAACAGTCAAATCCCTTTTCATATGGAACATCTCATTTGTGTGTCATCAGCAAACTTTTCCACTGGCAAACTTGCCATGCTTCAACATTTGCTTCATATGTAAACGAAATTCATGCACTGGCAGTGTCATCTCCCTTCACAGCCAGCCTGAACACTTTCTTCTCTCATACTGTTTTTCTTTGGCATTTCTTTTGTATAGGCTAATATTAAACTATTTCTTGTTTAGATTAAGGAGGACAACTTTTAATCTCATTCCATTGCTCAGCATATCTCAAGATGCTCTTCTCATTTCCCTCCAGACCCCATACTTGGCACACCAGCCAGACCAAACCTCGCTGCAAGACTTGCACTAATCAGCAGAATGGAATAAACAAGACTATTTCATATTTTACATCTTCAAAGTCTCGCATAAGCAACACTACTTTGTTAATATTCTTGTTGGTGGCTACACCCCAGGCTTGGAGCAGGTACAGTATTTCCTCTGTACTGCTGCTGCAATGCACCTGACAGCCTGACTGTCGAATGGCTGAGGCTGCCTCAGCTATATATTGATGTGGGTAATGTGGCTCTCACCTTTGCTTTCCTCCAAACAGCACACAGAAAACACCCAAACCAGCCTTCCCCACCAGACATGATGAACAACTCGTCAGTACAAAATCCACTTTGATGCCTCTAATGTGCCTTTCATCACAGCATCCTAAAAGCACTTTGCAGTTATTAATGTGATGCCTAATTCATCTTCCCCCCCTCACCTGTGTTCCCTAATTCACTAGCTGGACACACAGAAAGCCCCAGATGCAATTCTGAAATGATGTCTGCACTCTCACACTGCCTGTGATCTCTGGGAGCTGTGCTTGTAAACCCCACTTCAGAAAAAAAAAAAGAATAAATCAGACCATTAGTAACTTGTCCCATCCTGAGCTGCAAAATAAGGAGAACTCAGTAATCTGTCCCCACAACCCCACAGAGCCTCCCCCTGACATGATTGGACTTGGTAAGTATTGCAAACCAGGCCTGTCCTATGTATGTTGTCAGCAAAGGGACCATGTGAGGACATAAAGTTTCTCTGTACTCTCCAGTCCTCCATCCTGAGTTGGTTTTGTCTTTTTTCCCCTGACATGTCATTATTAAACATCAGCAATAAACTAGTTCCTGGGTAAAAATTTCCCCAAAGTGTCTGAAAGATGACAAGAAATGCCAAGCTTTCCATTTCTCTCCTCCTTTAAAAAGGGGGGGGAAAAAATCACAGAATTAATATATTTGTAAATGGTTCTGAGCTGCATTTTATTTTATAGCTTGGATTTTTAAAGATTTCTTTTCTGTTACTCCCCCCCCCCCCAGCAACACTAGGAGGGGACTATGCTGAAAATTATAGATTCCAGAGTTTGAAAGAGAACCAGGAAAGCTTAATTATAGTTATTGACATACCAAACACCCACTGAAGGCTGCTTAACCTTCCCTTGGCCAGAAATAACCACACAAAGTGAAGGTACCAAACTGACATCCAACCACCTCAGCTAGGGACAGCTTTCAATGTGCTGGGGCAGGAAGCCTCACTGTGTTCACCTCCTCTCACAGCCTGGGGAGGTACTGGTGGGAGCAGTTGTCACTGTCAGCCCACCGGCAGTATCGACCTACTTTGTTTAGGGTTTTCTTCATCCCTCAAAGAACGCTATTGCATGAGTTCCCCTTCCAGATGTCTTTCTCCTGGAACAGGTCTGAAAGATCCCCTGTGTCTGCTGTGAGATTCCATACCCATGCTCAGCACCATTAATGCACAGCACACCCCAGACTATGTATGGGCACCCATCCCCTCTGGGGACCCTGACAGAAGGACTGCAGGGAAGGAGCCTTCGGCTGCAGGAAAGCTCTGCAGATAGGAGTGCAACGCTCCTGGGAGGGAATAAATGTCTGGACTTGGTCTGCCCCAGCCCAACCCTGTTTGCTCTGGGGCTGCGCTGGCAGGTCCTGAAGGAACGGTGCTTGTGGGCAGCTCGTTGCCCTCCGGGCAGACTCCACGCCGCCGACAGCTGCGCTCACATCAAAGACTGTGTGTCTAAAGCGATGCTAAAAGGGTTAGAGAAGGTGGAACGTTGGCTGGGCTGTTCGCAGGGCGCCCACGGAAGCTGCCGCGCATCAGTCCCTGCGGAGGGAGCGCGGAGCGAGCGCGGGGGAGCGAAGGGAGCGCCCCGCCACGTGGCGCCGGCTGAGCGCGATGCGGACCGGGCCCCGCAGCCCCCCGGCGGCCCCCCATCTCCCTTATGGCCTGTGCTGCTGCACCGCTCAGGCACAGCCCCTCGGACCGCGAACGTGACCTTGTGACAGCCTTGGAAAGGCAAGGAGGGGCCTCATTAACCGAGGAGAGGAGCCGAAGGCAGCAGCAAGGACTGGGTCAGAAACAACCCGGCCATATGTTCCCTGTCGTTTCTATTTTATCGGCGTGGGAAGTCCCCAGCTTTGTCCCCGAAGTGTTTGTTTGAGGGGATGGGGAAGGCTGTTCAGCTCAGGCTGGGTTGCCCCGAGGTGCTGCACACACCTGTCCCCTTCTGCTGCAGCCAAATACCTCATTTGTGCAGAGGTTCCCGGCACTCTCCACAAACAACAACAGGCTGGACCACAAAGCCCTCATTTAGAATGGAGCAAGTGTGCTCATGCAAAAAAAACCCACAAGGAAGCTTTTGGGACCTGTAGGAGTAAATAGCTGACCACAGGAACACGATTTTCACCCTCAGACCCAGCCCCTTGCACCTCTCCCATAGGGCTGTTAAAGACTGCATAAAGAGAGACCCAGGGTTGGATGGACTCCATGGCAGGCTTGGGCTGCGTGGTGCTTGAGGGTCGTGGCTATGGGGAGAACAAGTTCAGGCAGGCTTAACATCAGCTTGCATTTCTTCTCCATGAAGGGACATTGTCTCATGCACATCAGCATGGATGTTACCTACACCGCTGCACCACCAGTCTCCTCCCAGCAGCCTGTGGGTTCCCACACCCTATCTGGTTTAGGGTGTTCAAGTGACAGGCTTTGATGGAAACTGTTCCCCAGCCAGTGCACAGGGTAGACAAAAAGCTTTTGTAGGGAGAGGGAGATCAGAATTAACCCTTTTCTGCAGGAAGCTTCATTGCATGTGTGTCCAGGAACTCGGTCACTTCACAGCGTGGGCCAGTGCTCAGCACATTGGCTCCATGGCTGACACCTGCAACCCCAGACTCCACCAAGGGGTTGCAGGAAAATTTCCTAAGAAAGGAGATGGCTGATGTTGAGCAAAACAGAGACCTTCCCGAGGAAGTGTGCCACCAACACCTAAGTATGTTATTTACAAGAGCAATAAAGAAATCTCATTCAATCTGGAACAGAGAAAAGAAATGGGATGGAAGCTAAGACTGAATGGGCTAGTTATTGAAAACAGCAGTAGTGTACTTATTTATTTCTCATCTCCTGTGCACCAGCTTTAGTGCACTGAATAGCTACAGAATTCACTGGCATTATTCCTAATTTTACAATGATTTGGGAGAAAAGGGGACAAAGGCAAGCAAACAAAGCTAATTGCCTTCAATGTTTTGTTTATCTGGTTTTTGTTCAGCCAAACAAAGAGGACGTTCAGGTCCAAGCTGACTGTGGAGCCACAGAACTCTTTTGCTCCGCTGGTCTGTTTAAAAACAGTTTGCAATTTTGGCATCCAGTATCTTCGGCAGCTACCACTAGCACGTACTTTCTTATCTCCATCTGGTCACTAGAGAAACTCTGGTTGCTTCAGCCACTGTTTCTACAGAATAATCAACCTTGCAAAGCCCCTCCAAAAGAGCAGGAAGTCTTCTAAGAGCCAACCCCTTGGTCATAAAAAGAATAAAGGCAGGAGCAGATTAATCCCTGGATGCTATTTCCAATGCAAAAGTCCAAGCAGGAAAAAAAGTCTCAATTTTAATACTAAAGCTATGTGTTCTAACCCATCCGTACCAACATGCTTTTGTTCTTTATGCCAGAGAAGAGCACACTGAGCAGAAATGTAAATAATATGGCATGCTGTGCAGGGAGAGCCTGCTGCTGGCAACAGGGAGTGGAACATGGACCACTCAAACCACAACCAACCAGTTCAGCCGGCTTGGGTTGTCTTTGCTGCCTGCTTCGGCCAGCATCTGAGATTTCCCAGCACGTTCTGAGAGAGGCAGCAGGATTTGTAGGCAACAAGCAGAGGAGCAAAGCAAAGAAGGGGGAGTTTGGGTGGGCAGATCCAAACTGCTGTGATTTCTAGTCGGGGTTAAAACACCTGATTGAACAGAGATGTGCCAAAGATGCTGAGAACTGCGGTCACTTAAACCTGTAAGAGAGACTTTAGCAAAACCAGATCACCAGAGGTTAAGTAACCCAGTAAGAAACAGGCATAGCTATCTCCAGATGTCTCACTGCTGCAAGGTGGGATTGGGCAGACTTTGAGCAGCCACACAAAAGAGAAAGGTGAATCTTAACAGTCCTAAAGTGCCAAAGCCAGCAGAGCAGCTGCATGCAGCCAATGGGTCATGCTGATGCAAAGGGTCAGCAGTCTGGCTTAGTCCTTGCATCTTCTCAAACAGGGAGCAGTGGTTGCAGGGCAGGTGTTAAGATCAAGAGTGCTCTGCTACTGACTCTTAGGAGCATGCAACAGTAGAGGTTTCCTAGGCTCCTGGAGCTGTGAGTGTCCTTTTCTGACTCAAAGAAGACTGAATGTGTTTCTAGAAATTTGCATTTCTAGAAGGAAAAATGAAAACCATTCAAAAAGGCAACTACTAAAACAAAGCTGCAAACCAGAAGACAGACAAAAACAGCCCCAAATCTATTATCTTTAATATGACATTGTGAGTATGACCTTAGGCCATCTGGAAACTGGCATTAAGTATCTCCCCAAGAGACATCAACACGACTCTTCCTGACTCTCAGCAGAAAGAGCACTTGGGAGGCTCAGAGCAGCATCACTGGTACCAGCATGAAGCCTCCAGGACAGGCTGGCAGAGCATGTCCTGCCCATCCATCACTTGTGCCTTGCTGCTGGCAGCAGCTCATGGAGCCACTGCTCAGCCAGTAACACAGCACCTGCTCCCATCCTGGAAAATAAAGGCAACCCTGAAAACTGGCCTTTGACTCAGGGGCTGGGTTTCACTGTGCTTTCCCAGCCCTCGCTGTGCCCGCTGCCTTGAGCACCTTTCTCAAAGGAGACTTTACAGTAAAGGTTTAAATGCTTCAAGTTACAAAGCTTGGGAGTTCAGGAATCATTCTGAAAGTTAGGTTCCTGAATGCTTTTCTGTTTCTAGAGCACAAAAGGCTGCCCTGTGGCACCAAGTGGAGGCTGGATTTGGATGAGCATTTTACAGTGTCCAGGAGAGACCAGCAAAAGGGTGCCTGACCAGCTCGGGGCTTGTTGCTCAGTAACCAGAGCTGTTACAGTGCCCTCTCTACAAGAATTTGCCATTAGTCCTGCCAGCTCTACTATAATAACCCAACTCTTCTATTACATGATTATTTTCTGTTTACACAGGTTTTTTGGTTTTTGGGGGTTTTTTTGTTTTGTTTTGTTTTTCCAGAGTGGACACAGAAGGAGTAAGGGAAGGTAAAAAACAAGGAGAAGCCAATGCAAACAGTCTGGGAAGGACCCTTTGAAAATCAAGCAAATTTCAAAGACTTCCCTCTTGAGTGTCCTTCACTCTCCTCCATTGGGGAGGGAGCACAGAAGAACTAGGTCACAGAATCTGGGGAAAAGTCAAACAAGCAAATCTCAGCTGAAACCACTGAGGTTAGTATGTCATGAGCCTGTTCCAAAGGGGAGAGTTTCTGCTTAGTTTCACTGAAATGCAAGCAATATGGGCTTAAACTAAGGGGGTGGAACACATTCATGTCTGCTCAAATTGCTTTTAAGTATCAATGAAAATGAGAAAGAAGAATTTCTTCTATGGCTTTGGACAACTAACCCACCATTTTACACTGGGAAGAAAGCCAGGAGAGGAAAGGATAGCAACAGCCCACTCTAAAGTCATGTTGGACACAGACCTGCATCTGACAAAGGGCTTTTGGGTCTTATTTATAAGGCTCTTAAAAATGAGCTTTCGTTAATATAACGGAAACAAAGCTCTTAATCGTGGTTTGTAAACACAGATGGAGGCTAACAGGCTAATGCCAACGATTTTGAAACATGACTGCTTCAAGGTGCTTCCACTTTTGTAACCCTGCTTGTGATCCCAGAACGAATCCCATTGTTTCAACATCTTTCCAGAAGCACTCCCCACCCACACCCAGAAATTCTCCTTTACATAGCAAAAGGTTTCCTACACCCAAAAATATTCATTTGATGTCCCAGTGCTTTCTCCATCTTTTCTATTCATCACCTATTTATGTATTCTGATTGTAAGACACTGATTGATAAGCACTGAGCAGCTTTTGAAGAATCTTATGGTTTGAGATTCTTCATTTTTGTCCTTCATGTGACAGACAGAGAAGCTTAGTGCTTGGGCACAGGCTGAGATGTCTGTCATTTCCACGATCTTGGTCACCTTGCTGCTCTGTTCCCCCCTAACAAATTACCCCCAAAACAACTGTATGCTCCACCTGGTTTGACTGGTGTGGTGTGACAACAACTGCCCTGATAAATGCCTTGGCTGAGTTTGGAAGATCCCTGCTCCCTCCTGGCTTTCTGCCCTCCCTTTAGCCACCAGACAAACACAGGCTCTGGAACGAAAGAGACTTTCACACAAAGCAGCAAATCAAGCTCAATTTTCCACATTCTCTGTACCTTCAACTGCCAGCCTGTGAAGCTGCCATGGGACCTCACATGCTGGACACGCTGCTCCTCCCAGGCTGTCTGATCCTTGCCCTCACCAAACCCAGCATGAAGGTAAAACTAACAGTATTTCACACTGCTTGGTTCTGGGAGTGTCCCGGGACATCAGAGCACACTCTGAAGTAGCTATCTATCAGCTGCATTTCAGTCTGACACCACACAGATGTTTCCTCAGCACAAGGCTTTGGCAGCTGAGGATTTGCAAGCTTCTTCCTGGCTAGAGCATCCCAGAATGAGCACTGGCAAGATTTGACTGGAGTTCAGAGATCACACGGGATGGCAAGAGACATTCACAATAGATTTGGGAGGCTCAAAATAGAACTTACAATTCTTCCTGGTCTTGCAGTAACTGTGTTTGCTTTATCACACTCCTCTTCCTCACTCCTGCATTCATGTGCTTTTTTTTTTTTTTTTTTTTACACATCTTTCCCTCACATCTTTGAACCACAATAGATTAATTTTTCCTTTAACATTCTCTATATCATACACATCAGCAGAAGTGATTCTTTTCCTTAGGGCACGTGTGTGCCTACAGCAAAGTATATCCCCTCTACAGTGCACCAAAAGAAACCTGGTCATGTCCACCCTCCTATTATTGGATGTTATAGGAACTCCAGGGACCCAAGTGAGGCTCTCATTGTGCTCAAACTGGGCAAGTGCAAAGAGAATGATCCCAGCACAGAAATGTTGATTTTTTTTTAAGTAAAGGTGGAAATTTTTAAATAAAGGTGGAAAGACCCCCAAGAGGACACTAATCCCAGGTCATACAAGCCACAGATTTCACATCCTTCTCTCACTGTCCATACACTTGGATGAAGTAAGCTTAGAAATAACCCAAGATGGGAGAAGCTGAGCAAGCCCTGCCCAGCACATTTTCCTTTTAGCACACACACACCCCACAACTTTCTCAGGCCACCCGAGAGTATCATATCAGAGTGACTATTCCCTGTTTAAACATCATTAGGCTGTATGCATGCAAGTCTGGCTTCAGCCATGTGCTGAAGATAATGAGTTGCCACAAATTTGCCAATTTATTTTTGGAAAGTGTCTGATAGAAGCTGATAGCTCTAGCTTTGACCCATTCGCCCAGAGAAAATCTTATTCACAGTAGCCAGAATATTTAAAGAACGCCACCACCAGCGGGGGAAAAAAAGAAAAAAGGGCACAAAAATCTAAACCTAGAATTCATTCTACCACCACAAAAATTAAAGCTGCTGCGGACATGAGAGGAAGAAACTCTGGTGCTGTGGACAGCAAGCATGTCATAAAGCTGCAGATATTAACTGCACCTTCCTGTGGAGCTTGTGAAGGGGCTTTTGGCTCCACCGCAGGTTCATTTACTGTGGAGACAAGCGTGGAGTTCATCTATGCTTCCTTGCCCATTACACATTCCTCCCTCCATGTTCCAAATTAATGAGAGTTTCTGCTCACTCAGCAGAAATTAGACTGGTCTGCTTTAAAAAAAGGGCAATTAGGAACCTCTGCTTTTGCTGAGCCTCTCGGGTGCCAGGTGAGAACAATAGGAAGAAAGCAGAGAGGTAGGGCTGTGGGGTTACAGACCGCTCTGGGCATCCACCTTCTACAGCTTGCTAAGTTCTCACTGGCAAGAGCCAGGATTTCTTCCCCACATAATGCTTGCTCTGGTCTCATTCACCTTGTGGTGCAGCCATCCAGCAGCAGCAGAGCAGCAGTCTCTAGCTGTCTGTGCCTGGATGAAAGAGGAGGGGGAGCCTCCAAACCCTCATTGCAAGGCTCCTGTCCTTGCTTCTGCTCCCTGACCCCTAGGGCATGCTTGCAGAGCCTCTCTGCTCAGCCTTTTCCTGATCGAAGAGGGAAAAAGCCTCCTTCCATTCTTGGAGCAGGGGAGGAAAGAACTAGGAGTGCTGTTGGCACAATTCATCTTTTGTCTGCAGAGTCCCTAAGGCTGCAGTCGTGCGGACACCCAGGGCTGGGGAACGCCGCCGGGAGGACCTGCGAGTGCAGGTATGGTAGCGGCACAAGGCAGGGAGGAGAGAGGGCAGAAGGTGGGGAAAGCCATCCAGCACTTCCAGTCAAGCTTCCATCTTAGACATGCAGAACATCCTCTTCCTTACTGCGGGACACAGGGGGATGAAGGTGTTTGGCAGTTTGGGGAGTTAATTAGTGATCCTGAAAATAAACAGAAACATTAAGGCAGTGATTCAACCCACTGGGAAGCAGCAGCTTATTTATGGGTATTTTGAAGTCCTTATATGACTGTAAAAAAACCCTATAAAATTCTGGGCTGCTACATAAACATCCTAAGAAGAAAATCACTAGAAAGTTTCACTCTTATCCTTGAAATCTAATTCCATCCTTAAACTGCAAAGGTCTAAGCCTGTCTTTAATTATAAAGGAGTGTCTCTTGTTAGAGTAATTGTGTTGAACTTCTCACGAACTAAAAAGAGTTCAAACATTGTCTGGAGGAAAAAAAAAAATAAATCTAAAGCAAAATGCCTAAAAGGACCATTTTAATGATCCTACTTTAATATTTCATTTTTTTTTAGCAGACTTCAGTTAAGCCAACAGACAAAGGGAAGTGCCTTAGGAGTCTTCCTCTCTTCTCTACGAGAAGGAGCTAGAAATGACCTTGGCAAGACTCGATTTTTGACTCCCAACTGCAGCCCCCGCACCCAAAGAACCAGACACAGCTGCTGGGGAGTGAGAAGGGACCCTGAAGGACGCAGAGGCTCTCAGATCTGGATGGACAAAGCTTTAGCCATGGGTGCCCCCTTGTGACTTGGTGAGTAATTGAGCACAGCCCACGGAGGCGAATAAACGGTTGGAGAATCGTTTTGGTTGGAAGAGACCTTTAAAGTCATCGAGTCCAACTGCTAACCCAGCACTGCCAGGGCACCGCTCAACCTCAGCACCACATCTGCACTGTTTTTCAGTCCCTCCAGGGATGGGGACTCCACCACTGCTCCATGCTCTGACAACCCTCTGTGGGAAGAAATTGCTCCTCATGTCCAACTTAACCTTCCCCTGGTGCAACTTGAGGCCATTTCCTCTTGTCCTGTTGCTCCCTGCTTGGAGAAAGAGACCAAGCCCCACCCCACTACAACTTTTTTTTGTTCTCTGAAGGTCGTTCATGTTCAAAGCAGTGCCGCAGATATTGGGCTGAGGTCTGGCACTGTGGAGGGCTGCTGGTGGACATGGCACCAGCTGGCAGCCTCCTGCCACGGAGTGTTCATCTTCCATAGCTGCACCTCTGTGTTTCCTCACGTTCCACACACCCATTCTTCTCGAGGCCACAGCAATGCCTGCCAGCTGGGTAGCTGATCCTGCTGCTTCATCCTCCCACAGACACATCTCTGAAAAGCAACCAATTTGTTTCTAGGTGCAAATCTCTGCTCTCGAGGTAATGCAGAAGGGATGTGACACACTGAGACATCACTGAGCCAACAGCCTGCCCAAAGCCCCCCTGCAGGGATGGTTCCCAGATTTCATCTGCCTTTCCCACAGTCAAAGGAAAGCTGAGCAGGCAGCTGTCACACCACTCGTGTGACAAGTCAGGGTGAAGATGAGCCACATCCATCCTCAGCCTGCCGTGGGACTACACAAAGGCTGTGCTGAGTGTCTGCCTTTCTTGCAATAGCATCGTTCAAGGTCTCCAGCATTTTGGCACAACTAAAGATAGATTTTTCTGTTTCCACTACTTGGCAGCTCATTGCCTGGAGCTATTTGTCTCTGTTCTGATATTTCTGCTGCAGAAGGGCCAGTATGAGAACTCCTAATTTGCTCTGCCTTGACTATCACAGCAGAAAGGGGCAGAGTCATGCTGTGCCTCTACATCCAACAACAATCACTTCAGTTCTGAGCCTCAATCAGTACTCTAATGGGCCTAATTTTCTAGCTTTTGATCAAAATGTCTTTAGAGTGGCACATCTTCAGACATTGCCACTGGCCTCTGAAAATAAGCAGAAAGAACAAGATAACCTTTGTGAGCCTTCATTCCTTAAAATCTATAGCCAAAGCTACACAACCTCTTTAGCATCTCCTTAACCCAGCCTGGTACACAAGAGCTGAGCAAAGCTGAATATGAAATAGCTTCCTAACCAATCTCTCCATCTGCTAATTATCATTTTGGGAAGGCAGGGCAGTTCCTTCATCTTTGAAAACACAAATGGCTATCTCATCTCTGAAAACCCTGCACAGCCTGCAAATCTGACACTGGAGAATTGAAGTCCAAGCTGAAATTAGCTGTGACCAATTATACAAGTGGTCTGGTTTTGCTGCTTAATTAAGGCAACTCTTCAGGATGGTACCAAAAATATAAAACCACTCTAAAACCCCCAAACCATTCTCCTGCTGTTTGAATCTCTCAACGCAGCCAAATCAGAGAAAGAGCATTAGGGAAAAAACAGCTTTTATAATTTGTTTCTATAAATTGCTTTTGTAATATGTTCAGTCTTAGCCAAACAGGCTTCCTTCAAGGTTCAGATGATCTTGGAGGTCTTTCCCAACCTTAACGATTCTATGAAGTCAGTGCTAGAAAAACCAGAACTGCTTTAAGAGTAACTTAGAAAGATTATCTGCACTGAAAGCTGAGTTAAAGTGTAGTTAGTTCTCTGCCTTTTGTCACCAAAATTATTGCATGTGCATGTGATTTTAGTTGCTATAGGATTTGGCAGAACCTCTCTAGGCTTCATTGCTCTGGTGCCAAAGGTGCAGTGAGAAGTTTGGGGAAACCAGTTTTGAGATCCTATCAGTCAGCACCACTGTTCTATAGGGTGCCTGCTTTCCATAAGCATTTGTTCAAGTAAAACAGCCTTAGTCACATCAAATTAACACCAAGCTGAAACACTGCTTCAGAACTGTGGAAATGCCAGTGGAAAAGATTCCCAGTGGTTTGCAGCAGGTCTGTAACACAGTCAGGCTCTTCTTGGAGCCAGCACTGGTGCTGAGAACAGGCAATACTCTGTGTATCATAAAGCCCCAAGCACTTTATGATGATTATTCTTCAAGGTTTGCTTCTGAAAAATTCTGAAATGTAGAGAGGTAACAAATCAGTGTGGAAATGGTAGAGAACATTTCCTGGGTTTGCTTCAACTTTTCCTTCTCCAGCAGAAAGGACTTACAGATAGGCAAGATTCACAAATGTCTTCTGCTGACCTAAAGTGAACAGCTTTTAGCATGCAAATGATTGCTCTGGAACTCTTTGCCCACTTCTGAAGACACACATTTGCAGATGGGCCTGCAGCAAGGAAGAAATGCCTGAGGTGGGGTATTTACTGCTTACACACAAGGCTCTACACCTGCCTTGGCAGCAAGATCATTTCCCATTTGGTTTCAGCTCTGCAACAGTTCCCAAGGCAAAGCTGATGCCTGGAGCCTGGAGCGATGCTGTTGGGCCAGAAGTCCTGTTTGTGTGCATCTCTATTCTGTTTGGTGGGGACATCAAAGCCACTCAAAAGTCCCTATCACAGGTCCCTCTTCCACAAAGGCCTTGTTTTGGCATTTGCTATTGCTCTCCAGAAGAGCAGCAACAGCACAGGAGACTGTGATACCAAAGGGGTGCCAGGACTGTTCACACATTAACAGTTAACTATTTTGAAGCAATTTTGGAGATGTACACACAGATTTCTGGTCCTCATTAAAATTAATGAAAGGTTTGTATTTGAATGCCTATGCTGCCTCAGAAACCTCAGTCATTATGGCTCAGAAGCTGTCTCTGTCATACAAAACCTCCCAGGATGATTTATGGAGTTGTACATCAGTTAGTTATTATATTCAAAGTCACAATTATTATTTAAGGTTAAATAGAGTATTGGGGGGGAAAAAAGGGACAGAAAAAGAAAAGGGAAAGAAAAGGCTTCAGGGACAGACTGATGGAGCAGAGCCAATAAAAGGGAGCAGAGTATTGTAGAGGCTGAAGCATCAATAGCACATGGGCATGAAAAGCAAAGAGAGTGAAAGCAGCTGGACCAAGTGCGGAAGCAGACAAGACAGCAGGGACTCTTCTGAGCTGAGTGTTCAGATTGTGTTTTAACATTCACAAAGCTGAGAAAGAAAGGAAAGAACAGCAGCAGGAATAGTGCAGCAAGTCCCTCTTACACACAGGGACTGAAAGCACAGCTTCAAAGATTTCTATTAACCTTGTCTTTTAACACACAACCCCCATTCCTCTCCCCCAGATGATCATATGTTCGTAGTAATCGTTTCTCTGGCTCGGTTGCCAGAACCTATTTTGAACCAAGCTCCTGCTTTCAGAAACAGTGCAGAGCAGAGTATGAGCAAAATGAAGCAGAGTCAGGCTCCAGAGATTGCCATTACCTAATCCTGTATCATTACACAAATTTATTTGTTAGGAATATTCCAGGGTTTGGGGAAAAGGATTACAACATCTCACAGTGTTCCTGCTGCCCACCACGAACGCTGCCTTTACCCATAGTGGAACCACACTTGCACTCCTACATGGAAAAGACAGGGAATTACAGCCAACCTCAGAAATGCTGAGGACAGATCCCTCCAACCTCTGAAAAGACTGGCTTATTATGTTATTACAATTCCCTGGGAATTGCTACATAGGCATCACTAGAGCATAAAATTTCATCAGGAGCCTCTGAAACATTCCTGCCTATATGTTACAGGAGAAGTTTAAGAAGCCTCATTACACAGGGCTTCACAGAAAAGCTATTATCCATCTACGGCACCAGGGTACTGATCTGTCAGCACAGAGCTTCTTGGAGAGTATTGCAGCCACCCACTAAATGGGTTTTTGATTAGCTACGTTGTTCGAAACCGCCACAAACTTTCATGCTAAACGTGGGGCTGCCAGGCAAAGGATCGGTCCCGAGGCTCAGCCCAGCTTCACAACATTCTTCCACGGGTTCTGGGCTGGAGTTCAAGTGAACCTCTAGATGAGGAGATGGGTTTAAGTTTAAAATTGGCAACCCTGCCTGATTTTATCAAAAGTCTCATGATACTTGGCATAGTGCTTAAAACCCCAGCTCTTGGAACCTTGTGTAAGAAATTCAACTGCTGCTTAAAAACCCCCAAACCTCCGTTCCATGTAAGTGTTCTGCAAACCTGAGACATGAGCTCTCCAGAGCTATACATGACGTATCATTTAAGTCTCCTTAGTTTTGGGAAACCTATTTATGACTTTAAAAAAACATCTGGCATTAATAATGTGTTTCTGAACTCATAACGTGGCCATTTTCTTTCAAAACTGTGACTTTAACTTGTCTGCTTTGAAATTCTGGGTCTATTAATTCAAAGAAAAATGCAAAAGGAGTAGAAGGGAAATGAAACAGCAGCAGACATTCAAATGTCTTTTAAACCAGAATGAACTATTTCCTCTCTAAAGCAAACCTACTGCACTACACTGTGCTCTGTGCCCTACAGAAGCTGTGGGGTTGGTCAAGGTATTCCTGACCTCTAGACCACGGTGAGTTGTGCATGGAACAGGACCTTAGAATAAATCCATCTCAAAGTCCTAGTCAATAACTTGCTTTAAAGCTGCAGATTGACTCCCAATAATCCCACAAAATCTTCACCAGCAACCATACCTGAAGCCAATTTGTGCACAGTGACTGCAATTTAGAGCCCAACAGAGCTGTACCTGTGATCTTTCTGGCTTCTCTAACACCATTTACTTTCCAGCACTGGTATTATCTTTCTCTTTTCATCCTTCACATCTCCCCCTCCCTTCTCCCTCTCACACAGTAGCTCTTTCATCTGCTTTCAATAGGTGCTGCTCTACCTAATTAATTGAGGACTTAACAAGTGCACTTTCTAATTAATGTAAATAAGCCCATGCTTGGAACAGTGGCTCACAGTGTTACCCAGCACTCCTTCCTCAGAACAGGATATTATGAGCTCCACCTCCTCTGTGCCAAATTAATGCATTAAACTAATAGAGCAGAAGCAAAAGAAGTCTCTTGAAGCGTCATTTAGGAAACGACTCTGAAACAAAAAGCCATTCCCAGCCTCGAATCTCAGAAGCCAATGAGATCCATAGTATCTGGCTGAAGATCAGACTTTAGGAAGAGGGGAGGGGGGAGAAAAAAAAAAAAGTCTAGATTTTAAACCCAAACTCCTGTTTGATTCTTCCAGTGTGTTCACAGGAGATGAGCAGTACATGGGCTGGGAGGAGGCAAAGGGAAGAGGCAAGGGAACAGAATCACAGGGGATTCTTTCTGTCATCTCTTCTGGTGCCTAAATGACTTCAACTCTGTTCCATAATAGCACTCAATATTCAGGTTTTCCTCTTTCTTCAGTGTTTCTGTGCTGTGAGCCTGAGATGATTTAGAGGGGCTGCCTGGAAAATCCCCATCTTCCTCACCCTTGTTCCATTTGTGCCATTATATGCTGCTCTCCATCTCAGTTATTAAACTCATGCCAATAACCTTCACACACACACACAGAGACAGACAAATGACTCTCAGCAGATAGATTTAAAAGAAAATTGATTATTAAATGACTGCTTCCACTAGGTTAAGCAGAGACATTCACCATCCCTCTTATGGGAGAGCTCAGCCTGCAGAAGTGTTTCCAAAAGCTGTCAAAGTCTGTGCTCGTGACTGTCCTATTTGGTGAGAGACAGCAGGGCTGGCTTTACACACTGGAGCAAGACAGAATATATAGGCCAAATACATCAGACAGTGTTTTGACAGGGAGGAAAACCACTTTTTTTTTTTTTTTTTAAATTCCCCCCAGTACAACCAGTTAAATGAAGCAGCAGGGGTTCTGGGGGTGGGGGTTGGCATCCAACTCGACCGCCTCTCGCGCAGCGGGAGCAGGGCATCAGCTGCACCATCTGCAAGGCCGGCCTGTGAAAACCCAGGCAAAAGGTAGATGCCCCAAACAAAACAAATCAAATCAACCACCATCTTCCTCTCTTACTGCACACTTTTCTCTAGCAGTGAGGACGAAAAAAGAATTGTGAGGATTTCAGAGTATTCTGTAAACAGTGAAAAGTGCTCCCGAGCCAGCATTTGAATTTGTTCCTCAGTTTGTTTCCACAGATGGGTTTGGAGCAAGACTGTGTTAGTTTAGGCTTTACCTACCTAAAGTTCATTAAGTTAAAAGAAAGCTTTGTGTTTTTCAGTAGTTTTTGGATGAGTTCACAGGTTTCAATAGCCTGGAGAAGACTTTGGGAAGAACTAACAGGAAAGAGGGAACAGAGGTGTATGGAGAGATGAGTGTGAATAAAAGGTGGCAAAACTGCATTGTACATCGAATGATTCTCAGCTTGTTGTAAGCTCCTGGCTATGAGCAATTAGTCCAGAAATAAAGATTTGTTTGTATTTTCCTTTATCTCTCCCTGTTGTGAAGACCAGGCAGAAAAAAAAAGAAAAAAAAGGAAAAAAAAAGTGCTCTTCCCACTGCATTTCCTTCAGCAATAAACAACTTCTTCATTTATATATAGTTAAGAAAACAACCACACAAAAGAGCCAGGAAGATGGTGCTGAAATCTCAGTTAGACAGATATATGTAACAGCAGCCTGTGCCCAGGCAGAACAGCTGAGCAGATCAAGGTTCACTCTCTTGTCTTTAAGAGCAATTTTACCTCAAGTTCTTATGTGTTTTTGTCTCACAAAGCAGTCTGAAAGTGAGTGCCCTCAAAAATTAGTTGAGATTGGGATCAGTGTGGCTGCCAGAGCCTATCTGTGTGCCAGGCACAGAGCCCTTGGTAAGACTGCTGCTCCCTTATGCCATCCGCCCTAGATATTGTCAGCAGTTAGGAGCACAGATGTGTCCACTGAAGTAAATAATTATTTTTTATTCTCAAGAAATTATTTTCTCTGCACAAGGCTCTCAGTAACGCTCTGTTTTCCAAAGGGAAGCTGCTGTTTTTCAGCAGGTCCAAGTTACCCCTTCAAATATGCATCCACTTGCCTTTCTGTTGGCTAGAATTAAAGCCAGAAGAGAAAAGATAACTGCTCCAGCCTGACATCCTGAGCTGGAGAGGAAGAGGGAGGTGAAGCAGCTGAGCAGGGAGTACAGTTACACTCAGACTAATGACCAGCAGCTCCAGAAAGTCACTGGGCTTTGTTATTGTGCTAGCACTGGAAGCATTACACAAAAAAAGCAAATTTTACTTGCATTATGTTATTAATTTGGCTAGAAGCCATTGCCTTTTCTTGATGGTCTTAAAATAACTCTTTCCTACTGAAATAGCTTCCTTTCTCTGCAGCCAAACAATAAAAATGGTTGGGTTTGGGGATGTGGGGGAGAAAAGGGCCCTGGGGTGGTTTTCAGTTTTCAGACCTAAGGAAACTTAACAAGACCTACAGAAAACCGATGGAAGTCCAACAGGGCAGAGTGTTTGCTGTTTGTTTTGGTTCCCTCCCTGCCGAAGCAGCAGCACTTGGCCATTCTTTCCTTTGAGCCTGGCAAACTCACCACTGGTAGGACAAGCCTCTAGTCTTGGTACCTACCACGGGGCGTTGGCATCCGGTCACCGCTCTGCTGTCCTGAGCTGATCCTTTTATTCCATGGCATTCACCTCAGCTGCTATTAAAATAAAAACCTGCATGAGTCACCTTCAGTTTATACACAGAGCGAGTCACAAGCTTGCTGCTCCTGTTAGCCTCTGCTTGTCCCACATGCCAAGATACCCACCTGCTTCTGGGTGTTTCAGCCACCAGAGTCACCAAAAAAACCTTCTTCATCAGGATGGGCATTTTCAAAGTTTATTTAAGCCTTTAAAAAAAAAATAAAAATCCTGACTGCTCCCTGTGGACTTGCTCCTGAGGGCAGCCTTGTCACTAATTTTACTGTCTAAGTTCTGCATTTTTGGCAATGCTTTCTGCTCATTTGATGTTGAAGCAAAAATTCTTGGGTTATTTTTGTTCTGTAAACAATGATATTTGGTCCTGCATTGAACTCAAGTGTAAGGATCTGCTCTTCAGTGAAAAGAAGGTCAAGAAAGATGGGAACTCAAGATACACTTTGGATTATGCTGCTTGAGGTCTCCTCACCAAACACAGGACAAGACAACCCAGATTCTATTGTTACTATTTGAAGCCTAAAAAATGATTTGGCTAAGTCTGATCCTGTTTCCCAGGTAGTTATTTCTGCTGCCACTGATATAAAGATTTGTGATCATATGGAAATGTGGCATAGAGGTCAATGAAACCCCAAAGGGTTTTGTCATCAACTTAAACAGAGACAGAATTTTCCTGAAAATCTCTGCAGTGGAAATACAGATTTTTCTGTTAACAGTGAGGCTTGAGGTTGGTAGAACAACCATAGAATAATAGAATCACAGAATCACAGAATCATAGAATCAATCAGGGCTGGAAGAGACCACAAGGATCATCCAGTTCAAACCCCCCTGACATGGGCAGGGACACTTCACACTAGATCAGGCTGTCCAGAGCTTTATCCAGCCTGGCCTTAAACACCTCCAGGGATGAGGCTTCAACCACCTCCTCGGGCAACTCATTCCAGGGTCTCATCACCCTCATGGTGAAGCACTTTTTCCTAACATCCAGTCTGAATCTACCCATTTCTAGCTTTGTTCCATTCCCCCCAATCCTATCACTACCTGAGATCCTAAAAAGTCCCTCCCCAGCTTTCTCGTAGCCCCCTTCAGATACTGAAAGGCCACAATAAGGTCACCTCAGAGCCTTCTCTCCAGACTGAACAGCCTTACTCCCTCAGTCTCTCCTCAGCAGAGCAGCTCCAGCCTTTGATCATCCTTGTGGCCCTTCTCTGGACACCTTCCAGCAGATCCACATCCCTCTTGTAACAGTGGCTCCAGCACTGGATGCAGCACTCCAGGTGGAGTCTCACCAGTGTGGAGTAGAGAGAGACAATCACTTCCCTCGCTCTGCTGCCCACACTTCTCTTTATGCAGCCCAGGCTCTGGTTGCTTTCTGGGCTGCAAGAGCACACTGCTGGCTCATACTGAGCTTCTTGTCCACCAGAACCCCTTCTCCTCCGGGCTGCTCCCAAGCCAGGCACTGCCCAGAAAAGAGAACTATCAGTAACATGTCAACAAAATCGCTGCATTAAACAGTGATACCTGGCCAGGACCCAGCAAAGGTGAAAGTGTGGCAGAACAGGTACAATAGAGACACCATGTGAATGAACAGCTGTGAACTCAATGTAGGCAACATTCACAGGGTCCTTCCCAGCTCATTAAGCTGTTATTGATGTACCTAAAGTGTTGCATCCAATGCACAGACTGACAGCTTGATGACATCAATACAGGTCTGTAAAACTCTGGCAGTCCGACAGCAAAGGAAGCAGCCCCGCAGGAAAGCACAGCACAGTCAAGCTGTGAAACCCACTGGTACAGGACATCATGGAAAGCAATTGGAAAAATCTGTCAATGGGTGTTAAAGTCAAAAGGCAGCATCACCAGCTAAGACAACCCCTAGACTGAAGTCACTGGAAAAACATACATGGGGGGGAAAATTATCACTGTACATTGGCCATTATCCTCCTCTCTAGCTGTTATTGCTAGGGACAGCAGCATGAGGTTGGGCAGAGCTACACTATGAGTCCTCCTACATTCTCAGGGTCTTTGACCCCAGGACATTGCTTGCCTTCACTCCAAATCAGCAGTGCTGATTTCCCTAAACAAGATTAAGGTCAATGTGCAGCTTTGTGCTCTTGTCACTTGACTTTGAAAGTGCTTTGCCTGCACTTGGACTCCAAAGCACAGGGGCAATGCACAGAGAAGATCACTGCCAGGTAAGAGCAGAATCACCATAAACAGTGCATTTGCACATCATATGTTAAAGCTTTCTGGGCAGAGCATCCTGTTGGCACAGGCATGTCTGACATCTGCCATGCCCTGCGTGGACATCTGGCTGGAGCATGTGTGTGTCCCTTTAAAAGTGGCCTTTGACAGGCCTGCCCTTGTTTGCTTCTTGTCCAAGCTAACAACCTCTGTCCCAAAACAGTGAACAAATGCACTGCCTTTTATATAATACAAACACACAGACCAACCCCAAAGCCCAGAACAGGGCTTCTCGAGAGACTCCGAGCAAGCCACAGGTCTGCATTGTGAAGGCGACAGAAGTATTGCACCTGTATGGCACCTGAGCAAAGGCACTATGGCTCTGCCTGACCTCAAGGGGTGGGGGAGTAGGTCCTGGCCTCTAATCACGGTCCAGTGCAGGTCAGAAAACAGACTGGGGTCCCCAGGAAAAAAGCAAACCAAAACAAAGCAAACCTTCATAACACAAAGCCTAAACAAACAAAGCTGGCAGAGAGCAAACCCTCTTGAGGTGTGATTCTCCCCAGCTCGTTAAACCTTGTCACTGAGTCCTGGGCAAGGTGACTGATTGGACACCTTCGTGTTCCTATCAGGGGACCCATTTTCCCCAAATAATAAGCAAAAGGCTTCTCAGATTGATTCTCTCTTCTCTACAGATGACTACTGTGTACAGTTATGGAGGCTCCAGCACAGGAAGGGCATTGAACTGTTGGAGCAGGTCCAGAGGAGGCCATGAAGATGCTCAGAGGGCTGCAGCAGCTCTGCTATGAGAACAGGCTGAGAGAGTTGAGGCTCTTCAGCCTGGAGAAGAGAAGGCTTCCAGAAGACCTTCTAGTAGCCTTCCAGTATCTGAAGTGGGCTACAGGAAGGCTGGGGAGGGATTATTTACAAGGTCTTGCAATGACAGGACGAGGAGGAATGGGTTTAAACTGGCAGAGGGGAGATTGAAACTGGATCTTAGGAGGAAATTCTTTACAGTGAGGGTGGTGAGGCACAGGTTGCCCGTGGAGATTGTGGCTTCTCCCTCTCTGGAGGTGTTCAAGGCCAGGTTGGACGAGGCCTTGAGTGACCTGTTCTAGTGGGAGATGTCCCTGCCTATGGCAGGAGGTTGGAACTAGTTAATCTTTGAGGTCCCTTCCAACCTTGCTATTCTATGATTCTGTTATTCTATTATTTAGACACGTCAGGGCCTATAGGGATGGATAAGTTGCATTACAAATGCCAAGCTGCTGCCGCTGGTTGCCTCCTGCTTGGACACTGCTTCCTCCCTCAAAGCATGGCTGGTGGATCTCCTAGTTCCACAACAAGAAACTTTGGGACTCTTGAGGAAATGAAGGGTATGAACCCAGACTGATTAGCAGCATTTTTAAGGCAGCAAATGAGCCAACAGACATCTCCTAGGTGGGAGAAAGAAGGAAGGGATCTGAACTTGGCTGTCTTGCAGAACCATGAGTGTCCATCAGCTGGAGGAGCACTTTTGTATGGACTTCACCACTTTGATGTGGCACAAGAGTTCCAGATGGTGACTGGATTTGTACCAGTCACCCCCTCTTCCTACCACTACAGCCAAGAGAAGGGATGATCTCTGATGGCTCATGCACCTTCCTGCAGAGCTCAGCCCCCCAGGGATCAGTCTCCTCTTCCACCAGCAATTTCCCATGTGCCCTTCCTAAGGTGTTCTCTCTTTGAATCTTCGACTTCCCAGAGCCCTTTAAATATATATTTTAAATTCCAACCAGATTCTTGGACTTGGCAGATAAACTGTGGGTCCCATAAGAGTTATATTTTCTTTGAAAGCCTTGAATGAAGTCTTTATAAAAAACTTCATTAATATTGCTACCTATATGCCTGCTCCCCACTTCCTGTGCAAATCCAAACAGATTCTCCACACAGAAAGACTTTTGAAATTCGCATATTTACTTCCCCTAAACAGGGAGAGTGTTACTGAGGAGTTTGTGGTAGAGTTAGTCCACATGTGTGTTGTCCTGCTGGACTTTAAGAAGATGAAGCCTTCCATTCATTGGAGATTTAAAAAGGAGATGCAAAGGGGGGAAGGGGAGAGGATATAAAGCTGGGGAGTTTAAGGCTCTGGAGATTTGTGCTTTGGCTTTGTGCCGCTGGCAGAATTTGGTCCATTCTGGCAGTCCTTACAGCTAAGGCAGTGCAGTGTGTGCAAGGGTGTTAAAGCTGCTTCTGCCAGAAGAGTCAAAATTAGTAAAGGAGTTGTTTCAAAAGCATCACAGAACTTGGGGTTGGCTTTTTTTTTTTTCTTTCAGTTGTTTGTTTTGAAAACAAACAAAAGGATTCTGCTGAATTCTCCAAGCCCTTGGCTTTCAGCAGATCATCCACTGAGATCCAAACAGCACCTTGAGAAACTATGCCCACAGAACAAGTCCTGCTCCCTCTGAAGTTGGAGGGTGAGCTCCCCATGTTGAGGAAGGGGTTGGAACACAACTGGGGCACAGAGGAAGGAGTAAAAAAGTCTAGAAAAATCCAAATTTCATAATATTCCTATTTTTAAAGTCGGCTTCTTCCAGATTCACTGCTCCATCAAGGATTGAGTAGCAGCACCAATTAGCTACCGACAGAAAAGGGCAACAGGCAGGCACCAGGATGGATAAGAGACAGATGGACAGACAGCAAGCAGAACAGAGCCATCTGGGACATAACCCAGCTCTGTCATTTACCATCCTTTCAGTTTCCTTTCCCACTGCAAAGCCAAAAGACACGTAACTGTTCATGAAGAGCTCTGCAAGCTACAGCCTACATGCCATGACATGCAAGTCATCTCTCTGAAGACTACTTAAATGTTTAAAGTTATTCATGCCTTTAAACACATCTCAAGGAAAATGATTGGTCCAAAAGCCAGCAGAATCTGTCAGACCTCTACATCCACACTCAATATACAGCAGTCTATAGGCCTAACCAGCCAGGTGTGCACACTCTTAGAACTCTCAGCAGTTAAAGAGCCTCCCTTTGTAGATTGCTAGAGCCAGCACAAGGCAAGCAAGGGATCCCCAAGTAGTCATCAAGCCTCCTACTCCTCTAAATGCCTTGGTGCTCTCCTTCCCTTTGATCAGGGACACTTTACTGATGGATTTAGGAATTCTCTTTTGACCCAAACTGTCCAAATGATTGAACTCTTTAGTGTTGGGTTCATGTATTGGCACAGGTGTCTGGAGGAGGCCACAGACACAGGGTATCACAGTATCACAGTATAGCAAGGTTGGAAGAGACCTCAAAGATCATCAAGTCCAACCCATTACCACAGACCTCAAGACTAGACCATGGCACCAAGTGCCACATCCAAACCTGCCTTGAACACCTCCAGGGACGGTGACTCCACCACCTCCCTGGGCAGCCCATTCCAGTGGGGAATGACTCTCTCAGTGAAGAACTTTCTCCTCACCTCCAGCCTAAACTTCCCCTGGCACAGCTTGAGACTGTGTCCTCTTGTTCTGGTGCTGGTTGCCTGAGAGAAGAAAGCAACCTCCTGCTGGCCACAACCACCCTTCAGGTAGTTGTAGACAGCAAGAAGGTCTCCCCTGAGCCTCCTCTTCAGCAGGCTAAACAATCCCAGCTCCCTCAGCCTCTCCTCATAGGGCTTGTGCTTGAGGCCTCTCACCAGCCTCGTTGCCCTTCTCTGGACACGCTCAAGCACCTCAATGTCCTTCTTAAATTGAGGGGCCCAGAACTGGACACAGTACTCAAGGTGTGGCCTAACCAGTGCAGAGTACAGGGGGAGAATGACCTCCCTGCTCCTGCTGGCCACACTATTCCTGATGCAGGCCAGGATGCCATTGGCCTTCTTGGCCACCTGGGCACACTGCTGGCTCATGTTTAGGCGGGTGTCAATCAGCACCCCCAGATCCCTTTCTGTTTGGCTGCTCTCCAGCCACTCCGACCCCAGCCTGTAGCTCTGCATGGGGTTGTTGTGGCCAAAGTGCAGCCCCCAGCACTTGGATTTGTTGAAAGCCATCCCCTTGGACTCTGCCCATCTGTCCAGGCGCTCGAGGTCCTGCTGCAGAGCCCTTCTGCCCTCCAACCCACCAACATCTGCCCCCAGCTTGGTGTCATCTGCAAACTTGCTGATGACTGTCTCAATGCCCTCATCCAGATCATCAATGAAGATGTTAAAGAGGATGGGGCCCAGTACTGATCCCTGGGGGACAGCACTAGTGACAGGCCTCCAGCTGGATGTGGCACCATTCACCACCACTCTCTGGGCTCGGCCCTCCAGCCAGTTCCTAACCCAGCACAGAGTGTTGCCATCCAAGCCACGAGCTGACAGCTTAGCCAGCAGTTTAAAAATGGGAGATGTTTTGGATATGTCAACAGGGCTTCTTTAAAGAGTAGTTTGCTTTAAACTGGGCTACTTGAACTAAAAGGTGGCAAACAAAGGAAAACAGGGAGGGGGGAAAATCCATTTAATCAGAAATGCAGTGTTCCACTGAGGAAGACTCGTGTGACCTTTACTTCCAAAGGAACACCACAAATTTCTGAACAAAACCCAAAACATGAAATATCTCATGGAAAGTTGTAATCATTTATTCAAAAATCCCCTTGCTCCTCCACAGGCAGCATTCCCAGGCACAAAGCATCCCACACAACGCCACTGCTTGGAGCTCCCCATGACACTGGAACCAAGGCAGGAGTGCATCAGAGAACACCCAAGTGTGAACAAGGAGATCTCCTGAAGATCCTGACACAGAAGAATTGGAATATTCTGGGTTTGAGATTTCCCTGCAGAAAAAAAAATCCTATCAGAAGTATAACAGTTTTCCAAACAGTTCGTTTTTTGTCAAGTTACAGCCCACTCCAGTTTGTTTGGTGTAAATAATCAAGATCAGGACTGCATCAGATTTTGGCTGCAGGAGGGAGATAGAGGGTAGCTATTTCAACAGGGTGCTGGGAGAGCTGACTCCCTCCCTCCTCCAGTGCTTCAAACCAAGCTGTTTAGCTTGAATATGCTTTGCTTTTGCACCATGTGGCTGCAGAGGAGTAACCAGGGAGAGCTGCAAGACAGCTCTGCTCTGCCTCACAGCACACCCATGCTGCAAGTCACAGGGGCAGGTGCTGCACCCTCTGAGCATGGTTTGTCATCTCACTGGAAGTCCATAAGAAAGCCACATCCATCCCTGAGACTTCTGGGTTCTTGGTGACACTGATATGATGCACAGGTGGGTGAGGAAGTTATTTGCTTGGCACCTGGAGAGCAGTCTGGGTGGCTTCCCTAGAAAGCCCATGGACTTACAGAGGCTGATGGAGCTGGGGGATTTCCTTGGAGGCTCTCTTTCCTCTGCTTTAGGGAGAAACACAGCTCCAGCTGGTTGGAAAAGACCTTAAGGTCCTCAAGCCCAACCATACCCTAACACCTCCCTGTACACAACTGTTAGACCATGTCCCTGGGAACCTCATCCAAATGTTTTTTAAACACCTCCAGGGATGATGACTTCACCACTTCCCTGGACAGCCTGTTCTAGTGCCTAATGACTTTTTTTGGTGAAGAAATATTTCCCAATATCCAATCTAAAGCTCCCCTGGTGCAACTTGAGGCCATCTCATCCTATCACTTGTTGCCTGGGAGAAGAGGCTGTCCCCCGCTCCAGCTACAGCCTCCTTTCGAGTAGCTGTAAAGGTGTCACTCAGCCTCCTCTTCTCCAGGCTGAGCAACTCCAGCTCCCTCAGCTACTCCTCACAGGACTTGTGTTCAAGATTTGTGTTCAAGTGAGTGTGTTTAACTGAGTGTGAGCACCTCAGTTAAATGAGGAAGCCTTCCAGGGGCAGAGACTCCACCACAAAGAGAACCACAATACCTCCCCGTGGTGCCCCAACCTTTGCAGTTGGAAACAACACCTTCAGTTTGAGCTGCTGCAACTGAGAATCAGTGTTTAGCTTTTAATGGGAACCTACTGTGATGGGAGAGAAAACTCCAGCTCTGGTTAATTCTTTGAAAGGAACAAAGGCCAGGAACATCCCAGCAGAGAGGATGGGAAGGCTAAATATCCACTAGCAGCATAGGCAAGGATTGTTGTTTAAAAGTCCTTTGCAGAATAAATGAAAGGCTGAAATCTTAAGAAGTTTTTTCCTTTATTCTTTTCTTTTAAGGAAGGAAGAAACATCTGTGGGAAGTATTTATGAGACATATAATGCACCTCACATAGTACCCTAAGGGCCATCTTTAGAGTGGAAATAAAGCTTCCATACTAGGAGTTTGTTAACATTGTGACAGGAATCAGATGCAAACACAAAAGGCTGCTTGTTCTCTAATGACTTGCCGAGATAAGTGTCCCTTATCAGCAATGCTGTTTTCTTTTGGAAAGGAAGGGACTCTGTGTGTACAAGCAGGGGATGGAAGTCAATGAAAACAGAAGGCTGGAGAAGTCTGAATGGGTATTTTGTGCTGTAATTCTAGCTTGGGGCTGCTTTTTTGGGTGTGGAAATATCAAACACTGACCTCCCACTGATGGTCCTTGGCAGTGGGATAAGTCGCTCATTTATTTTTGCTGGGCCACAAAGCTGCTGTGTAACATGGCAAGGTCCTTGCAAAGTTACACAGGCTCGATACAGCTCCCAGGCAAACAGCCTGCACCCCAGCACCGCCGCACCCAGCCCTCACATGCCCCTGCTCCAAATATCACCCAGCTCATGCCCACAACCAGGTAATCCCCACAGCACTCATCAGGCAGCTCTTTCAGTTTGGGAAGAAAAGAGGATTTGTGCAGATGAAGGCTGAGGTGGGAGAGGTAGAGCCACCTAAAACATCCTTCTACAATAGCCAGCAGGGCCTTCAGAAGTGATGCCCTGCTGCTTCTGCCCTAGAGACCCCAAATACATCAAGCTGAAATGAGCTGCATGAAAAAAAATCTCACACACAGGAGAAATGAGGTGTGCAGGATCTTCTCCCTGTCCAAAGCAGTTACAATGTTATTTTAAACAGGAAGGAAAAGGAAGAGGAAAGGGTTTGCAGAGAGGTGACCACCTCCTGTTTGAGACTTGCTGGGCAGGAAGGTGGCTATGGACTGTGCTCACTCCTGGCTTAGGCTTTTTGGCATCCACAAGGAGTTTTGTGTTGGTGCCACTTCAATAGTGGAGGATGCTCTGTTACAGACTGAGGTTATGTGAATGAAGTGAGAACCTACAGGGGATTGCTGGGCTCCTCTCTCACAACTCAGACTCAGGAATTAACATGTGGCAGCAAGATTCAGGGTAGAGCAGAACCGCAGCAGCAGGGAGCTGTAGTTAAGTCCGATCAGAACATGAACAGACTTGACATCTCTGCTGGCAGGAGAGCATTTCAGACCTCTCTGCTGTACCAGAGCTTCAGCCAAACCAACTAAACAGCACTCCTAAGTCATCACAGCACCTGCAGCGGGCCATACGCTGACATTTTGTAGACCGCCATTGTTTTATGGCATGCTCAAACAGCAGCACAACCTCTGGCTGTGTGGTCACCAGATGACCAGAGGTTTCCTCTCCCCCTGCTCTAGCTTGCCTCCCAGTAATTTAATTGGCAGGTCTGAAGGCAGAGCTGTACCATATAGTCTGGATAGAAAAGCATGGGATCCATCAGCAGGATAAATCAGCAATACTGAGTCAACAGCCCATGGCAGATGATGCAGAAACTCACTTGTTCCCAAGCACGTCATCTCTCTTACAAGGCACTAGCTCTGCATGCTCACATGCTGTTTCCTTAGACAGAGGGAGGCTGAAAAGTCTGGATTAAATAAAAGGAAAACAGCTTTGATAGCCATCAACGTGGCAGTTAATGCTGTGTTTCCACACTGGCTTCTCCTACACAAGAGGGGAAGGGATCAAGACTAGAGGAAACTTCCACCATTGTCTTGGACAACAGAAGCCAAGGTGCTGAGGAAAGGCTGTGCCACAAGGTCTCACAGCCATGTCAACATGGATAACTGGCCAATGTACCATTACTAAAAATGGTACCTTTCATTTTTAAGGCAACCCAGCTCAGCCCCACTCTGCCTCCAGAGTGATCCAGGCTGGAACATCCTCTGAGCAATCATGAGGTCATGATTTTTTGACCTGTGCCAAGTATTGCTGAAGATCCAGTTTGACACTGATACATTTCTGCTCTTCCATTGCTAATTCAGCCACTAATACCTACAGAGACTCTGTTCCATAAACAAGTCTGAAACTAGACAGGGGGGATCAAGGGATTTTGTGGGATTCACATGCTACAGCCAAGGAATGCTCCAACACCATCCACCAGAGACCAAAAATTAAAAAGGCAGGTTCAGGAAAAGATGTCTAGCAGGAAAGAACTCCTGTGCAAAGGAGTGGATTGAAGGTAAAGCAGCTGTCACTTTAAAACACCTTCTCTTCTTCTGCCATGGCTACAACACTGCTGCTCACCGTTAGCCAGCCATGGCAAGGCAAAAGGTCATCAGGACAGAACTGGGCTGCAATGAACAAAGGCCACCTCCCCAGGATGGAGATCCTCCTACTCAAGCCTAAGAGGCTTCCATCAAAAGACTGACAAGCACACTAGAGCCCACATAATCCCACCTGAGGTAGCCAGCTGGATGGTCACAGGGAGCAGTCATCTGCTAAGGCAGGGACAGGGGATGGGGGGAAGCTTCCAGACAAACCCAGCAAGATCTCCTGTGCAGCCAGCATCGCCTGGTGCAAGCTAAAGTGCAAACCAGCCGAAATCCACATGCTTCTGGGCACCTCGCTCAATTGCTTTTTTACAGGCAGCTTTGTGGAATTTGCTGGATAAACCCTTCCTGCAGGGACAAGTGGGCTGACAGGAGGTTTTCTGTCTTCTCTCTGGCATGCAGCAAGATGGCTTTTTGAGGCCTTCTGGCTACAAACCAGGAGCAACAAGGAAGTCAGGCGTTTTGGGGCAGCCTCACTCCCTTCAGTGCGAATTTGATGATGAAAAATAAGGCTCCAGGCTGCAGAGGTGACAGGATCTGTGTCTGTGCACTTTGGGATGGGCAGTGGAGGAGCAGGGAATAGATGTGCAGGTAGTGCTAAATACATAGAAAATGCATTGCTGTCTGTGCTAGAAACCAGCCAGGGCACGTCTGGCTCTGCCATCGATGCACTAGAATTTGAGGCACAGGACAAGAGAGGAAGGCAGGAATAAGCAAGCTCCTCTGTGCCCAAGTCGCTGGCATCTGCTTGGAGGAATATCAAGGGTTGGAATACTTCATCTGTTCTAAAGTATGAAATCCCTGCACTTACTTAGCCCCTGGCTCTGTAAAGGAAGGCTTCATGAGGGCTTTGAGAGGTTTTCTTAGTGTTTGCTAAGTATGCAAGAGACAGTTCAGCAGATACACACTGCAGTGGCCTTTGCATAAAGAGTTTTACTACCTGAGGCACAGCATTTGTGTTTTGCAGCCAGTTAGTGAGTGGCAGTCAGTCTGCATCCAGACAGGCTAACATTTCTGTCTCAGATAAAGGTACAAGACTCTACCGTCCCTAAAAACTTGCAGGAGTGTCACAAGAGCCTACATCATTGCAAAGCTGGCTGCAAGCAGAGCTGTGGTGTCACTCTGCAGAACAACAGCTCCATTTGCTGTTTGATTAACATGAAAATAAGCAGTAATATCTTCTCCCATGAGGAGATATGCACAACATCAGCATGCCCTGTGTGCCCTGCCCTGGGCTCTTCTAGAACAGTTCTAGAGGAGACCATAATATGATTTGTCTTTGAGTGGGGGGCTGCTTTTTCTTGCTGACAGAATTAAATAGTAGCATTTCCTTGGAAACCTCATGGAGCTGCCTTAAAAGGAGAGCTTACTGGGGGTAAATTTTTATCTCACTCTGCCCTACAAATGCTCAGAACAGACCTCACTGGCTGGCAACAACAGACACAGCAGTCTAACCTGTGTGTGAGGGAAGTGGTTTTATTTGACTTATTATGGGCTGATTTGAACCCAGCCTTGCTTAGGTAGAATCTCAGAAAACAAAAGAAGAAAGAAGAGATGCAGTCTGATTCATTTCAGGCTTCACAAGGCAATAAACTGCTAGTGCACAAAGAAAACCTCAAGAGAAAGAATGATCACTGCTCTGAAAATCCATCACTTGACATTCACCCTTGCTTGTCTCTATCTAGAAGGGCAGATTTGAAAAGCCTCAGAGGCACAAGCAAAACAGGGATTTTTTTTACTTGTGATGCTCACCTGTGAACCACCTATCTTCAGAAAAAACACCCAAACCCCATCACTCACATTTTTCCTAACTCAGATATTTCAATCCAAAGCCATTCATTGGATTTAAGCAAAGGTGAGCTCAAGCTGATACACTTTGCACTCAAATTCATCTTCCCCAGAAGTTAAAGTGGTATCGAGGTTTACATCTGAAAGAAGCTAAGACTGAAATCAGCTTCTCCTGAATTCCATTTGCACTGGAGTCTGTTTCTGCACTGTTAACACTGCATGACAACCACCAACATTATCCAGAATTAATATGTCTCTTGGTGGGTGTAAATCTCTCACAAGTTCCTCTGTCTCTTGGGGAGAGCAGGGTAGAGCCACTTCATCACAGCCTGGAAGGATCTGCAGAAACTCCCAAGCAACAGGTGTAGGGAATTAAATCCTAGGCACCAGCAGCTGTCCAGCAGAGCAAATGCAGGTGAAGGCACCAGTGTCACCTCCCTGGCCAAGCACAATGGCAAGCAGAAGCAGAATGAACTCAGGCTGTCAGATTAGAGCTTCCTCCTGTCCCAAACATTCCCACCAAACAACAACAAGAGAGCTGGAAAAGCCTTTACTCATCTGGGGATCTCCCATAAACTCTTCCCAGTTTTCAATGTGATGCCTTCCCTTTATCCCCCCTCCTATCTCTTGGTAGTTTCTGATGACCTTCAGGCAAACCCAACACCTCTGGTCCTTCTCCTTGTTTGCCTCAGGACTAACTTGGTTTGCCCTTGGTTTAACCTTCAGCACAAGTTCAAAGCTGGGTTGGTTTATGGAGGCCTTGCTCAAGAATGTTGAGTGGGAGGAAGCTTCACAGAAAGAGTGCTCTGGTGTATGCCTCCCAGCATGGTGCTTAACCTACTCCCTCTCATTTTTTACAGTAATGCTGTGAACTGTTTATAATTCACTGACATTTTTTTTTTTTTAGGATTGCAGTGGCAAGTTCTTCCCTGCTGCAATCATGGAGTGAGCTGTTCCCACATATATTCATTCTCGTTTGGAGAAAAATTCAGGCTTTCTTTCTCCTCTAGAAGAGATTCTCTCAAGATCAAGCTGAGTCCCATCTTTCAGCATGGTTGAAGCCTTTCCACTCTGCTGCTGCCTGCAACTTTCAGAGAACTCTCATGCAGTTCATTAATATCTATACAAAGTGGTCCTAAAACCCAGACAAAGCACCACTCCACTCTTCTTGGCCTCCTGGACTCTGGGAGCTTCTTCACAGCTCCAGCTTGGTGATGTTCTCCAAGGGAGTAATTTGGAAAAATTACCCCTTGGTGTGCCCCTTGCCACAACCTATTTAATGTTTTTCTAGCTTGTTTACAAGAATATCAAGTACTAAATCATCAAAAAACTTGCCAGCTTCATCTACTGTTCCTCCCCATCCACAAGCCCTCCTTCCATATCACTGCATCAGTGTTTAATTTAACAGGCTTCATTCTGGACAAAGCCTTGATATGCCTTGGCCAGCCACAAGCCCTTCCCTTATTGCAGAGACCAGAGGTGAACTACTCTCCTCTGTAGTTTCTGCTTCCTTCCCCTACACTTTTTAAAGCCTAGTACTAGGTTTGCCCTTTCAGTTACGTGTAACCTCACTCTTCTTCAGGAGTCCTCAAATGGAGCCAAGAGCAAACTGCTGCTCAGAAATTTCTTTGGCACCATTCTGGGTACTTCAGGGTGATTTTTATCCCAGCCAGTTATCTAAGTACCTCTAGTGTGAGCCCATACCATCATCAGTGCCTGCAGAGCATGGACTGGAACTGCACTTGTGCAGGGTTTGACAGACATGCCGATGTCCTGAGACATTCTGGCACCTTTAACATCAGCTTCTCTCTGCAGCAGGCAGAGGGCAGCTGCCTCTTTGGTCTCACTCACAATGATTCTTCCTTCTACTGCTTTTTGGAGGCATGCCTATTTGTTTGATCTAATTTCTACTTCCTTTTGTCTCTCCTTTCGGAGTATGAGGGCATTGAGCAGCTCCCAACTCAGCTGAGCTGATCTCTTGTTAGACTCCCTCTGTTTGCTTTGATCAGGATAATTTGTATTTGTGTCCTTCATAAGGCAGTCTTCAACACATTACAGCAATCTACTGATCTGAGACAAACAAGACAAAACTTACTGTGTTCTAGGAGGGCTGGGAAGATACTGGAGGCCACATGTTCCCATCCCCAAATAGGATGCAACTTATGCTTTCCATCACAAGTTGCTGCTATAGAAGCCTCTTTTATCCAGATTAAACCCAAGTAATTTAAGTCTCTCTGCTCCCAACTAGAAGAAAGAGGCCAGCATCCCTCAGCTGGAAAAAGGGTGTGACCTGTGGTCAGGGAGGAGCAGGCAGGACATGCCACAGACACAGCCCACGTATCCCCTTCGGACCGCAGCCATTCATGCAGAAGCTGTCCTGTGGGATACAAGCTTTTGAAAACCCAACTACCCACTGACAGAGGACTTCTGCACCCTTCATGTTCACTGTGCATCAGATCCCCCACTGAGGGATGGGGATGGATGAGGTTGGGTGATTTCAGCCTGGTCTATGTGCCTGGGCGAAGGCCAGCACTACCCCCACACTTTCCTTAGCTCATCATCTCACTCCTATATTAAGGCTGAGATGAAGCCTGCTTATGAGTGGAGGAATAGTTTGTAATCATCTCCAGCAATGCTTAATCCTTCTTATCTTCTCACTTTGTAGGACATCAAGCAATTTTAGGCTGCTTCTCTTGCCACTGATTTCCCACCTCTGGTACACACAGAGTCTTCAACTCAGCCTTATTCCAGGTAAAATTCTTTCTCTCCTCTTCTCCCACCATATCTTGGGTTGCCATGACCCTCCACCATCCCAACCCTCCTACCAACACCCTGCCCATTGCTTCGTCTCGCTCCCTGCTCCTGGACTAGACCCAAGCACAATAGCCACATGGGGTTTACCACTCCAAGAACATGGCCCATCATATTCTCCCGCCCTGACGAAATTCCCATCTCCACCCTGCCAAAATCCCTGTCCAGGTCCATGCATTAGCTCATAGATTACTGCAGTTGCCTTTCCTCTGGCCTTGGCAGGGGCTTTGCCTCGGCGCGCATCTGCCTGGAACAGCACCATCAAGATTCCTTTTACTGTTTGCCTTTCCCCTCTGTAATTCCTCCTTTCACATTTATCTTCTGATTTTCCTGCACCAAAGCGAAGCCACTTCTCTGTGCTTCCAAGGACCCTTCAGAGCCCCCCCAAGCAGCAGCAGCAGCAGCAGCAGCAGCAGCAGCAGCAGCAGTGTACCCCTCTCCTGCCTCAAAGCTTTTGCAGCTCGTGGCTGCTTCTGCAAACCAGTTTGCTCCATGCTCTCGGTGCTCCCATGCTCATCCCATGCCCTCCTCCTTGCACACTTTGTGGGCACCACGGCTTTGTTCACAGTCCCATTCAGCCAGAGCCCTCCTTACTCTGCATTCAGGAGACTCATGCATTCAAACAACTTCAAATTTCTTCCATCTTCCTTGTAAAGGGAAAACCCATCCAATGCAATTTCTTTTTACAAGGCCAGCTTTTACAGGACCCTCCAGCTCTCCTTATGGAAAATAAGTGGAAACTCCTGGCAGAAGATTATACTTTTTTGTTGTGCTTTTTTTTTTTTTTTCTTTTTAATGTATATGAGCAAAAGTGTATATTATGCTCTGCCTATGTAGGCTTTGCCAACAAAATATGCTGATGCTTGCAAAACTACAGGACAGTTGTCCAAATGCCTGCCACTTGCCCACAGTCGTGAATTGTCCTTCTTGCTGACAAGTTAATATTGCATCATAAGCTGCCCACATGAAGTTTTGTTGCTATAACACATGACTGAATCCAATATGTCAGAAAAATGATTAATTGCCCTAGAGATTTGGATCTTTAAAAATAGCAGAAATTCAAAAGCTCAGTGTCCTGTATTCTGATGCTGGTAGAATTTACATCACGGTTAATAAATAACAGGCCTGCCTCAGAAATTAGGTCATTAGATTGTTCTGTTTGCAAACATACAATCTCCATCAGATGGAAATGGCAATGTCTAGGATACATAGGCAGGACAACAGTGACATCTCCAATGTTTATGGGCATCAGTTCAAGGAAATCTTGGTTTGGCTTTCAAGTGTTTGCAAGTTTAGGTTCTTCAATAGCAGAGGTGAAATAATGTTTTTAAAAGGGAAAAGGTTCTTTACAGCAGCTCAGGTTTGTATTGATTGTAGATTTGTATGGATTGTAGACTTGTATCTTAGGATACANGAGGTGGTGGAGTCGCCATCCCTGGAGGTGTTTGAGAAAAGCCTGGATGGGGCACTTAGTGCCATGGTCTGGATAAGGCTGGGTGATAGGTTGGACTGGATGAGCTTGGAGGTCTCTTCCAACCTGGTTGATTCTATGATATTCCAAAAATTAGCACTTCTCCTCAAAACAGATGATGTGGTTGGCCCAGGTGATGTAAGTCCTACTGTGGCATCCACCTTGCCAGACCACGTTGGAATGTCAAGTTCACCCCTGTGTGCTGCTCACTGCCCCTGGGACAAAGTGATCCTCACCTCTACCATTCCAGATTGCAACTGCAAGAGGTTCTTCCAGCCCTTGTGTAAGTTGTACAGCATCATGCTGTGTGCTGCTATTCTCCATGTGTTTTGCTGCTTTATATGTAGCATAAGGACACCATCATAAAAAATAAGCTAATTCCAGAGCTATTATGCTGAGCACTCTTCTCTGCTGCTCCTCTGGTGAGCATGGCCATACAGCAGCATCACAAACCCCAGCCTGCCTTCCCCAGAACCACCAAGTGATTAGACATTAACTTGGCTATTGCACCTTAACCAAGTGATCACAGACTTGCCCACCCCAAACATGAGTTCTTTCCCCAGCACATCAAAAGCCACCCAGCCACAACAGAGATGACCTTTGCCAGTGCTTTACAGCGAGTCTGCAGAGGGAAATGCTTCTGGTAGGATGCTCAGGCATGCCTAGAAACAGGCAGGAAGGGGCCACTTCACCCTTCCTGAGCCAATTCTCACTCTTTCCACATACCTCTCATGCCCAGAGAAGCCTTTGCACACCCAGCACCCCACCAGCAGCCTGGGAAGAGCTGCTGTTGCCAGGAGGCACATGGAAAAATAAAAGCCAATTATAAGTGATGGCTGAGCTGACAGCAAGTACTTTTAACACAAGCACCACACACCAGTGCCAATAGACTGGACTGAATCCTTTTCTCCTCAACTCTTTGTGTGCTGCAGACTATCAAGGGCAGCATGGCCCCCAGCATGCCAGAGCCTGACCTCAGGACTGCCTTGCTTGGACTGTGGGATAGGTGAACTGGTGCAGATAAAAATCAGCTGGGATATTACCAGTTTGCTGGGACAGTGCTTTCTGTCTTGGTTTCATGTCTCAGAAGTCTTGGCAATGGAGGAAGACTCTTGTTCCCCAGTGTCAGAGAATGCTTTGGCCACTTGAAAGAGAACAGACTGCTTTTGCTAGCAGCACACCTATTCCCAAGAGCTACAGGGGAAATTGGCACATAAATAGAATTGATTGTTGTGATACAGACCCAGACTCTCACTGAGGGAAGGGAAGGGTAGCCCTTCAGGGTCTGCATGAGACCTTGTTTCCTGCAAAGGGCTCTGGAGCATCCCCTGGGGACAGAGGGCAGCTGCACACAGGGCTCTTCATCACTTCTACCCCATCCCTGGGGCTCCCACAGCAGCTGCCACATGAGCCTTGATGTTGAACTATGCATCTGTCAGTCTGCAGCCCTCTGTTTGTGCTTCAGCAGAGATTCTCACAGGTAATTGGAGACAGAACAAGGGGGAATGGCCTCAAGCTGAGACTGGGGAGGTTTAGACTGGACATTAGGAAAAAGTTTTTTATGGAGAGAGTGGTCAGGAACTGGAATGAGCTGCCCAGGGAGGTGGCGGAGTCACCCATCCTGGGTGTGTTTAAGGGTGGTTTGGATGTGGTGCTTAGGGATATGGTTTAAGGTGACTCTTGTAGAGGAGGGTTCTAGGTTGGACTTGGTGATCCTGAGGGGCTTTGCCGACATTGAGGTTTCTGTGATTCTGTGATCCACAGCCCAAGACACCAGAGAGCAGGACCCAGCAGCTCTTGGGACAGAAGGCTCTTTCCCCTTTTCTCTTTAAAATGCCTCCCTGCTTCCCCACGGGGAGAGAAGGGTTGGTAAATAGAGAAGCACAAGCCTGGCCTGTCCCTGGGTTGTTTTTTCAGAAAATGCTCTCCACTGAGGCTTTTCTGTTCCCTGCAGTCTCCAAACCGGGACCCCAAGCTTTGGCCAAGCCTCTGCTCTTAACACTTTTTTGTTTTCTTAAATGGACTGAGAAGTCCTTTCATAAAGTTCACGTGGGGAAAACACATCCATCCCAGGGTCCAAGCAGGTTTGCAGCTTCAGCTCTCACTCACATCAGCAGTGAGCCCATGGCAGGACAATGTCTAGGCCTTGAAGAACCACATCCATGCACAAACCCACCTTTCTGTGAAGCCTTTTGCATGCATGGGGTTGCTATGGCATTGCAGCAATTCTCTGACCACAGCTCTCTGGGTGACGGGACACAAACAGGAGGCACTCCCTTGGCTGACTGCAGAGAGCCTCCACTAGCCTGCTGCTGCTGTGGTCTCTAGAAAACATAGGATTTGAGACTTTCCCCCCCTCTCTTTTCAGGTCTGTGCACTTAAGCGTGACTATCTATGTTTTTGTGAGTGCCCTGTAGTTTTGCCAGCCTTGGAAAAGGTTTGAGGGCAGTGGTTAAAAGATGGGTAGAAGGATTTCTGTAACTGATTTGTGCTTCAGATCTGGGTTATTCCACAGTATCACAACTGTCCTCTATCTGATTATTTCTTTTCAACATTTCTGCAAGTCCTTCTGCCCAAGGACCTCAAAGCATTGTGTAATATTAGACATGTGGCCTGTGCTAGCACCATCAGACGAACATCATCTGCTCACATTGATGACTGGGAGGGCAAAACTAGGCAGAGGTGACTCTGAGACTCAAAATGAGAGCCCAAAGCCACCAGCATCTCTTCTGAAGGTCTTCTTCAAAGCCAGGTTTACCTCCTTTTTTATAGAGTTTGGTCTTTTGTATAGATTGGGAGAATCATAGCAGGAGAGGAGACCAACCCTACCCTGTCCAAGCCTTACACCAACAGTCTTACACTGCCTTACAGTCTGACACCCAGATGGTCTTCTGGGCCTCTAACACTTCCAGGACTGCTCCCTTTTTTTTCGACCCAGTTGAATGCAGAAGCAGAACTGCTGTTGAAAACAAAACACTCCATGCCTTATGTTTTTTCCAGCCCAACACACCAGTAGAAGATAGCTTGGGAAATGAAGGAACTGCCAAGCTGTTCCCCTTCCATCACTTTTATTCTAGACACTATAACTGCAAAGGTTATTACTCATAATGCAGAGGCCTCTTCTGAGCCCTCCTTAACACCTGATCTCAGGTCACATCCTAGTCTCTTACACAATAATGCTGCTGCCTCCCACATCTTCCTGCTTTCTTGACTATTTTTTTAAGAGTAAGTTCTCCCTGCTGCTGAAGCAAGGCACAATAAAGTCCAAAAGTGCTTGCTTTACAGGGCAACACATCCTGACTCAACCAGCACAGTTTTTAGGGCTAACTCTGTCCCTACTCCATCGACTGGGAGAGGCAACTCCTTCATCTGCTCTGTTAGGTGTGCCTCAGGAGTTGAATGCTCAGGGATAAGAAGGGAGGAAAGAGGCAGAAAGGGGATACGGATACACCTGGAAAAGAAAACATTAGCTCAAAATAATTCAGTTCAGTCACAAATAAGCCCAGTAGAATGAGTTGTCTTTCCTGGCTGTCCAGTCAGTCACCTCCCAGGATGTAAGAAACATCATCATGAGATGGAGATGAGTTTCCAGAAGCCCACGTCAGAAAGGACAGGGCATAGAGGCAGTGTCCCAGAGGAGCTGCTAGACATACTGCTCCAAAAGCTGATCTTACAGTCCTGCCCACTGAAGGGGAGGCTTTAGCATGAGAGTTACCAAGAATAGTGGGAGATGGGGAAGGGTAGATTTAATAGTTAGGGTGAGTTTCCTTCCCGTAAGGACAAGTAGGGGACCATGGGAAGGAGAAGCGAAGCTCCACACAGAGGTGGAGTCTGCCTGAAACTGGCACAACACATTGCTGGACTGAAAGATTTCAGTTTTCACATGCTCCATTTTTCCAACCCAAAAAGATGAAATTTTCCACAGAAGCAGATGCTTTTCTTGAAAGATTTCTTTGAGTAGAAATGCCAAATTCTCCATCAGGAAACTGTTCTGATGGAAGCATTTTCAACGAGCTCCATTCGAGGTCTATTTCAGGACTGGCCTTTGCTGGCCTGAGTCAGTTCTTTAACTTCATCATGAGTTGTTTTTCCTGCCATTACGTACTTTTAAATTGAGAGTGTCTCTGTTTCAACTGAGCTCCTGCTACTATTTAAACCAGCCCTTGTTCTGCGTCAGGTCCTGAAAGCAGCAGCTCTGGCACGGCTCAGCCCGGTGTGACCAGAGGCTGCCAGGCAGCAATCATCTCTCGGTAGGGAATCCCATTCCCAGCAAGAGGGTGGCTGTTGAACAGAGATTGCTCATTCAACCACAAGTGGACATATTCCCCCACCCCCCACCTCCTCCACCCTGAAGTCCCTGTTCTGAAAATTTGACCATTTAAAACCGATTTTAAGGCCTACTCCACCCATTTCCAGACTGATGTCAGAAGAATTTAAAACCATTGTCTGGTTCCACAGGGTCATTTCCACTCACATTGCCACTTCTGAGCTGGGAATTACTCCTCTACTCTCAATTTCAGCTCAATATTGTGCTGCATTCAGATGGCATCCCCTTGCCCTCCAGGTGAAGGAGGAGAAGGGTGCCACGAAGCAGCAGATGCCACCAGGTCTGGCAACCAGCTCTGCACAGCAAACAGCTCCATCGTGTTGCCAGACCTCACTTCAACATTTGGTCACCCTCCTCAGGGGAAGATTTTTGCAAATAATTAAGTTCTAGTAAGAAATGTATTCCACACCTTTAATTTCAGCCACTTTTCTGCTTTGGATATTGGCAGACATTAATTAGCAGGGCAGAATCCTGTAGCACTACCAGCAGCCACCTCTGCCTGAGTCCACAAAACTGAGAAGCATCCAGCAGGCATTTAACAAATGCCAATGAATTGCTCCCTACTGAGAAAACCACCTGCAATTAGCACTGCTGCATGCAGTCCTGTGGACACCCACAAAACCCAACGCCTCAGCCACCCTCCCTCTGGCAGGTCCTTTTTTTGCACCGGGGAGGTGGTGGCTACATTCTCCACCATGTCATCCTTTCCTGGTGCTCCTACCAGCTTCTCCCAGGCCTGTGCAGAGGATCCATGGCCTCGGCTTGCCCTCTTGTGGTGCAGCTCAAAAACATTGCAGCAATGCTCAATATTTTTCCCCACTCTGGAAGCACAAATCTCCACAGCATGCACTCAGGCCCGTGGACATCAGCTCCTTTTCCCTGGTTGCCTTCTCGAAGCGCTTTGAAGCGATGCACAGATGGGTGGCTGAAGCTGGCTGTGCTGAGCTGTGCTCCTTGTGCAGCTCGGAACAACCTTCTCCCACTTGGTGCTGGCTTTCACAGAAACAATTAAAAAATCTGTATGTAAGAGGATTGGATTTCCAATAAAAACTCAAGCCAAAAACTATTTAAAAGTTTGTTGTTTTTTCAAAATAACACAAATCAAAACAAAGCCTGCTTTAGCCAAGAACTGAACCCAAAAAAGTTATTCTTAATCATATTCTTCTTATGAAACAGTAGATCCTTTCAAAGCAAAAACAAAAGCTGTGCTACAAAAAAAGATCACTTGTTTTCACTTTTATCAGTTTGAGTTACAAAGATGTTTCATCTCTTCTTGGCCTGCCTTCTGCTTCATATTCAGTTTGTTTTTAAATAGAAATATTGTTCTCCTCACTCAGCAGTGCAAGTGTACTAAGGTGTAGGATTGATACTGACTGTGGTACTTAGACTCCTCTAGGTCTCTCTTTTAGAATCATAGAATTGTTTTAGATGAAGAAGACCTCTAAGGTCATTGAGTCCAACCATCAACCTGAGACCACCATGGCCATTAAATCGTGTCCCAAAGTGCCATGACCACGTGTCTCTTGAACAGAAACCAGTTTTCTTTAGGCAGGTAGTTTAATTCACAGCACTACCTAGAAGTGAGTCAAACCTGTCTCCACTGAGATCTCCACTATCTCACTGGATCTGCATCCACTGAGTCTTGAGCCTCCTGGTGATGCAGCACTGCAACCAGTGCACTGTGTCACATAGGTCACCTCAGATGTACAGAGGCTTCCAGGGGGGTGTTTTCCCAGCACTGTGCCAGACATGTTTAGACTTGAGGTCACAGCACTGAGCTGGACAGCCTTCAGGGAGGTCTCCTACACCCCTGAGGACCTTCCACACCAGAGTCCTTGCTTACCACCCTTCACAGGCAGCATTAGGGGCCAGAAGATTTTCACTCTATCGTCTGCTGTGAGCTGCCACCAACCCAAGCAACAAACACAGGATTAAAACCAGCAAAGGCTGCACATTTCAGTTACAGTCACAGTTTAGTGTGAGACATTAATCAAGCAAACCCTAAAAGGGAGGTCACCAGATTGCTTTCCATTACCCCAAATGTCACAGCCTCTATGCAAAGAGGAACCTGCTTTAATCAAACACTACCTCAGTACAGAGCCCAGAGGACAGAGCTGCATGGCCTGTGTCATAGGATAGGTGAGAACAGACGATTTAATAGCTACCTCCAGCCCTGAGCTCTGCTGTTAGACCTGGAATTTCAGAAGGACAATAATCCCTGGAAAATCAATGGAAACACAATTTGGTGAATGGAGAAGACATAAAAGGCAATCCGGATTTTGACCAGCACGTCACAAGCACAGCAAACACTTTAAAAAGCCATCAACAGCCTCAGACACAAACGGAGCCAAAGCAGATTTAACCACCTGAGATGCGTGGGAGCCAGGAGTGCTCTGCTGCCATCTCCAGTGCACAGGGGAACAGCACACAGAGCAAACCTGCCTGTGCCTCATCTGCTGGTGCATGTCACACGTGTTGCAGGTTAGGAATCCCACCAGCAGTTTTCCAAGAGATATCAGTTCATGTGAGATTTCCTTTAAATGATCTCCCTAGGCTGCACCTCCTGTTGTTATTGCTGGGGACTCCGCTCTGACTCCCCTGGGGCATTTCTTGCTCCCTAGACTTGGGCACTGTCTTCTCTGGTCATGCAGGAGGTCTGAAGGGATGCATGTGATGTGCCATAGCACAGGCAGCTACCTATGAAGAGATACAGAGAGACCCACCCAGCAGCTCCTCTGGTGGAGGAGGTACACAGCTCTGTGATCCCAGCAGCAGGACACAGGTGGCTCTTTCCTGAGCCTTGCCCATGAATCAACCAAACAAGGCATCATGTTCATTCAATCACACAGATGTTACACTGCAGCTTCATTCTCCAGACCTCACTGAGCACATAAACGGGGATTCGATGTGCCCCAGGCATCACACAGGCTCAGTGCTCCTTTACCCACAGAGGCAGGAAGCAAGGGGCAGGACCTCTTTACACCCTTAGTTATTATTCACTGAGACGTCAGGCAGAACTGGGAATGAATTAACTCCCCCTGCCCCCAGCTGGAATTGGCTCCTTGTATCCCCTGCCTGGGACATGACCGATTTGAGGAGCCACATCCCCCCCCCCCGGTGCTGAGTGGATGCTGCACTACGGGAAGGAAGTTACGGTAGAACAGTTTTATCTTGGTTCCGGGGACCTTCCTGAGATTTACACCCACCACAGCAGAAGAGCCTCACTGGAAAAGCAGCAAATTGAAATTCTCCAATGCCAAACAGAATAAACCCAAGCCCATAAAGCAGGTATGGCCTCTGGGGACCATCCAGGAAGCAGTGGCATGAGGCAACTCACCAGCTGCATGTGGCACTGCTGCCAGACCCCTCCATGTGCCACTCTCCAACTGGACGACTTGGTCCCCACCAGCTCGGCCCACCCATCGGGACCCTCTACTGCACTCCAAAATCCCCACTCCCTCCTCATGCAGGTTTGTGCTGGAGTAGGGAGGAGGTTGAGTGCCACCGGCAGGCACTCCCTGCTGGGACAGGACCACCCAGCCGCAGGAGCTGCCCGGCGCCCGCCCGCTGTAATTCCTGCCCTCGCTCTCAGCCCCGGGAGCGGATGGAGGCCAAGTTCTCATTACTGTAGATCATTAGCTGGGCTGGATGAGAAGAGAGCCTCCCCTTATCGCTTTCCCACGTTGACACTGAAAAAGCTTTGTTGCTCTGCTCCCAACAGGAAGATCTCCTGGTTTAGGCTGAGGTGAGCAGCCTCAGGCTCAGCTTAACCTCAGCTTGAGAGCAGAGCATTAACCCCTTCGGCATTGATGAAACACTTACGGCTGATTTGGACATCCCTTGAGACCCAGGCAACTGCTATACTCCGAGGGTAGCCGAGCGGCTTGAAAGAGCAGGAGCTGCACACGTTTCACTGGTATATGTCTTCAGGACTGATGTAGCTGAGCTAGAGTAAAAAGCCCTTCTGGAAGGTGATTTCTGTCAAGCAGAAGCCATGGCAGCTGCTGCCATCCCATCCATCCTCCTCCACCGGTAGCCAAGCCAGGAGCCATGGGGGTTTAAAATAACTGATGGGAAAGCATTGCTCAGCCTCGATCACAGAGCAGCCTCACAGCTATGAGTGCCAGCGTGGCTCTGGGGCCAGTGGGGCAGGTGTGAGGTGGGGGGAAAAGAAGCTTGGCAGTGCCTCCAGTTTGAATCTTCCCCCGTGTGGTATTTATTTAACTTGCTGTTTGACAGCTCATTCAACAGCAAAGATTTTTATAAATAAAGCAAATGAGGGAATCTCTTCACCTTAACAGAGCAGAAGTGCAGGTGACCCCACTGGTGACTGAAGCAGAGAAGCCATCACTACCCTTAGTGACACCAGAAACAGTATGAAACAGAGAAAGGCAGGTCCTTACTACCCCACAGCACATCCCCCAGCCAGGGCAAGAGGATGCTCTGACCACTGGCCTGCACCTCTTCCCCTTTCCCCACCTGGGACCTGTTAGCCTGAGCAATTAATCATCCCCTTGTTTTTTGAAGAAGGGCCCATACTGGCACCAGTGCATGTCACCACAGCTTCACCCCAGTCAAGGCACCCCCACACCACTTTCAACACCCTCATGTTCACCCCAGGCAATCCTGCAGACACTCATGCTGTGGGGAGGTGATGGCTGAAGCAGGGCTGCCAGAGGAACACACCTGCCCAGGGCATATCTCACTCCATGACTGCTCAGAAGCAGGTGTTGATCACCACAAGCAGTTGCCACCAGCAGTTGTCACCAGCTCAGCTCATCAGGTGGCAGTTCACCTCTAGACATCCAGCACAGTGCCAGTTCTCCCTGAAGATCCCCACTGCTCCCACTGTTGCAGCAGCCATTGGGGTTCTTTTTAATTCTCCCCTTGGGAAACAGAATTCTCACCAGAGGATTCAGGATGCCCATGACAGAGGCTTTGATCCCATTTCCAACTGCTCTCATCTTCCCAAAGGACACTATCATTCCCTCATTCCCAGCACCATCTGTCCTCCCTTTCAGCTCCCAGAACACCTCTTTTTTATTTTTTTTTCTTTCTTTCCCCCACCCCAGTCCCAGGTATTTCCTATTGCTGCACCTTCTGGTTTGCAGCAAGTTTACAGCAGCCCTCACACAGACCCCACACAGACTGCAGCACTCTCCATGGCCTCTACAGGCACTGCCTAGCCTCTGGCGGGAATCTGTGAACAACCTACCGACTAATTAGTAATTAATTATTGGCACATCTCTACTGCTTCCTTTCCAGGCTAGCAGAGCATTTTCCAAGCACAGAGGAACTAAACCTCCCTGGTCCTCAGAGGAGCACAGCACACTGAACACTGCTCTGCTGCTCAGAGCTGTAGGAAGCTGCAATTCTGGGGCCTGAGCCCAAATCCTCATGTGCACCATGCACGTTCCTGAGCTGTGGACATTCCCTACAGCTCCTCACAGCTGGGCTGATACCTGCCAGCTCCACCTGCCAGAACCACCTGCAGCCATAGCTGCTAGAAACCAGCAGCAATCACCGACACCCCCCTCCCCTTTTTTTTCCACTCTAAACCAAGGGAGGCATTGCACTGAGCCATAGCTTCAGCCCTGAACAACAGGATTTAGTGATCTAAGCACCAGAGTGAAGCCAACAAAATTTTCACACACACCAGTGAAGACTGCAGTATGTGAGGGCTCTGAACTCCCTCAGAAGCCTCTCTTGGCTCCCAAAACTGCAGAAGAAAAAAAAGCAGGACCCCCACAACCTCCTCAGCAGTAACAACGATGGCATCCTGGCTGCATAACTCTGCAGCTTTGCATTCCCTTGGCCCTCATTAATCAGAGGAAAAACAGACCAAGTCTTGCTTTGCCAGATGACTGGACATCAGAAGTCAGCTATCAGAAAAAGAAATCTCTCACTGCTTTTCCCCATAGAATTGAGATGTTTCTGAGCTTTCACTGTGATAGCACCAAAAGCCCCACTCACCAGTGGAGGGACAATATGAACTTTGCAGGAGCTGGACCTGCGAGCTCATCGCAGTCACTCCCTCTGTGCTTTGTGCCCCTTTCTTTTAGTTCATCTGAAGTCAACAAGGCTTTCCCCAGCACATCCAAATCCAACACACAACAGACAGTTACATGATGACGTGTGGGGTGTGGGGTGTCCAGTATGGGTATTTGCTCCTGGGCCAGATGGCCTCCGGGGCCACTGCCTCTTGCAGGCACTTATGGCAGGCAAAACTCAGGGACTACTCCCCAGAAGTCCATAAACTGCAACTGTTGTTAACCTGCTCCAGAAAGGCCATTTCTGAGTTTTCACAGAGATTAAGCCCCCTAGGTAGTTTCTTGGGTTTCAAGCAGCAAAATACAGCTAACCCAGGCAGGTACCTGGATCACCCTGGGTCGTCTCAGCCTTAGCTCACCAGGTACTGACAAAAGACTCAGAACCAGCCTGTTGGTGGTTCTCTTCTAAGTAGCCCATGCTTAGGGATGCTGCCAAGGGAGATACGTGATCACATCCCTTAGGCTTGCCTCATCTCCTCACATTTACAGCAGTAAAGAAGCTTCCACAAATGACCAGAGCTGGTGCTGGGCTTAGCAGAGAGCCACAGGGCTTCATCCAGTGGTACTGCTCCTCTACTACGATTTTTGAAGGGAACCAAACATGAATTACCCAGAGATGGTAGCTCCTGAAGCCGAACCTCTGCATACATGTGAACAAAAAGGGAATGGGACAGGAGACATCACAGCTGCTCCCAGCCCCATTAGAAACCAATACCACCAGCAGAGACCATGATGGGCCCAACCTACCTGCAGGTCCCTCTTCTTCCAAGCTTTTTTGAGTCTTTATGAGCCAGATTGACACAAGAGGCATCATCCGAAGCTCCCTGTCCCGAGATTCCCCTTTTTTCTCTGGTTTCTGGCCTCAGCCCACCTTGCCCACATCAAGCAGACGGTGCCCCAAGCCTCGTGCTGGAAGTGCTGTTGGCCCAAATGAAGCGTAACGTGATGAGTTGTCCCTAACAAAGGGGTCCTCTGTTTGGCTTTCCCATGAGGGTTATTATAGCCAGCGTTTATTTTGGACGGGTTCCAAAACATGCATTAGTGTTCCTCATCCTGTGGGTTTCTGTGTGCAGCAGGAACGAGTGCAGGGGCCTTGTAGACACCACACTAAGCCCAAGGAAAGCTTTTCCAGGAGCTTGAAGTCTTCTTCCTACACACAGCCTGCTCAAAGAAATGGGCTCCAGGCATCCCTGCATGCCGGTGAAGATCCAGATTGGCCCTATCCATGCCCATCCTTGCCCAGTTTGCTGTGGGACAGTGTGAGAGAAAGGCTTGAGGATCTGCTCCACAGCCCCAGATACACTGCTAGGGTGTGGAATAAGTCACTTTTTGTTTTTTTTTCTTGGGATAATGATACTGAATTCCCTTCATAAATAGTTTCAGGATTAAATGAGGAAAGCAACAAGATCCCATTGTGCTGGGAGGGTGGATCTGCAGTGGTTGAAGGGATATTCCCATTCTCAGTGCACAGAGCTGTTGGGCAAAGGTGTCTCTCTACACTGTCCCTCGCCCTACATTTGAGTTGCTCAGAGAAAGTAAACTCCACCTCTTCCCTGCAAACTTCACCTCTTCCCTGCAAACCTCACCAGCAGACCTCCCAGTCAAGGTCAGAAGCCCTTAAGTCACATTTTGTAGCCTCTAAGGAAACACCAGCATGGTGCTGGGCAGCAGTGACAGCTGACATGGGGTGACAACAGCCCCAGGTCGGGTGCCTGCTCCCCATAAGCTGCACCACCACTGCCACCACTGGAGCTGCTGCCCCATCCCTCACGCTCACCGTTTGCTCGCCGCGCTTGCAGCATGTCCTTCACTGAATTGCAAACGTCAGAGCAGGCTGCATCTGCTCCCTGTGCCATGTTGTAATTAGGAAACAATATTTTATTAAACCCAACTCCCATCCCTGCTTTCTTTTCACCTCCCCTCCTTCTTGCTGTTCCTCTATTCTCTTCCCTTTGCAGGCTGTGGCCTTTGGGCTGAATGCTGATGAGCTCTTGTTTGGTCTAATCTGCAGTGCTTGTTAACTGCGTTGCTAACGTAGCTTCTAACCACCTGCTCTGTGGTAGCTTCCCCCACGTCCTTGTCTCCAAGCCAGTTCAGTTCCTTGGCATCAGAACCTGGCTGTTGCTCTTTTAAAATCCAGATGCTCATGGGCACAGTCCTTGCCACCCGCGCTGAGACTGTGCTCTGCCCAAGTTTGCCTGCTTTGCTGTGAAGAGCCAGCACAGCTCTCTGGAGTGTCTTTGCCACACTGATTTTTGGGGATATACAAAGAAGCATTGGGGATATATACACAGAAGCATTGCCTATGGCTTTGAACTTGGCCATCTACCCTTCCCCACAATTTTTTGCATGACCAGAGCTGATGGCAAACCCTGTGATTTCTCCTGGGCCATCTGCTCCCACCCAAGATATCCAGCTGCCAGCTGGGAGCTTACCATCATGCTTTGCACAGTAAAGATTTTACCTTCAATTCATGCATCTTACAGGCAAATTTCAAGTCTCAAGTGTGGGCACAACACCCACAAACACAACTACCTTTGTCAAATGAGTTGAGTGGGAAGAAGCAGATGGGAGCTGGGGAACGGGGCTGGAGGAAGGGACAGGGAAAGTCAGGTGGCCCAAGAGCTGAGATGCTCATGGAGCTGAGATCTTATGGAAAGCAGGGAAATGGAGTCTCCTGTCAGTCTCTGTCTGCAAGACAAAGCATGACTCACACTTCTTTAATAAATGCTTTGAGCTGAATGGGTGACGGCAGGACTGGAGGAGTTGAGCACTATGCATGGTATCCCAGAGCATGCCAAGATGCCATTTCAACACAAGTTCAAAGGTGCCTCCCCTTTGCACGTGCTCTGCAGCTTAAGAGCAACACCCTGAGCTCCATGTTACCCCATCCTGAGCTCCATGGTGCCCCTGACCGAGCCCCTGCAAAGGGCTGGATATGGAAACTGGCTGCACATCACTGCTGGAGAAGCAGCTGGAAAAGATCTACCACCTGTCAGACAGAGCACATCTGTGGTATGAGAGCACCATTCCACTCAAAGCAATGGCCAGATGCTCAGATGGTTCAAATGGACTCCTTCCTGGGGACCAAGCAGAGCATGCTCTTCGCAGCAGATGGTTTAGGTTATGTTTTGGAGGGGTCTCTCATTTTAGCATCATTTTAAGTATAGAAGTAGAAGGAAAGACCTAGGAACCAAGATTACTTCCAAAGGGAAAGTTAATAGTCATATAAAAGAGTAGCAAATTGAAGATATCTGTACAGTTTTCCTACCTCATTTTCTCCTTTTGCTGAGCACTTTTAGGTTGGGTGATAACCTCAGTCTCCATCCCATGTGCCATCATCTCCTGGAGACATGTTTGCTGGGAGCTGCAGACAGTAATTTGCCAGGCACAATGCCGCCTTTGAACCTAGTAACTTGCAGACAATAATACTCTTTTACATGCTAATAGATAGCATTGTTCTTCAAATGCCTGACATTTACAGCAATATAATCTCTGAAAAGCCAGGAACAGGCAGGGCTTCCCAAGGCAAGTGCTGAGGAAGCAGAGGGATGGAACAGGAATTAATATACAAGATTTGTGACTGAATTTCACTTCCCATTTCCTTCAATTGCTGCTGTTTCCTTCCTGTATTTCAAAGCTGATGACTTCCCTGACAAGTAATTCACACACAGGCACACAGACCAAACCCCCAAACCCAGTGTAAATATAGCAGGAAGCGTAGCTGGGCTGTAAATCAGCATCATCCACCTGGAAGCTTTGCTGGCTGGTGTCCAAACAAAAAACCAGAGCCAGGGATAAGTAGTCCTGCCTAACATCAGAGAAGCAGGAGGCACGAATGACTGTCTGGAGAAGATGTTTGCTCCAAACAGATGAACAAACCTGTTGTTATTTATTATTGTTCTTAACCAGACTGTCTCACTGCACATGTTTAAATGGATTTCAGACTTCCCTTATTATATGTAACAAATATCTGTGTCCAGATGTGAAGTGAGGAGCTGTTTCTCTCAGGACCAGTGCCTCAACCCCCAGTGAGGGTTGTGCAGAGAGGCATCCGTGCACGTGGGGCAGTGGGTAAGGGATACCTGCATTTCTGTTTGCATCCCTGCCCACCAGCAGATACTGCTTGTCTGCTTGAGTCACACAAAATCACAGAATGGTTTTGGTTGGAAAAGACCTTTAAGATCATCAAGCCCAACCACTGACCCAGCACTGCCAGGTTGCCACTAAATTGTGTCCCTCAGCACCACATCTCCATGGCTTTGAAACTGCTCCAGGGATGGGGACTCTACCACTGCCTTAGGCAGCCCAGGCCAGGACTTGACAACCTTTTGAAGGAAGTGTGGTGGCACTACAGTCGCCAGATGCAACCAGGTGAGGTTGGCCAAGAGTCAGGTGACTTACTGATGGCCAGCCATGCTGTGGGAAAACCTACAGGGAGATGATATGCAGCAGCTCTAAAGGGGATGCCACAAGGGGAGATGCATGTGGAGGGCGGAGGCAGAGAGCAGAGCTGGCATTTGACCCAAAAATCCAGGTGGTCCAGCCCTACCATGCATCCAAAAATCTTCTCAGCAACATTCCTAACAGAGAGGAGGGCTTGAAGAATAGCAAGCCTTGTGTTCTTGGCTGAGACAGGAGCAGAATCATGCCGTGATGTCTACTGACTAAATCTGTGCTGCTGCTGCTCTCGTTTGTCTTTACAGTTTTGGAGGAGATGCAGATGGCCCTTTAAATACTTGCAAGGCCTGCAACTTTTCCAGGGTATTTTTTCCCCCTCCTTTTTCCAAGCTACTTGGCTCCCTGCAGTAATTAATATTATCTAATGGGATGAAAAGCACAGCAAAGCCTTCGTATTTCAGATTATTCACACAAACAAAAATGTAAACAGCTGTCTCTGAGAGAGAGGGAAGAAATGAGCTCTGAGACAGGACCCTATAGGGCTGAGCTGCCTGGTGCCATCTCAAGCTTGCTCTAGGATATTGGATGCCCACTGGGTACAGCTAAATGGGAGAGATGCTGTGAAGCCATGTCCTCATCAAAGAAGGCCACAGGCACCTCCAGGAGACTCCATCCAGGGCGTTTTACTCCCTGGAGAACCTCAATTCCCCCAAACCCCACTCCCTCCAGTGCTGCTGTGCTGAGACATGGCCATGTTCAGCTGAGCAGCTCAGCCTAGCTGAAAAAACACAGGGACTTGGGGAAGCACATGGAGAAAAAAATCCTCCCCCCTTAAACTGCAGCCACTTAGTTCCAGATCTATTCCTGGCTAACATTACAGGATCACAAAGGCAGGTGATCTCAGAAAACGTGAAAGGAGTAGCAGAAGGGCAGATCATTAGCTTGGCTGGGCTGTGGCAGGTGGCTCTGGTCAAAGGCAGCCCTAAGAGAGGCCCCAGCAGAAGTGTCCCTGGTTCCAGAGAATAGCTCTGTAATGGCCTGGGCTCCAAGCTGATGCATTGTACCGTTCTGGAGGAGGCATTAGCTTTCAAACGGAGCAGATAACCTCAAGAGGAGTTAATGAAGCATTTCCCTTTGTGCTCCCCTGCCTTTGCCCCTTCACTTGCCCTTTGGGCACAAGACCCCCTCTGCTCCTCTCCTGCTGCTGTGCTGTTTGTCTTGACTTCCCTTAGATCTTGAAAGAGGCTTTTCCTCCTACGGTGTTTGTAAAGATACAGTTACTTTTTTCAAGAGATTTCACAACAAAAGTTTCTGCTTCTGAGGCTGTGGAAAGAATTGTGGAGTTGTTTGGCCTGTGCCTGTCTCCTGCCAGGCTCTTTGCAGGGGATGGGGATGGGAGCAGCTGGGGAAGGCAGAGGAGGAGAAGGCAACCATGGGGAGATTGTTCCAAAAGAGCTGGGAAACAACGTGTGAGTCTGCCTGTAAAAGATGAAAATATCTAAGGGAGAGCTGGAAGTGCTGGCTGCTAACAGGGGAGGTTGGATTTGCTCAGAAACGTGTGGCTAGATGTGGCTCTGGGTGAACTAATGAGTGTGAGTGCTGGAAGGAGCTGGAAGGAGCCTGTTACTGCAGGAAGGGAGGATTGCTCCATGCGTTTGATGAGGACGCTGCAGTTCTTTGGGCAGTGAACATCTGAGCTTGTGAGCCCCAGGGCAGCCTCAGATGTAGGGGAATGGCAGAGCCCTGTGCTTGCACTAAGCAGAAGGACAGAGCTCTGCCTGTAAAACCAGAAAGCTCCACTTCCCTTCTTCCCTCTGGGGTGCCTCAGCCATCATCAACTCAATGGCTTCAGTCCTTCAACCTCTTGAACATAGCAATCAAATAACTCATAATAAGTCTTATACTCCAGGTGTCCAACAACAAGTCCCCTGTTTTTATTGCCTTAAACACAGGCAAAAGACACCTAGAGGAAGGGGCAGGAGAAGGTGCTGTGCACTCATCGGGGTGGCAGAAAACCAGCAGCAGCAGATTATCAGATACTGTCTTGTTTGCAGAGCTCTCATGGCCAAAGTGGGTCACCAGACAGGAGCTGCCTTTCTGCTTGCCTTCCTTAGTGGCTCAGCTGTGCACATGCTCTGCTGGGCTGGCAGCTAAGCTGCTTTGAAACCATATACCTGTGTGTACTTTGTGTGCCTTGCTGGGATGGGATCCTTTCTCACATTTTCCCTTGCAAGCCCTCATTATGTGAATGCACAAAGTAAATAATAATGCACAGAGTAAAGAATGATAGTGAGCAAATATTGGGAATATCATCTGTGCACTTTATACTGCATAAACACATCCAGTTTTGTCACCTGGCTGTGAAACCAAGGTGCTTGACATTGCAGGACTGCTCTTGATGGGGCTTTTGGCTGGAAAAGGGGTCCAATCCACCCCCCTCCCCCAGCACATTCACAGCACCTGCTTGCTCCTGGANACTCTCGTAGCCTGTCCTCATAGGAGAGCTGCTCCAGCCCTCTGAGCATCTTCGTGGCCCTCCTCTGGACCCACTCCAACACTTCCATGTCCTTCCTACCCTCATATCCTTCTCTACCCTCCAGCCTGGCTCATCATGTGGCTGGGCATGCAGATTAAACAACTTTCTGAAGTGACAGAGGACATTTGGGACACCATCAGGAAGAATCCACACTGAAGGAGGTTTTGCTTCAAGCACAAAGTGTTGCAGATGCTTTATGAGGATAAAGCCAAGACTTCCTTTTCAGGAGAACAGCTGATGATGACCCTTGTGTTGTCAGCCATCCAAGACTTCAGTGCTGCATGAGCTCTGAAGAGTAACATAACTCTTGTGGCCTGTGCTGGTTCTCATAGCAAGGATGAATTTCATCCTTGGTAGCAGGGCCAGAGGATTCCAGTGCGGTGCTGTGTTGGCTGTGTTCACATATCTCTGTGTCTGCTGTGGACAGACTGGTTGGGGATCTGAGACCTGACAAGGACTTTTCTTCCAGCCAGAAGAGACTTTGGAAAGTTCCAAAATTCCCTGTGAGAGTCAGGCTGGAAAAAAATACTTTGTGCTTGGTCAAACAGATTTTAATAATTGAAAACATTTTTGTTTTCATGTTGATTTATTTTATGTTCTAAAATTAGATATTAAAAAAAAAATTGCTTAAAAATGGAAAACCTCAAGATAACTCATTCCAAAAGTTTGGAAAGAGGATGTTGTGGCTTGATAGGAGCAATGTGTTTCTCCTTCTATCCCTGAACTGATGCTTCTGTAGAATGGCCATGGGCTTTTGATGTTTTTATTTTGATATGCTTGCCTTGTCCAACAGAATAATGACTCTGTTAAAGTGCTTTTTTTTCCCAAGCACCTGCACCTCTTTAAATCAGAGCTGCACTTCTGCTCTTTGTGGGTGAGGTGCTGTGGGCTCCATCACCATGGATATTCCTTGTACAGGCTCCATGGTGCCAACGGAGACATTGTTCATTGGAGGGAATGTGCTTTATATAACTTCCTGGCTGAGAGATCATTTCCCAAGCTGATGTTAGAGCCACTAAGCAAATCTCTTGGCTCCACAGAAACATCCATGTAATACAAGGCTGGGGAGGGGAAAGCTCAGATCCAGCTTAGACAGCACAGTGAGCCAAACTGCAGCCAAAACACGGGGCAGAGCTTCAAAACTACTCCACTAGCTGTCAGGTTCGGGCCTTCTGCGTGCTCTCTAGCACCCATAAGGCAGTCTGCAAGTTCATTCATAACTGCAAAGCTGATACTTGCAGGATTCTTACAGGTCAAGCTCATGAAGAGTTTGGGTGAGGAAAGCATGCAGGACTGTGCAGGGTCTAATTTTCTGCAGTCTTGCCCATCACACAGTTGCTCGTGAGGCTCCAGGGCTGGCTGCCAGTGCTGGCTGATGCACAGGACCCTGCACAGGCTGAGTAGCTCTCCCAACATCTCCCCGGGCTCTCTGCATCTCTGATTTCAGCTCCAGCTCAGCAATGCAGCCCCACACGGCCATCCTTCCCTGCTTGCTCATACTTGTGGTGTGAGTAATCTGCCCCCAAGCCTCCCCAGCAGGTCACACAGCCTCTTGGGCTCACCAGAAGAGGGTCACGACTTGCTGCTGCCTTCACGGCTCCAGCTTGATTGCTCCCTGCTGCGGTCAGTCCCGAAGCCAGCCAGGATTTGGGCTCTCATCTCCCTGGAGCACAGCAGTGTTCTGTGGATACTGCTGTATCAATTTGGTTTCAAAGAGAAAAACCCTCTTCTAGGACAGCCTGTTGTGATGGGGCACCACAACACTTTGTCTATAAGGCAATGTCTATGCCAGCTGCTGGGTTTTCTCTGCAACAACTGATGTCATACAGCAAGCTCCAGTGCTAAAACTGAATTACACACAAAAAAAGCCCCAAGTTAAATAGCTGACAGCTTCTGGTCATTCTCTTGAATCCATGTCCATGACAATGTCCATGGTTTGGTGGCTGCTGTCTTGCATTGTCCAGGCTGATCCTGGGAGCTCACTCCAGGGATGCAGTGAGGATAAATCTCACGTGCAGGCATGGGAGATCTCATGAAGACAGGTATTAGGGAAATGCTACCACTGAGAGACTTGACAAATAAATCCTCAGGACCTTCTCATAAGGCTGGAAATTTGCCTGCCTCCTCCTGTGGTTTTTTTTTTTTTTTCCTTTTGTGAGATCAGGAACCAAGGCACAGAGAAGTGTTGCTGACCTAGAGAATGGCTTCTCCTCCTGAGCCCGACACTGGATTTGCTGAACAAAGGGTGAGGCCATCTTCTGAACTGAGCTGGCTCACTTCATGCCTGGTGCAACACCTGGACAAGGCCTCCTGGCTGTTTGTAAGACTCAGGCACACAGCCAACAAATCTGCAGCCTTTGAATTCAACACCCCCCTCTGCCTCCAGAATCAACAAGAGCTTTGTTCATTTCTGGACAGATGAATTTCCAGCCCCTACCCTGGTGTGAGGCACCATCAGTGTTGTTATTCCACTAAATTAGAGCAGAATTGTTATCTTTTGTTTCCCTTTTCACAAAACCACAAATCCCCCCTGGCCACCTGTGGGGTCAGTCATGGACCTGAGGCTGCAGGTGGGAATCACGTTGGGTTCCCAGGGCAGTGTTTCCTCTGGCAGCCATGCCACCTTTCACCTTTTTCTTCACACCTTTAATAAGTATTTCTTTGAGGTGCTGTACACAACGAGGAAATATGTTACCAAGGCAATGGAAAATCCAGACTCCAAAATGCAGATTTCTTCTCCATCAAGACCTGGAGGGGAGGGAGTCAAAAGCCTGAGTAACTGTTGAATTCAGCAAGGGCTGCATGAGGCTGGTGTGGAGGTTTGAATACCCCACATCATTAACTCTGGCAGCAACTATTCATCATGCAAAGATGTTGTCTCTCTTCTGTGTCACTGGAGGGTTTTCATGGGCAGCCATGCACAGCCCCAGTGGGATGTTCTGTGTAACATCACTTCTGATCCCAGTCTGGTCTAGCAGAAGGTGTCCCTGCCCATGGCAGGGGGTTTGGAACAAAACGATCTTTAAGGTCCCTTCCAACCCAACCCAGCCCATGATACTCTGATTCTGCCCTGGGCATTGGGTGAGCTGTGGGGAGCCCAGCAGTGGATCCACAGGTCTTGGCACTGCTGTGGCACTGCTGTTCTGTGCAGGTACAGCAGCACTGCCTTGTCTTACGCTGGCTTTTTATTCCTGAATCTGGCCCCTGAGGAGTGGGAATGTTGGATGACTCTTTACCCTCGCAGCTGTGCTGAGCTAGCCCCTATGGTGGGGTTTAGGAGGGTGCTGCCTTTTTCATGGGGCTCAAGAGAGGACTGAGATGTGTCCCTGCACCCCAGGATCACAGTCCACCCATTTGGTGGGATGCACCCTGGTCAAGGATCCCACCCTTTGAGCCCTCTGTGGGAGCCTGGCACGATTGCCCGGTCGTGGCACACAGAGAGTACTGCCCACCTGTCCAGGAAGCTCTGTCACATCACCCCCCGAGCCCCATTCCCCCCGGGGACGCTTTTGTTGTGAATGGGTTCGCTCCGGCGCCGGAGGCAGATGTTGCACAGCTGGGCGCGCTGCGTGGAGCAACACTGACATGCAGCGGTGGGCTGCTGCCATCTCCTCCTGCCTCCCCTGCCCACCCACCGCACAGCAGCGGGACGGACACAAGCCAAGCCTCACCTCATTTCCTGAGAAAGAGCAATTTCCCAGCGGAAAAAGCATCCTTTTTGTCCTGAAAATGTGCTGGTCACAGAGAAATCAGCTGCTGGGCGAAGAGAAGGGAACTGTAGGCAGCTCTCCAGTAAGATGCATTTTTTTCCCAGGGTGTTGTTTAGATCTCTTTAAATAATAATGCTTATAAATGACCAGGCTGCTTGCAGCTCAGAGGCTGCTGCTGGGCAGTTGTTCCCAGCAGTGGGTGTATACTCTGCAATGATGAACTGGGAGAGGAATAGAGGCGTAAGGAGAAGACTTTCAGGTGTTTCAGCTCCCAGGAGCTCTGGGTGTGATGCTGGCAGCTATGTTGCCCCAAAGAGCTTGGCTTGACTATGTGCCCATGACGAAAATCTTTCCCTTTTACCAGTGCTGATCTCCTTTGAAACCTGGCCAGGGAAATGGCATGAGGTTGGGGCTGCCCTGGCTGCCAGGGCTTCCCAACGCTGTCGCTGTGCTTGCTGCCCAGTACACAGTCAAGATAATGTCAGCACATATGGCACCTGGATATGACCCAAGTGTGGCCAGCTGGCTCCATCCTCTGCTCTGCAAGGGTCTTCATGCTTGAGCCCAGCCATAGATGGATGTCTGCCACCCTTGAGAGCCAAAACCTGGGAGTGGTGATAACAGAGAATGGGAGACAAGGAACAACAGGGAAATAGTAACATCTGATAAAAAAAAAAATAGAAAAATCTCCCTTGTCCCAAGTTATAGGTCAGTATTCAGCATTTGTCAAAGACCAAATGATGCTATTACAGCTTAGATACATGTGGAATTGGAGCACTTCAGTGAGGAACACCTAGGAAGGAAGAAGGAGCTCCAGCCTTAGCAAAGGGAGTCCTCTGGTCTGCTTTGGCTGTATATAAGGACTTGGGGAGTTGTAGTGGAGCATCAGCTTGGTCGAAGCTTCCTGGTAATGTGTGATGGCTTAGCCAAAAGACCGAGTGAGATTCTTGGGTGGTGAAAGGGGAAATGGTGAGTAGGAGCTGAGAGAAGATTTTGCCTTTTTGTGGGACTAGGCAGACTGGGAATTTTGCATCCAGCTCAGGTGTCTGTATTTAAGAGAACATGTTGGAGAGTGTTGAAAAGAGCTATAAAAATGATTGAAGCACTGTAGAAAAAAACCTTAGAGGAGGGAGAACTTAAAGACCTCCATCTGTTTGCATTATTAAAAAAAGAGGTTGAGAGGTGACTTGATGACAGTGTAGAAATACCTTCACGGGGAGGAAAGAGTGAGCAGTGCAGGTTCTGTAATCTAGCAGAGGGGGGAAACACAAATGGATGGCTGGAAGCAAAAGCCAGATGAAGTCAAACTGGAAATTAATCACCTTCATTGTTTAAAACCCCCCCAAGAAACCCCAACAACCAATGGGTCCAATATTTTGGAACAAATCCAAAGGAAAATGGTGGGGTTTGCATTCTTGGTGTCTTGAAATGAAGACCAAGGTCTTTTCTGAAAGATTTGTGTTAGCCAAGGCACAAACTAACAATGTGTAGGGGCCAACCCAGTCGAGATCACTGGGTTTAGGTGATTATATGGATACACTCAGAGTAAAACAACTGCATGGACACACTCAGTGATGAAGTGACATCCCAAAGGATGCTCTAGCATTTACACTTGGGCTTTTAAGCAGGACTGATGAAGAACATTAACTCAGGAGCAAGAATGCAGCCAAGAAACAAAATAAAAATCCATCTTGGGGCTTTATTTTGCTTATTGGCTTTTAAGAGGGGAAAAAAAAAAACAACCAAAACAACAAAACAAACCCAACAATCGGAGGCAAAGCAAAAGCAACCCCTTGGCACAGATATCTGCAGGCCTGGCCAGAGGAATCTGCTGTAAGTGGGTGGACGAGTAGCTTCCCGAGTTAATGAAATCAGTTTAAGAAGGGCTTTAGCTGCGCTGGTGCAGAACGTACTGGTAATGAGAGCCTGGAGGCCCTTCCGAGTGGAAACGCCAGAACTGGCTTTGGGAGGGTGGGATTTTCCCTACCCTGGGCGCACATCTGGTCTTTTGTTCTGGACAATAGGAAGGCCCTTCCTCTGCGCTCCCGCCCTCGCTGCCGTGCCTGGCCCTGTTCCCACCAGCTCAGCCTGCTCCCAGGCTCCTTCCCTGTGGCCCCCACTCCTGGCAGCTGAGAGCAGCTGGACACGCTTGGATTTTGGGATGCGGTGGTCCCTGGTTTCGCCGCCTTCTTGTAGTGGTAGAACTTGGTCACAAGCCCTTGTCGGAGAAGGAGAAATCATAGAATCACAGAATCGTTTTGGTTGGAAAAGACCTCTAAGATCATCAAGTCCAATGGTCAACCTAAGGCTATCATGGCCATGAAACCATGTCCTGGCATGCCATGTCCACGTATTTCCTGAACACCTCCAAGGATGGTGACTCCACCACCTACCTGAGCAGCCTGTTCCAGTGCCTGACCACTCTTGCGGTAAAGAAATTTTTCCTAAAGTCAAATCTAAACCTCCCCTGGCACAATTTCAGGCCATTTCCTCTTGTTCTACCACCTGCAATAAGAAGTTTTGCTTTGTGGGCTGATGGATTATCCAAGGTTAGAGCGGAAATGGCAACTAAATGTCTCACCAGCACCTTTGTGAATATCAAGGACCTTCTGTCCTGCATTCACAATGAGACCTTCCTAAATCGTACAGGTGAATGAAAGCTTTGGCAGCTGAAATGGCCTAATGCTGATGGCATCTCATCCCAAATGCTGCACCTAGTTGGGCTTCAGTCTAGTCTGATCCCAGCTCCAGCTTCGTCCTCCAGCCCCATTCCTCATGTGGTGCTGCAGCACCAGCCCCACTGCCAGCTGGGATGAGCCACAGCCTTACCAGATCCTCCTGGGGACCCCTTAAAACAAACACTTGGTAAAACTCGAACACCAAAATTAGCCTTGAGCATTCTGGGAAGGAGCTTGGGCTCTGGGGAGAGCACCTGGCTCAGTGTGGCCAGTTCCTTTGTTAGGGAATGGGGGAAGAGTTGTTTAATTTGATCTCTTATTTCCTCCCATCCCATATTCCAGGTCTTAAAATGCTTGCAACATTCAATGAAAAAAAAAAAAAAAAAGAGCTGAGCCCTGGAGTGAAAGGCAAAATGCATGTCAGTGGCAGAAAGCAGGAGAGATTGCAAGTGTTAGCAGTGCTTTAGGATGGGTACTAGCATGAGATTTGCTAACAGGCTCTGGAAGAAAAGCCTTTTATCAAAAGAATTGTATAATCCCTAGTAGCTCAGTGTCTCATGCTGGAGGACTTGCCTCCTCGGTCTGCCATCAAACAGCAAGAGGATTTGCTGCTCTCTTCTGTGGATGTGTAGTATGGAAACCCTTCCCACACTGCTTTTCTAAATCTTGTTTGAAGGGATGCTCCTCAGCTCCCACCGAGTGTCAGGATTGTCCCTGTTTTGTGCCACACATTCGCAGAAGCAGAAATAAAAAGTGGAACAGAAAGCACCTGCCATGGAGTGAGGCCTTTCAAAGTCAGGAATGCAGCATCCAGGGAGCCAGGGACTGGTGAGAGACACCTAAGAGGGAGGATGCTGGGGGATGCATTGGAGAAGAAATATCCAGAGGCTTGTTTCAGACTGTTTCAGAGGCAAGAAAAACTTCTGGGTGTGAAAGAAGGCATGCATGGTGGGAAAGAGAATGGACCTTGCATCAAGAGCAGTGTGGCCAGCAGGGCAAGGGAGGGGATTCTCCCCCTTTACTCTGCTCTCGTCAGACCCTATCTGGAGTCCTGTGTGCAGTTCTGGAGCCCCCAGCACAGGAAGGACATGGAACTGTTGGAGTGGGTCCAGAGGAGGGCCACGAAGATGCTCAGAGGGCTGGAGCAGCTCTCCTATGAGGACAGGCTGTGAGAGCTGGGGCTCTGCAGCCTGGAGAAGAGAAGGCTTCCAGGAGACCTTAGAGTAGCCTTCCAGGATCTGAAGGGGGCCTACAGGAAGGCTGGGGAGGGACTATTGACAAGGTCTTGTAATGACAGGACAAGGGGCAATGGGTTTGAACTGGCAGAGGGGAGATTTAGACTAGATGGTAGAAAGAAGTTCTTTACAGTGAGGCTGGTGAGGCACTGGCACAGGTTGCCCAGGGAGGTTGTGGCTGCTCCCTCCCTGGAGGTGTTCAAGGCCAGGTTGGACGAGGCCTTGAGTGACCTGTGCTAGTGGGAGGTCCCTGCCTGTGGCAGGGGGTTGGAACTAGATGACCCTTGAGGTCCCTTCCAACCTTACCATTCTATAATTCTATGAATGGTGTGTGCAGCAAGGACTCTGCGTGTGTGCACAGACATGGGATGTTGTGTGCAAAAGGGGAGTGGGAAGGACAATCTGCAGGTGGGAGCCTGGAGCAGCTGCCGGTGGGTGCACATGGGTGTGACTGCAGCCATACCAGCTTCCCAGGGCCTCTGAGAGATGCACTGGGGCTGTCATCCCCAGACTTGGACCAGCTCCAGGGGGTTTGCCCCTTTTTGCAGCCCCACGGGGAGCTCAGCTGCAAGCAAAGCTCTTTTGGCAGCAGGAAGGGTAGGAAGGGTTTCAGTGGAAGTGCCTGTTATTGGAGAGTGTGGTTTTGCTGAAATCAAACCGTTTTGTGGGATCATGTAGGAAATTATTGACAGAGAAAAATATCTGAACCATTCGTTTTGACCTTCAGAGGATATTTTTTTTCCCAAAGCATTTCATTACAACAAATTGCTCCATTTACTTTTCATGTTCCCACTCAGACTGATTTCATTTCAATCTTTCATATGTGCAAAGTGCCAGCTCCTGGGCTGCATCCTGAGGCTGCTGACAACGCTGTGCTCCAGCTGCACCTGAGGCACCCTCCTTGTCTGCTGAGCCTCAATGCAATTCTTCCCACTCAACGCTTCTGAAAACCTCCTCCAGCAAATCTGGGATGGACAATAGGATTTGAAGATGAAAACATATTTTAAAGGGCCAAAATTGCCCGTGGAACAGAACCATAGAATCACAGCATTGTAAAGGTTAGAAAAGACCTTTAACTTCATTGAGACCAACTGTTAACCCAGCACTGCCAAGTCCACCACTAAACCATGCCCCTCAGTGCCACAACTACATGTCTTGTAAACCTCTCCAGTGATAAGGATTCCACCACTTCCCTGGGCAGCCTGGTCCAAGGCTTGAAAACCATTTTGGGGGAGAATTGTTTCCTAATACCCAGCCTAAACCTCCCCTGGCACAAGCTTCTGAGCGATCAAGGTCAGTACTGCAGAGCTGTCCCTCCCTGGTTAGCTCTTTTGATCTAACCTCTCAGAGAGCAGCAATAAACATATGCTCTGACAAATTATTCAGTCTTTTGCATTTGTAGGACATTTTTGATGGGGAAAGGAGCTTAGCTTTACATTTGTGTGACCTTGATGTGCTTAAAGTTAAGCTGCTCTTTAAGTATGCACAGATTTGGGACCTATTAGTGGTGCACATACCACCAGTGTGTCCTGTTCCTTGCTCCTGCCAGTGTTCACCCCTGCAAGAGAGGGAGGTTTGGCTGCAAATTGCATTTGTTTGGGATGACGACAGACCTGAGCTAAGGCTGGGTTTGTTTATGCTCACGGTAGGAGCGGCGGCTGCTGTGGCATGTGGCATTTTGCAGCCCTGTTGGCTGGGGACATGACTTTTTTTTTTTTTTTTTTTGGATGTCTGGGAAGTTGCAAGAAAAACACCAGACATTTGCTCTTTCATCATTGCAGTTGCTTTATGCAATAATAATAATAATAATATTAAAAAAAAAATGTTGTGTGAGACCTTCGGAGGCTGCAGGGTGGCTCATTGCCAGGGTAAAGGGATGCCCATTCCCAGCTGTGCCCACAAGGCTCCTCCTGGGAGGATTTGCAGAGAGCCAGAGAGAGGGATGCTCAGCACCATGGTCATGAGACTGTCCCAGGCTCATGCCAGGAGCATTCAGCCAAATGCACTTGTAAAGCAAAGTCTTTATGGAGACACATGCAAGGGTAAGTTCCCCTAAAGCACAGCATACAAGGCAAACAGACCCCAAAGAAGGAGGAATTTGTCACCTCATGGAAGCCCAGTCACGCTGCAGATGCTCTTCCCTTTCCCAAGGTGGGGCTCCTGGTCTCTGCTCACTGACTCCCACCACCAGCAGGCACATGCCTGCAGAGACAGCTCTCCAGGCTCCATTTTTAATTCACTTACTTTCATTTATATTCAAATCAGAGGAAAATGCAGGCACTTAGCTAAGGCAAGGCTGCTGCTTCAGAACAACCACATAGAAGGGGAGTGTGTGTGTGTTATTTTTAAAATATGTGGAGAAAGAGATGAAGACACAGAGCTCTGCATTCTAATTGTCATCTTCTAGTTGCTGATGTTGGCCTGGTCATGAACACAGAAGGATTTTAAAGTTCTTTGCTTCCCAGCACAGACACTGTTTACTTGCCTCCAGCAGTGAAAAGAAAGCCACGACTCCTGCTTGTGTTTTAAGTCAGTTCCTGTGTCTCGTGTACAGGTTTGCAGAGGTGCTTCTGAGGATTTTGCCTCTCAACCACTCTGATGAATAAAACAAATTATAAATGTGCGTGTGGAGTAACACAAATATTCATTGAGGAGGCACAGCCAACTGAAATGTGGATCTCCATCAAACCAGGGCAATGCCTGACAGGGCTCTGCAAAGAGAGAGGAGAGCATCCTCCTCAGAGGCAAAGATGCATTGAGATTCATTGAGCTGAGCTCTTAAATAAAGGTGGAAAAGTTTCCAGTATGGTGTGCAGCTCAGAATCCCACGCTGGGTGCTCTGACAAAGCACATGAGGGTCTCACTAATAATCCTTTGCATTTAGAGCATCATTTTGCCCTAAAAGACAATCCTGATGTGCTTACAAGTGACAGTGCCCTTTTGCAGAGAGCTTTTGAAGCAGCCACATGCTACCACCTACACACACTGGCCAGGCTGTGATTTAGCTTTGCTTCTCAGTCCCCACGGCAGATTTGTGCAGCCCCATCATTTCTGGGCTCTGCCAGCCCCAGAGCACAGGGGACTGTCAAAAACCACTTAATACAAGTTGACTTAATGGGAGTTGTGCAGCAAAATGCTGCTGGGTGCTTTGAAAGTGAAATCTGCGGTGAGGATTCATTACTCCTGCATTGCAATTAATGATAATTAAAAAAAAAAAAAAGAAAAATAATAAAGTTTTTGTATCGTGTGTGCCAGAATTAACATCTCATTGAATTATCAAAGCTTTCAAGCAGTGGGTGGTGGAGAGAGTGGCTTGGGGCTTGCAAATAGGTCAGAGAAAGAGCTGGTTGCTAAATATCTGATGGAAACTTTCCACCAGGGAAGGAAATCTTGCTGATTTGATGGAATAAGAACAATTCTGGGGAGGGTGTCGATATCCTTAAAACTTATGAAAAAAGCAGCTGCCTGCTCACAACCTGGGTTCTGTGTCTGTCCTGCTCACTCCCCGAGGATCCATCCTGCTCAGACGTGCAGTTCTCGCCTTCTCGCTGCAAAATGAAGCCATAAAAAGAGGGGAAGCAGGAAAATTTCAGTACCGTGGTACCAGCGCAAGTCTGCTCCATGCCTCTGGCATCCCGGCTGGATGTCCTTGCGAGCAATCAGCGGCTTTTCGGGTACTTTTTTTTTTTTTTTTTTTTTTTTGTGGGGTGAGTTCGGGCTGGGGATGGTTTGGGTCCGGTGCTCAGGGCTCTGGAGCACTTGCAACTATATTTGACATCAACAGGGGGAGCGGCGAGTCCTTGCTGAAGCGGTCCCAGAGCAGGACCTGGGACACGGCACCGCACCAGAAAATCGCACAGTCACAGGATATTTTGGGTTGAAGAGACCTTCAAAAGTCGTCTAGTCCAAAGCCCCTGCCTTGCGCAGGGACACCTGCAGCTAGACTAGATTGCTCAGAGCCACATCCACCTGGCCTGGAATGTTACCAGGGATGGGGCTTCTACCATCTCTCTGGGCAACCTGGGCCAGTGTCTCACCACTCTCAGCATAAATAAAATTCCTCCATTCACTTCACCTAGCACTTGCCACAGCCTCTCGCTAGACTTTGGCACAGGCTTTGCCTAGCACTTGCAAGGCAGACTGGCAGCTGTGGTACCTTCTGGTGGTCTCCACCACATGGGAATTCACCCCTCGTGGTTTCTACCCATGCTGCCACTAGAACATGGCATTACCACGAAGGCTTTGGGGTGTGTGTCCTACCAATACATCAGCGGCAGTCAGATTACTGGTTGCTGTTGCTGTCTGTTTCTCATGGTAAGTCAGCACTGAAATAAACCAGCTGGGCAGCAGGAGTCTCTGGCTTTGCACCTGATCCAGTCTCTGAGATCTTGTTTTTCATGAGTCCTGCTGGGATAGGGATGCCCCAAGGATGTCTGACCCAGCCAACATGTTCCTTTCTCCCTCCTGTCAGGGTGACAGCGTGGAGGCACCTGAGGATAAAGAGATGAAAGGTTGTGACAGGCTTAACTGCTCCTCCCAAGCAGAAAAGCAGAATATAGTATTTTGGAAACCAGATGAGCAGCTCTGGCAGCCTGTGCTGTGTGGGTTCTTGGGAGGAGTAGCCTGAGCCAGGAGATGGGCACAGGGTCCATTCTTTGGCTGCTGAGTCTGTGCGGTTTTTATTTAAAACGAAGGAATTTCTTTGTTCCAGACATCTCCTTCTTTAACAATCATTCCTTTGCTTGGCTTCTTCCTTCCCATTCCACAGACAATAATCTCGTGTGGATTGCTGGAGGAGAGACCTGAGCAGCACACCATTCTCTCTCTGCAGCTGTATTCACCCTGATCCAAGAGACTCCTCAATCCCTGTGGGGAGTGACAGGTTGATGATGATTACAAAAAGCAGATCTCAGAAGGGTTTCTCTCCATGAGGGAAACGGTGCAGCAGAGCTGCTGGGGAATAATAATTACATTATTATGCAGGAATAAAGTCCCATTTATTTCTGAGAAGGGGATGGATGTAGGGGAAGGGTAGTGAGTTACTGCAGAGTAATCAGCCCACAGCAGCTGTGCAGGTCAGAGTTTCCCTGGTAGACAACCCCAAAACACTGCACTAGAGAAGGACTGGCAGCCTAGATTGTGTGATGGGTGAAGGTGGGGCTGTCTAATCTCAGAGACACTTGTCAGCATCCACTGCTTCCTGCAAGAACAAGAGATGATGCAAACACTCTCCTAGCGCTGCCACTGACCTACGGGCAGGGACAGGAAGCCAAGAGCCCCCATGCCCCCAGTGCTGTGCACCTTCCCGCAGTGGGATGCGTGGAGACAGCTGCTGCCCATACGGCTCCATACGGCCCACCCAGCTGCTCGGGCACACCCCGGCGAGCCGCCACGTGCCTTTGTGTTGATCACAGCAGCGCTGTCCCCACCGTACCAGGCTGGTGGCACACGCCCGCGTCTGGCTTCTACGTGTGTGAACCAGCGATCACCCAGTTGGGGTCCATAAATAATTAATATGTGTGTCACTCTGCTTCCTCTTCCTCGCTGCGCTACCCATCCCTCCTGAGGGACCAGGGCGGGGAATTTGGCCAAGGTTACTCCTGGTGTCCACCTCATCAGGACCCTGGATGGTCGGCAGCCCGAGTGCTCCCCCAGGTTTCATTGTCCTTACAGCTGGTCCGTGGGAAACAGCCCTGGAGACGAGCAGCACAAAGGGGAATGGGATTAAGGCGGGCGTGGGGACGGGCTGTGGAGATGATAGAGGTGGGAAGGGGGAGATGGACAGAGGTTACTGCGGAGGGTGGGGCTTGTCTTGTGTTGAGAGAGTGGTGACACCCCCCAACCCGCTGGACCCCTCCGGAGCCCTGCACCGGTGGGTGGAGGGAGCATGCTCCGGCAGGGATGGACTCCACTGACAACCTGCTTTGTGTCCCGCTGCGCATCCCGGCTCCCTACTCATTGTTTTGTAAAATTGAGGAGAGTGAGGGGATTTAATTTTACAAATAAAAATAATAAAACCATGAAAATAATAAAAATATTACAAGTAACAAAACATCTTAAAAATTAGCAGTGTGCGCCAAAAATACAGCACATCTAGACAGACATAAAGGAGGCAGCCTCCCCTTGCTGGGGGGCTCTGAGGNGGCAGCCCTGGCACCACGCTGCCGGCTCGGCCCCGCGGCACCGCCGTGCCCGCCCGGGGCAGCGCTCCGCCGCCTCCGCCATCGCCCGCGGAGGAGGAGATTGAGAAGGTAGAGGTAGCGGTGGAGGAGGAAGAGGAGGAGGAGGTGGCTGCGAGCAGCGGCCCCACAGGTGGGCGGCCCACGCGTGTGTCTGTGGCGGGTGCGGGTGGGCGACAGCAGCGGGACCAGCGGTTCCGCGGATAGTGGGACGGGGCTGCCCCTTCCCTCCCTCCCTTCGCCGGGCGGACAAAGGCGCGTCCGAGGGTGGCTTCGCAGGGGGCGGTAGGGGACGAGGCGGCAGCTCCCCGGGCTCCCTCCGGCCACAGCGATCCCTGTTCGGGGCAGAAGGAGAGCCCCCCGGGGGCTGGGACGCCCGGGNGGGGGGCCGGGCCCGTTCCCCCCCCTCCGGCCCCGCCAAGCCCCGGCCTCCGCGGGCCCGCCCCCTCCAGCTTCGCCCCGCCTCTGATCCCGCCCCCTCTGCCCGCCGATTGGCTTCGCCGTGCACGCAGCGTCACAATATTGGCGTCGGGTGGGGCGGGCACAGGTCTGATTGGCGGGCGGTGAGTGCGGGGTGGGTCTAACGCTGTCAGCCGGGCCGGGGCGCGGTGCGGCGGGAGCCGCCTGCGGGGCGCTGGGAGCGGCAGCGGCGCGGCATGGCCGGCTGAGGCGGGCGGGAGTCCGCCGCCGCCCGGCGCCGCTCCCCGGGCGCTCTCGGTGGGTGAAGGAGCGCCTGGACGTGCGAGTGAATGAATGAATGGCGGAGCGCCGCGCCGCAGCATGAGGCGCCGGCCGAAGACCGCGCCCGGGCTCGCCCTGCTCTGCCTCGCCGCTCTCCTGGCCGCCGTCGCCGCCGGGCTGCCCTCCAGCGCTGCACCGCCTTCCGAGCCCGGCAGCGGTAGCGGCGGCCCAGCTGAGGGCAGCCCTGGCACCACGCTGCCGGCTCGGCCCCGCGGCACCGCCGTGCCCGCCCGGGGCAGCGCTCCGCCGCCTCCGCCATCGCCCGCGGAGGAGGAGATTGAGAAGGTAGAGGTAGCGGTGGAGGAGGAAGAGGAGGAGGAGGTGGCTGCGAGCAGCGGCCCCACAGGTGGGCGGCCCACGCGTGTGTCTGTGGCGGGTGCGGGTGGGCGACAGCAGCGGGACCAGCGGTTCCGCGGATAGTGGGACGGGGCTGCCCCTTCCCTCCCTCCCTTCGCCGGGCGGACAAAGGCGCGTCCGAGGGTGGCTTCGCAGGGGGCGGTAGGGGACGAGGCGGCAGCTCCCCGGGCTCCCTCCGGCCACAGCGATCCCTGTTCGGGGCAGAAGGAGAGCCCCCCGGGGGCTGGGACGCCCGGGAGTATCGCACGCCTACCAGTCCCGTGTGCCTGGAGCTGGGCTGAGGCTTGGTGGGGGTCACAGCTCCCTACCCGCGTAGAGCTGGGTGGGCAGTGCGGAGGTGCCGAGGCTCTGTCTGGCCAGAGCAAGGGCATGGCGGAGCAGGTGCTCCGAACCTGTGCCACGGTCGTGTTACTAGTGGCTTTGGGGAGCAGCAGCGTGGGTGCTGGCCCCGGCTCCCCCACAGCATCCTTCATGGCAGCCATCCCCAGTGTGCCCCCTGTTCCCCACCGAGGAGGTGAAGGCACGTCCTTCCCATCAGTGTCACCCAGCTGGGTGGACACTAGCCTGGATCATCACTGGGTGGTACCATGGAGACGGAATTGCTCTGTTGGCATCAAGGTTGCCCCAGTGTCCATTACACGTGCTGGCAGCACAACCGGCCTAACTATAACTTGGTGTTGCTGGAGCCGATGTTCTTACCTGTGTCTGAAGGAGCATTTGCAGCTCAGTTGCTGCCAGTAAGAGCCCACGCTTGCGTGGGACCTGATGGGTGTGTGAGGGCAGATGGGAGATGCAGGATTTTCTATTCTGGGCTGCCTGCTTGAGGCCTGATCCTGTCCCTGTCACATCTCGGGGGGCTCTTAGGGAGCTGAGGAAAGCACTGTGGCAGTGGCAATAAATGGGATTATTGATGAAGTGCTTGAGGAGGGGAGGGCTAGCGGCAGGCTGGAGGGCTGAGCTTTCAGGTGAAGTTTGTGCTGGATGCAGTGCCAAGTGATGGTGCTGGGAGATGAGAACACTGATGGTCTTGAGGCAGAGACTCCAGGTTACTTTTAAACAGACAAAACGCTGGAGTTCATGGATGGAGCCTTTTCCATTTATCTTAGTGGAGAACTTGGCTTCAGTCTACATTTGCAACGCTTTGTGTTTAGACAAATGCTATAGCCTTGATCCTTTCTTTTTTTCTTTTTTCTTTCTCCTTGCCTGGAAGATGTTTTGTTTAAGTGTCTTAAGCTTTCTCTGGTGCAAAAGGGATACATCCTGTTGTTCTGGTAGCCTTAGCAGTCTGAACAAGTGGATTAATCAACCTGTTTTATTTGGCTGGAAATACGATCAGCTGAAGATCTGGAGTCTCTTGTTTTCAGACTTTAATTCTTTTCTTTTTTTTTTCCATCGAGGCTTCTGTTTTTTCTTTCTGTGGAAGACAGAGTGGTTTAAGATTCAGAATTGCTGATAAGATAGGAAGAGTTGGGCTTTCTTAAAGCAAAAGCAACGTTCTGTATTGTACTGTGATCAGACCTCACTGGCTCACTGACTCACCTGGCATGTGCAGTTGGGTGCCAAACGGGGGGGGTTCCACATACCTGCCCCGAGTTGCCTCAAATACCTATTTGCCTGTCTGACCTTGGGTGTTGTTTGTTTCTGAGGGTGACACAAGGCATTGCCTCTCCCATCTTGAGCTTCAGTGGTTTTCCTAAGAGCATTCCTCTCATACTGGCCAAGGGACAAGGATATTGTAAGGCATGAGGTGTCTGGCTTAACAATGACTTTGGGATGCTCTCAGATGTCTGTGTATGAGCTCACATAATGTCCTTTTGTGCCTGCTGCCACAGGAGGTGTCAGGGATGCAAGTCAGGAGGTTTGGAGTCTAATCCCAGCACCACCACAGATCCCTGCCATGGGCTGCCCTCACCTCTGCTTTTCAGATCTCAGTTGGGAAATGGGATCAGTGGTGATGAGAACTCTTTCCCACCATCCTTGGGTGTGCTTGTTTTTATTGTGGAGGCCAGCATTACCCTTTGAAGTTTTCAAGTGCCAATTATTAATGGCTACAGTTGCTTGATCTCAAAATTACTCTCTGGTGCCTTTACACAGTGGTAATGGCCCGGGTAGGAGGACATGGGCAGATGATGTCTTCTCAAACAAGCTAATTTTGATACTTGTTAGCAGGGCAGGCTGAGATTAATGCTGGCTGATGGAGCATTGCTTGTGCACCCACAGGTTGGGTGGGTTTCAGGGCACCTGGGATAGATGAGACAGCAGCTGGAGGAGATGCTGGGTTTGGCAGCATCCTCCCGCGTGGTGTGGGAGCTGGTGGAGGTGGTACTGGTGGGTGGGATGGCCACAATCTGTGTGGGAGCTGCTTGCTGTGGTTTTTGTGGGGGGCTTCTCTGTGCTGCCCTGCCTGCTGAGTGTCACTGATGTCCTGCACGGAGGTGTGCTCTCCAAGCACTGAAGGGACAGCAAGTCCAGTGGGCACCATGGGTTTAGCTGAGACGCTTCTTTTGCTTTAATTCAAGCATGTTGTCAATGTTACTTTTGCAGTCCAATGCTTAGTTTGCTTTATTCCATGAAATAAATTAACCTTTTCTTATGGATGTTGTTTGAAAAGCTTCCTTTAGTTCTGATGGTTCTACTACTGATGGGTTTGCTGATGTGAGAGTCCTCACATCCAGGGTTTACCAAGATTAAAATTCTGACTTAAATGCATTTTTCTCATTCAGATTTAAGCAGCACTTCAGCTACCACCGAGCTGCCTGCTCATTCCCCTCTCATTCCCTTCCCTTTCCCAGTTTCATGATGTTTATTTTTCTTTCCAAGCCTGTGATCATGTTAAAATCCCGGATTTTGTTTTTAAGAGAAGTAAATTGCTAATCCTCATGTTTGTGGAGACAGGCTTAGAAGTATCCCCTGCCTTATGGCCAAAGCCTCTGACACCCGCCGTGGAGGCCCTGCCGCCTCCTTTTATACGGAATAGTCTCATTTTAAAGCAAAAGCTTTGCTGGGAAGCTGGCTTGGGGACAGCTGCTCTTCGCATGGATGCTCCGTGTTGGAGCAGAGATGTGGCAGCTGGGGCCAGCGTTGTCCTGGTTGGACTTTCCCTGCCTAAAGAACAGCACTTGTCTGTTCCACCCGTTTCTGTAGGATGGTGTTGAACAATGTGGGTCTCTTTGAAGGACATCTTGTTCTGACTCTCTTCCAGCTCCATGCACAGCAGATGGCTGGGATGAAAAACCCAAACCTCCTTGCACAGCCTTGCTCTCCCCATGCTGTGGCTGGATCAGAGGAAGAGCTGCACCCAAACCCTACATACAGGCATCTTCAGACTGCACTAAGGGTTTCAGATATTGAAAGTTGTTCCCTTCTCTCCTCCCCGTGGTTTCTGTGGTGGTCCATCTGGCTTCCTGGATTGCCAGGTCCCAGGCGTGCCTCAGAGTCCGATTCCTCTCCTCTGCACGTCATGGAAGGGGACAGCCAGCAGTTTCCACTGCAACCAGAGGGCAGGAAATGCAGGTGGCCTGGTGGCTCAAGTCAGTTAACCACAGGAAGGTGTCTTGCACTGCTGCGGAAATGGGTGAAAGCTGAGTCAGGGCATGCAGTGATGCTTGGTGGGACTCTAGCCCTTGGCATGGAGCCATCTCTTGCCAGGATGCTTGCAGCCCAGATGGAGAAGGTGCAAGCCAGAGCCCCTCAACGGGTGGTGGCTGTGGCTTTAGGTGGGATTAGCTGATGGGTTTAGCTTGTAAAGCGGAGCCTGGCAAATCCCCGGGGGTGGCCTGGCTAATTGGCTGAGTGTGGGGGAGGCAGGGGGGTGAGGAGTGGACTGTGTTGTGAGTGCTGGCTTCATTTCTTCTTCATCCATCTGGAGAGGTGGAGGGTTTTGCTTCTGTGCAAGGAGAAAGATCTGTGTACCCCAGGCATGCAAGAGGCTCCATGGAGGCAGGTATTGCAGGAGGTCTCTACAGCACTGGCAGTGTTGTAGAGGAAAGACTTTGGTCCAGAACCATGGAACCATGAACAGCCAGACCCTGAACCCTGACACACCAGGGCTATGCTCCTCAGAGGGCTGGGAGCTTTCAAATGCCCGTGGGACAGAAACAGCAGAGCTCCTGAAGGCAGTTTTGGAATATTGTGGCAGTGCTGGCCCCTTTGGACACTTGAGTGACTCCTCTTCTTCCCATTAGCCTTTCAGTAGAGGTCTTCTCACCCAGGTTTGCCTGTGATCAGCTTTTCCCCTGTGTTTAGCGTGACTCAGGAGTCTCTAAGGGATGCACATAAATGTTTAATACCTGTGCAGCAGGATGGGTTTCCAGGGTTGGAGCTGAGCAGAGGGTGAGACCAGATGCTTGCAATGAACTTTTACAGCCTTAAACATCTCCTGCTCTTTAGGTGTCAGCACAGGTCCTGCCCTTTGGTGTTGGGCTGGTACCAGACACTTACCTAAATGCCCCTGCTCTGCCCTTGACCCCATGGGTGGCAAGCAAGGGGAGCTGGGGAGGGTGAGGGGGAAAGGGGGTGGTCATCACTTGGGAAGGCAGTTTAAGCTTTCTTGTTGGAGGGTGGGGATTGTGCTCAGTGTGGTTACTGAGGTATCTTGCTTTCAAGATGTCAGCAGGATTTAAAATTTCATTTTTAAAGACATGGAAATTAAGCTGCAGACATGAAGGGTGAGAATAAGGAAGATAGTTTTGTTACTTGGGAGCTGCATGGGAGCAGCCAGTGCTGAGAGAGTCTTTTTTCAATCAAGTCATGAATTGTGGGGTTTGTATCTTTGAGCTTAAAATAAAGGGATGTTGCCCACAGCAGAAAATGTCACATCCTTGCCTTCCTCCCTGCCTCCACACTCCTCTCTGACTCATTCTTGAATCAGATGAATCCAACTGTCCTGACTCAAGATCTTGAGAATCTTGGACTTAGTGATGCTCATGAAAATCAGGATATTTCTGGGAGGATCTAAAGAGCATCCAAGGTCTCATTTGTTAGCTTCCCTCTGCAGGGAACAGTGCTGGGATTTTTCTTTTTTTAATTTTAAGTGATAGCTGAGATCCAGATATCACATCACTGAGCTGCCACTTGGAAATACCATATGGTAGCCAAGACTGCTGCTGTGTGCAGCCAAAGTTATTTATCTGCCTGCTCTTGGTAATACTCAAAAGTGACGAGACAGTAACTGGGAGACTGAACAGAATCATCATGGAATAGTTTGGTTTAGAAGGAACCTTTAAAGTTCTATTCCAACCCCCCACCAAAGTCAGCAGAGACATCTGCAACTAGAGCAGGCTGCTCAGAGCTCTTTCTGACCTGGAATGTTTCCAGGGGCATCTACCACGTCTCTGGGCAACCTGGAACAGGGTCTCACTACTCCCATTTTCTTTCTTCTTTCCAGTCTGAATCTCCCTCTTTGAGTTTCAGACCATCATCCCTTGTCCTGTCACAACAGGCCCTGCTAAAAAGTCTGTCTCCAGCTTTCCCATTGGCCTCTCTAAGCACTGAAAGACCACTAGAAGGTGTCCCTGGAGCCACTTTTTCTCCAGGCTGGACAACCCTGACTCTCTTACCCTGTCCTTGCACCAGAGGGGTTCCAGCCCTCAGATCATTGCTGTGGCATCCTCCGGCCCCATTCTAACAGGTCCATATCTCTCCTATGCTGAAGACTCCATAGCTGGCCCCAGCACTGCAGGTGGGGTTGCAGCAGAGGGCAGAATCCCCTCCCCTCTCCTGCTGCCTGTGCTCTGGGGATGCAGCCCAGGAAATGGTTTGGTTTGGGCTGCAATTGCACATTGTCAACCTGTGTCCAGCTTCTTGTCCACCAGTGGCTTGCCTGAAGCTGTGTGGTGGGCAGGAGGTGTCCTGGCCCCATTTGCTGATGCCAGTATCCTCCAGGCTCTGTAGGCATGGTTATGGTCCTTAGGGGCTGGCACAGCCAAGGCAGCAGCCAGCACTCAGGGTGCCAGAGTGACTGGGGGACTCCTGCACCACAGATGGGGTTTTGCATGGGGTGCAAAGCTTATGCCTGTCCAAACAGCTGGGAAACAGGTGGGTGAGTGTGGGCTGGGTTTTGGGGCTGGTGGCTGTTTTTTACCCCTGGAGCATCCTGCTGTGGCTGCCTGTTCCCAGAGAGGCACCTTGGCCTTGATTGTGCCCACTGCCTGACGTGGACCAGGCTATGCCAGAGGGGGGAAGTACCCCTGCAGTTAAAGATCAATGGTTCTGGGCTGGCAGCAGAGCTTATTTCATGGACTATGCTGAGGTGTAACCTCAGAGAGTGAATTACCCCATCCTGGAGGGAACTGTGGCCCTTGTGCTGCTCTGGTGCAACCTCAGAGGTGGCTACAGCATCTTGAGGTCTACGCAGATGGGTGGTGTGGTGAGCAGCATGAGGACAGGGACATCCAGGACTTCCAACACCCTGCAGCTGTGGGCAGGGGAGCACAGAATAAGCTGTCCCTGAGGAACAGAGGACTGGGACATGAATCTGCTAAGTCAGGGGAAAGGTTTCGGAGGTTTTTTGAGAGGAGCCCATAGCCTATAAATACGCAGGGCAAAGTCATTGTGCTGCTGCTAGTGTTTGCAGAGCTGAGGCCAGCTGACTGTCAGGAAGTGCTGCTGGAGATCAGAGGTGCTTGCTGGTGCTTCCAAGAAGCAGCTGAGATCTTAGTGGCATGATGCATCTGCTGTCATTAGAAATAAACTCATGCCTGTGCTGGCTGCTGAAGGCAAGGATTTCTCTTGCAGCCGCCTGGCTGGAAGGGAAGGCTCCTTCTGCTTTACCTCTGACAGGCACTTCAAATAAAACAGAAAAAAAAAAATGGAGTATGTCTGTGCAGCACCTAGACTGCACCTGAGGCTTCACTGAGCTCTTCAGTGAGGTTGCAGTAAGGGCTTGGACTTGCTTCAGAGGTCCTGGAGAGCCACAGGCTTTGCTGCCTCAGCTCATGCTGTGTGTTGGAGCTCAAGGGCTGCCCTGTGCAGTGAGGCATTGGCAGAGGGGCTGGGGGGCAGAGTCTGGCACTTTATAATTGGTGGGGGATATTAATGTGTTTTATGAGCTGTAGGCTAGGTTGCAGTCTTGCCATCTGCCCTGCCTTGGGGGGTCGTGTGGCTCCAGCACCTCAGGAGAACAGAACCAGTTGCAGTTCATTCTCATTAACTGGCTGCAGACCAGGATTTCTGGTTCACAGGAAATTATTTGCTGTTTTTAATTTGATGTTTGGGTTGGGTCAGACTGAAATGAGGTGGTGATTCTTGCTTTGCTTCTGCTTCTAGTAAGCTCCAGGGTCCTGCACCTTGAGACTGCCCCTTAAAATTGATGATGTTGTTGCGCTTGGGGCTAAATCCATCCCCAGTGTGGAGCTGGGGGCTGCTGGGTCCCTGCCAGGGCGAATTGTTCCCAGAATCTCCGTGGGGCTTATCTGGAAGGGTCTTTTATTGGATTAAGGCTTGTCAGTCTGGAAGCATTTTGAGCAAGACATTGTAGACTTGGAATAATTGAACCTCATTTGTTTGGACAGAACTGTTTTCCCCTTAGTTCAATAGGAAACTTCCTGACAGTGCCAGTCCTGGCTCCTTGGCAGCCTCCTTTCCCAGAGGAGTGGTGGAGGATGTCACCTCTTCTGTTGGGGATACTTGGCTCCCTCATGGCTCCTCTCCCTTCTTCATAGCCAGGGATGCTGGAAAAGTGGTCCAGCTTCTCCTACCTCCCACCCAGGGGTCCCACAGATGGGTGGCAGCAGGGCAGCCTGGCTCTCCCCTTGTTTTCACCAACTGTTCAATGAAGGCATGGAGAGCAGCGGGGGAAGCTGTGCTCACGTGGGCCCGGGGGATTGTGCCGAGCTGCCTGCGAAGAATAGCCCATCCAAACAGGCTGCTGGGATGGGTTGAGCTGCCCAAAGCGGGTCTTTTGTTGGAGGCTGAATTCCTCCTCTGGCTGATGCTCATCCAGATCTTCCCATGCAAAATGCCTACCACCCTTTGTCAGCCGAAATGCAGCGGGATTGTAATGCTGGCCAGGCTGCCAGCCCTTGGATTCGACAATAGCTCAGCTCGACGTTCTGGGGGGCTCTTATTCTCCCCTCTCTGGAAGAGATTTTTGGGGTCTCTGCTCTTGCTTCACGCTCAGACAGGTTCTGGTTCAGTAAATGAGGAGCTTTCCTGCAGCTGCCTGGACTAATGCAAAGCCTTTGCTTGGTCTTGTGCTGCTTAGAGGAGGATTTTTTTTTTTTTCTCTGAACACCTGCTGTATGAATTAAAATTTGCCTTGTAAATGTAACCAATTCAGAGTCTGAGCAGGAGAGATGGGCGTTTGCTTTTCTCCTGGAAAAAAAAAAGAAAAACCTCGAAGGTTGGTGTGGTTTTTTTTTTTTTTTTTTCCTCCTCAGGCAGCTCAGACTTGAAACCAGAGAGAAGCCCAAGTTGCTCTTTGTACCATTTTTAATTCAGTTGCCCCTTGTCCTTATAAATAAGCCACCAGAAACATGACGAGGCAAGCATCTCCACTATTTATAGCTGTGCTGCTCCACATGCCTGCTTTAAAAATCAGCCAGCTAAATGGCTCTGCAGCCTCTCAGCAAAGGGCTTAATGACACAGGCATTTTCTATGCATGGATGGATGGATATTTAAAGACCATTGATGGTGAACCTTCACCCTGAGCAGGCAGGGTGGCTTCTGCAGTGGGGATGTTTCTCCTGGGTGAAGGGGAACCCTGTCTAGCACTGCCTTGCAGCTGGAGAAGAGGCTCTGGTTTAAAATGCATCACCAGCCAGACCCAGTATGGGACTGGAGTAACTGGGAATGCTGCTGGTAGGGTGGGTCCTCTTGCTTCTGTTCTCCACCCTGGCTCTTCAGTGTATCTAGACAAGATACACATTTATACTCCCCAACCTCTCAAAAGCAAAAATAGCAATCATATTTTTTTGAAGCTGCATTAACCCTTTATTTCTTTCTGTGTTCTACTTTGTGGCCCCCAGCTCTGCACCATGAAGAGCTGCCAGTAACCTTGCCCCGTTGAACTGGTCATGCCACTTCTCAGATGAATCTGCTTTATTCCTGGCAAATTACCCTGCCACAGTTTTCAGGCAGCTTTACTCTATTTTGACTGACTGGCTGACTATATTAACTGATAGTGCTGCTTGGGCTGCTTTGATCCTGTATTATTTATGGAAATGATGGCACATAACTCCACGTAGCTGATTAATGCTGCATGTATTTTTAATGTGCTAGTTCTGCTGTTTGATCTGTGCTAAATGATTATTCTCTGATGTGTTCCTGGGTTCATTTTGGTTCTTTAGGAAAAGGATATAGAAATGGACTGTTTGTTTTGTTGCCTCCCCACCACCACTCCCAGTGGTCTCATCTTTAGCCGGTTTCAAGCTTTCACAGCTCGTTTTCCTGAGCCTGGCTCAGCTGCTGTCACGTGGAGCATTTACACTTTATTGCTATTAATTTGAGGGTTTCATTGGTGGCATTAATCTAAATTCATTGCTGGGTGTGCAGCTGTTTGAAGTTTCAGAGAGATAGAAGGTGGGAAAAAAACACCCAATCGTTTAAGTGATGCTTGGCCCTTCCTGGTGTGCAGTTGTGGAACCCCAGCTCGGCCGTGACGCAGGTCCAGCAGCACCTGAAAGAGACAGAAACCACTCTGAAGTGGAGAGGGTGTCATTAATGCTTCTTGTGGCCTGTTACAGGGTGGCTGAGGCTCGTTAATGTTGTGAAAATGGCTTTAATTGCCAGGGGGGTGTGTGCCTGACCTGCAGCTTCCTCCTCTTGTGGTGTGAGATGTGGTTGTGGCTGGGGAGGGACCGGTGGGCAAAGGTAATGTTTTATCCTGGGAAATACCACCGCATCCTGTGGTGTGCATGGCATGTGCAGTGCTCCTGGAAGTCTAATGTCCTTCATCCCTCCTCCAAAATCCTTCCCCATCACTAGACGTGACCAACGGGGTGGAAACCAGGAGGTTGTTCCAGGAGGACCATCTGTGAGCTGGAGGATCAGCATTTCCCTTCCCCAGGGGCAAGACAGAGAGTGTGTGTGTGGAAGTTGATTTTATTTGTAGTTTATTTTTGTCTCCTGCCTTTTACAGCACCTGCTTATTGTGATGGTGCAGATAAGGTTGTCTCCTCTCCCTGCCTGCACACAGCCCTTGGTCAGACACACCTTCTCTCTGGGCACAGCATGCTCCAGCAACTACAGGTTTGTGAGGATGCTTTCATCAACAGTGCTGGAAAGATGCAAAGCACGCTGGTTGAAAACCTTTAAAGGAAGGCTTCCCCCCCCCGCCCCATCCTCTGAACAGGGCTTTTTTGTCAAGATCAGCAAAATATGTATCTTTCTGCTAAAGATCCCTTTTCCTTTAATGGACTTTTCCATTGAAAACAGTTTCAACTTGCACACTTTTAAAATTTTCAAAGCTCTTTGGTCCATGAAAAACTCAGTAAGTTCAGTTTTCCTCCTGTTTCAAAGAAGATAAATATAAATGCAGATATATATAATAATACTATTTTCTTTTCCATCAGCTCTAACTCTGGCCTTTTGTGACTGGGAACAAAGCAAACATTACAGACTGTTTTCTGGTGTTCTTCCATTGCCCCAAAACAGAGCTCTGCTAACTTGAAGAGTGCAGTGAGCCAGTTATTGGGGGTAGGGGAAACTGAGAGGGATGCACTACATTGGGCACCAAGGCAACAGGCAGGATTTTTGGCTCTGGCTCCTACAAACTGAGTAGCTTCCCCCAAACACATCTTGATTGCAGACTCATGAGTAACGGGGCAGAGGCTCCCACACCTTCGTGGTGCTGTTGGCTGGGGAAGGAGGGCACGGAGCTTTGTGCAATGCCCCTGGGACTGGCAGAGCCTGGAGGAGGAGGGGGAGGGATGTTTCCATGCACCCCTTCCTACCCCAAATGACAGCTTGAGAGATGTGGGTAACTGGGCTAGGATGTAATTAGGACCCCAGGATGTCCAGGGAAGGTGGAGAATCTGCTCCAGGTTGCCTATCAAAAGAAAAGGGCAATGCGGATCGAAGCGGAGCACACCAACTTGTCAGCGCTTGCCAGGGCTGGGTGTTTGCTCACATTGTGCCAACTCATGAGACATCTTCACTGGAGCCTCCTCAGCTCATGCTCTGCCCTTCCCTGCCTTGGCCAGTTGAGTTTTTTTCTCAGTCCTAGGGCTTGAGGAAGGATTTTGGGGGATTTGCCCCCAAATTTAAGCTCCCTGGGTGACATGGACATGAGCATTGCCATCCCATCTGCCACCACTTAACACCCTGTGAACAGCCATGCCGTGTTGAGATCTGTCTTGTGGGGTTTCCATTGCCTTGGCAGGGCTGGTTTGGGCCACGGGGAGCTGCTAGGCTGTGTGGCATCCCTGCATCATGCCCAGCATCCCCTTGCCATGGGGCTAGCTTGCATGGGGAGCAGATGGGGAGGTGGAGCTGGGCTGCTCGGCCAGGGTTCAGAGCATGATAAAGCGAAGTGACGTAGAAAACGAAATACCTGTTATCAGACACAAAGCAAACAGAGCCTCCACCTGCCTCCAGCCTTTCTCCCTTCAAGGGCAGGCTGCACGCCTGCCGTGGAGCTCCCTGTAAAAGATGTTTTATTATTAACATGCTTGCTTTAGCTTGGCTGTGGTGTTGAGAAATCCAAGCTTGACTCCGGATAATGAATGACAAACATTTAACTGGACTTAACTATTTTATTCTAAGCTTTTATGTATTTATCCTCCTCCCCCCCACCATCACTCCTGGAAGTTTACAGTAAGTTGTCGACCGACAGCTTGCCCTTTGAGGTGGATTAGTGCTGATGCCTTGCAGTTGGATCTTCCCATTCTTTTTGTGTCCTGGTTGTTTCTTTTCAAGGGAGGCTTTTTGTGCATGTCCCATCCATTGGAAATGAAAAACAAGCAAGAAATGGACTGGTCTCTGAAGGGGCAGCTGGGTATAAGGGCAGCTCTGGGTTTTCTTTAGAAGGTGAGCTGTGGGGTGGGATGAAGGAAGCAATGGTCCCCCCCATGCCCAGGAAAGGACCTTTTCCCCCAGCACCCCAGTTTGGTGTCAGGGTGCCTGGGGAAATGGCTATCACCAATTTTTGGCTAAGAACCCCCTTTAAAAAGCTTTCCAGTAGGTGGGTAGAAGGTGAGCTTGTGGGCTGGAGAAGCAATGTCTTCCTGTCTTTGCTCCACCACCCATCCCTTTGTGATCCCTCCTAGGGATGATCTGTGTGTCCAGTGTCACGTGTGTACCTGAGTTAGGTGGCCCTTGCCCTTAGAGCTGATACTTCTCCCCTCGATGTGTTTGTAACACTGGGTTAGATACTGAACAGTGTATGAAATATTTGCCATATTGAAGTAGAACCTCTCTGTGCTTCGCCAGGGTTCTGTCAGGTACCTGAAGCTCCCATGGATTTGGTAGGATTTTGGATGCCCTTTTGCAGATGAGACTTGGATGATATTTTTGCAGGGGTTCTCTTTGACAACAGAGCTGGTGGAAGAGGAGAGAGGAGGCACTGCTCAGCCTCCTGCAATGTCAAAACAGTCATTATAAAGCTCTCAAAAATTGGGAAATGGTCAGAATAGAAATGTCAACAAACCTCTTCTACCCAGCCCACTGGCTGCAGAGGGAGCTCTGTGGTTTTGAGCATCTCTGACTTGGGGTCAGAGTTGTTTTTGCCAACCCCAGCCTAAGCATGTTGCCTGTGGAGGGCAGCTGCCCCGTGGGGATGCCATCCTGGTCACAAGATGCGAGTGCTGCCGAGGGACTTGGCTCTGACCTTGCAAATCACCACTTTGAGTTTAGTGTCTTGGCTCAGACTTGGTCTCAGCTTTCTGGGTGAGACAGGGAGCACTGTGCAGGGTGCTTGAATCTCTCTCATCACACTTTTAAAGGCTTTTCCAATTTAAAGAGGATTTGGCTGGTCTGTGGGGCAGGGCTGTTACTCGTTGTGCTCCACTGAATGGCTCAGTGTTTGTTGTGGGGGTTTCAGAGAACTGACTTGTCACTGTTTGTGGTTGCAGAACTTGTGCTGTTTCAGAAGGAAAATGTTTCCATTAAGGTGAGCTATTGCTGGAGATAAATACAGGCAACATCTCGTGCCTGAGACAGGAGCCAGGACTTAGCCTGCTGGAGTGGGTCCAGAGGAGGCTACAACAATGATGGGAAGGCTGGAACCCCTCTGGTGTGAGGACAGGCTGGGAGACTTGGGGCTGTTCAGCCTGCAGAAGAGAAAGTTTCAGGGAGACTTTCTGGTGACCTTTCAGTACTTAAAGGGGGTTTATGAGAAGGATGGGGAAGGACTCTATCAGGCCCCATTGTGACAGGACATGGGGTGATGATTTGAAAATAAAAGAGGGAGGTTTAGACTAGAGAGAAGACATTTTTTACACTGAGGATGATGAGACCCTGGCCCACGTTGCCCAGAGAAATGGTGGATGTCCTATCCCTGGAACCATTCCAGGTCAGGTTGTTTGGATTTTGAGCAACCTGCTCTAGTGGGGGATGTTCCTGCTGACTTTGGGGGGCTGGGCTAGATGGTGTTTAAAGGTCCCTTCCAGCCCAGACCATTCTGTGGTTCTTTGACTGGGTGGAGCTACAATGATGGAGAGAGAAGTTCAAGCCAATGTGCAGCACTGGCTGAAGTCTCTGGTCTGCTGCAGGGCTGGGAAGTTTAGACTGAAGGTGAGACAGGGCTGGCAGCTGCAGGTGGGCTCTGCCTCTGCTCTGGGTGCATGGTAGGGTTTCTGACCTCTGTATGCCATTGCTGCAGCTGATGGAGAAAGGTTTGGAGTATGACTTAGATGTACTGAGATGTCTCCTGCCCCTGTCTGCTCCCACTCAGCAGGTCCACAAATCTGCTGCAGTTCCTTGTTGCCAAAGACAAGTGATGACTTTCTCTGTCCAGGTGTCTTTTTCCATGACGTGCCTTGGCCCATATCAGTTCCCTCTTTGAAAGCTCAACTTCTCTGTGGATGTGCCAGCAAATTTTGTCTCGTCACACTACCTGCAGTCCAGTCTGGCTGGTGCTGGATGAAAGCAAAAATGTGAAACAAGTTCTCCAAGTGGGGATTAAAGTCACCCCATGTGAGCTGGAGCTAAATGCATCACCATGGCCCCTGCAAAGTGTGGCAGGGTGAGCACAAAGCTGCATTCTAAAATAAGGGACTAAAACTTAGGGAGCTGGAAACCTCTCTTCCTAGCTCAGAAGGCATTTTCCATGCTCTATGCCTGCTTGCAGCACATTATAACTTACAACTCCTTGTCTGGCAAGAGTTCTGGTGACTCCAAACTAGCCTGTAGCACTATGTCATCATAACCTTGAAACAGGACCCAAATGGCAAAACCTGCCTGAAACCAGTTGTGATTACTCATGCTTGGTGCTCTCCCTCTCCCCTGCTGCAGTTTCTGCTATGGTAGTTCCACTTATTAAGCAAGGAGACGAAACACCTTTATTAAACTTGGAAGTGAGCTCAGGAGTAATGAGAGAAGCAGGACTTGCTGGCTTCAGACTGTCAGGAGGTTTTCTGCTCCTCAAGTCCCTGCTCCCTTCCTCAGTACAGCCTTTAAAGTGAATGAGAGAGGAGGAAAGATACTTTGCTGTTTGCAAAGAATAAAAGCCTGCATTTAAATGTGTTTATTTAGAGTGGGGGAAAAACTGTAGGGAAGTGGATTGGGAATGAGTCCTGTGATGTTGGGGTTTCACTTGATCTCCAAACTTGAAAATGCAATGAGCCAAGGTAGATGGGGGTCTCAGCTCAGGGTTTTTAAAGCTTCTTTTTATTAACACTTTCAATGAGTGTTTATTAACACTGTGGATAAAAGAAACCTTTGTTAGCAGGTCTGTCCCTTTGCTCCTCCAGTGGAGAAGCTGAATCTTAAAAGAAACTGTCCTGGGCACCTGCTGGAGTTACTGATGAAAGTTTTCATTTCACATTTCCTCCCCAGGCTTAAACATGAAATAGCATCAAACCCTCCAAAGCAAGTCTGTCTTCTCTTCTTCAAATTAAAGGCAAAAAACATGGTAAAAATGCCTCTTGCTGCCAGTGTGCAGAGCTGTGCCCCTGCTGTGGTGGTCCCTGCCCTGTGTCTGTGGAGAGCATCCAGAAGATGTGCACCAGCCCCTTCAGCAATTTGGGCTGGAAAGGATTTAAAGAGAGGTGCTCCTATCCTTGTTGGCTTTTGTTCATCTTAACTGCTGTGGGAGGCAGCTCTGCTCTGGAGGAGCTAGCTGCTGGGTAGAGAGGGGCTGTTGTGGTCCATATGGAAGTGCCCATGCAGCTGGAGGATTGTCTGGGACAGGACAGGTCTAGTTGGTTCTGTGATCCATGGGGTGGATTGGAAGGATGTGGGGACAGGACAGATCTAGTTGGTTCTGTGTCCATGGGGCGGATTGGAAGATCAGGTCCTGTCTTGAAGTGGGGCTCAGAGTCTGACTTTGCTTCTTGTCTTGCAGCAGTTTGATCACCCTTGGTCCATCTTCCACTTCTTGTCAATGTCCAAAGTCTCCCTTTTAATGCATCTCTCATCTTGGGGAGTTACTAAAGCAGTTTGAAAAGCACTTCTGCTCGCTGGGCATGGTGCTTGTGCTGCCCCTAAAGACAAAGACCTGCTCCAGAGGTCGTGCATGCCCCAAAGCTGCCCATGGCAGCCATCCGAGGGAGCATCTGCTGCTTTTAGGAGATGCAAAGCACTCCTCTGCCTCTCACCAACCCCTCACTAAGGGAGGATGTGGTTCCCAGCATTTTCCTGTTGAATTATGGATTGATTGCACGCCTGTGCTGCTTCTACCAGCATCTCCATCCTTTTGTTCTGTCTTGCCTCCCAGTGTAAGAGCTTTAAATGAGAGCCAGAGAAATGCTAACTTCTTACTACATCCATCCTGTATCGTACTGAGCTTTGCTAACTCTGCCTGGTGTAGGTGGCAATGGAAAGCTGCAGCTGCCTCTGCATTTTGACGGAGCACTGGGTTATACCATGGCTACAAATTGGGTTATGTCTTTACTCCCCCAAAACGATGCGTTCTGCAGTGAGATCAGCCATGTGTGTTTGCCACCTGGCTGGGAAATTTCCCCTGAGGTCCAAGCTCCCCAGGCTGTAATGTGATGTACCTATGTGCAGGGATGGAGGCTATTGTAGTCCCCAGCAGCTGACCTCCCTTGGGCATAAGTTTCAGCCCCAGCAGCTGATGGTGCTGAAGCTGATGTGTTATCTCTGATATGTGATATTTGCCTTTCTCTGCTAAGCAAAACTTGGCTTTACAGCAGCCCGAATGTGGCTGTTCCCTTTTCTCCTCAAAGGCTGCGTGAGCACACCCATGGACCTGGGGCAGCAATGGCTTGGGGTGGCAAACTCACCTGCACCCAAGTAGCTCTTGGGGTGAGTAGTTCAGTGGATGCTCAGCACTGAGCTGGGTCCAGGGTGGTCTGGAAGTAGGAAGCAGAAGGTTGCATCTCTTTCTGCTGAAGCTGAATTTGACACCGCGAGCAGCATGAGGAGTTAACTGAGGTGACTGAGGAGAAAAGGAGCTGCTGCATTTGCAGGCACTGTCAGCCCGCAAGGTCCAGAGGGGAAAGGGCTCTGGAAGCTGCACGCCTTGCAGCAGTGTATTTTGATTTTAAGTAACTTGATTGTCAGACAAATGTGCAGGCAGGAGGCAGATTCTGTAGCTGGGCAGATTAGTTCCTTGCAAGCTGGACAAGGTCTCTGCATTGCAGCCTGCGCAGCTTCCCCGGGAGTGGAGCCTGCAGGCAGCCTGGGGTGGGATGAACAAGCAACAACTACTGCATTTCTGCAAAAAAAGCTCTTGGGTGGGGAGAGAGGCCAGTCCTGGCTTTGCTACTGCAGCAGTTCTCTGCAGCCTTCCAGCTGAGGTTTTGAGGTTGAAGATTTGCCCTTCCTGACTTGCAGTTTGTAAATATCTTAGTAAGAGGTGGGGAGATTGCAGGGTTTTGGTGATTCCTTCCTCAATTGCTCTATATTTAAGGTTTCTAGTGGCTGTCATTTGCATCTTATTGGAATTCCTTGCAAGGAAGTTTTTATTGGTTAATTCAAGCAGGGAGAAGTTATTTATGTTGTTTAACTTGCCAGCACACAGCTCCTCTGTCAGTGGCCTGCTGCCTTAATGCATCTTGATGTTCACCAGGTGATGGTCAGGGCTGGTAACATATAGGGGAAGAAAGTGGTCAAGTCAGACCAGGAGTTATGTGCTGGCCTCAGAGGAGTGGGGAGCTCATGGTGGCTCCCCACTGAGTGTGCAAGGAAAGGCAGAAGTGGGAATGCTGGTGGGCAAGTTCACCAGGAGCCAGCAACATGCCCTTGTGGCCAGGAGGGCCAGTGGTATCTTGGGGTGCATGAAGAAGAGTGTGGCCAGCAGATTTGAGGGAGGTTCTGCTTACCCTCTGCTCTTCCCTGGTGAAGCTGCACCTGGAGCTTTGTGTCTAGTTTGGGGCTCCACAGCTGAAAGAGACAGGAACTACTGGGGAGAGCCCAGTGAAGGTCCATGAAGATGATGAGGGGGCTGGAGCATCTCTCATGTGAGGAGAGGCTGAGAGACCTGGGGCTCTTCATCCTGGAGAAGAGCAGCCTGAGAAGGGGATCTTACAAATGGGTGTAAATATCTAAAGGGTGAGGTCATGAGGATGGGGCTGGGCTCTTTTCAGTGGTGACTGGTGGTGATGGGACAAGGGGCAGTGGGTACAAACTGGAACACAGGAGGTTTCATTTGAACTTAAAGAGAAACTTTTTTATTTTGAGTGTAACAGAACCCTGGAGCAGGCTGCCCAGAGAGGCTATGAAGCGTCGTTCTCTGGAGAGATTCCAAACTTGCCTGGATGTGTTCCTGTGCAACCTGATCTAGGTGAACCTGCTTTAGAAGTGGGGGTTGGCTTAGATGATCTCCAGAGGTCCCTTCCAACCCCCACCATGCTGATGGTCTATGATTCTGGAGGAGGAGGGTGGCTGTGCAGGCAGGGCTGTCCTGCTGGAGCATCTGCTCTTAGTCAGGCAGCTATGAAGGAAGATCTGCAGCATTTTGACAGGCGATGCCTCTGACCACAGCTGGGCAAGTAGCTGCTGCTGTCAAGTGCGTCAAGAGCAGAAAGTGTTGCTGATCTCCACTGCAACAAGTCTGAGCAGCGAACCCAACTGTTACTTAAACAAAAAGCTTTGTTGTGCCCTCCCTGAGATGTCACCCAGAGGAGTCTGCAGCTTGGTGCTCAGCGAGGAGGATGCACAAATCCGGGTTGTTGCCTGACTTGTGGTGATGCAGCATTTCCCCAGGGATGTCACTTTGCATCAGCACATCTTGGGGCTGTACTGAGGCAGCTCTTAAAAGGTTTGGACGTTCCCTGCAGAGAAGCGTCTAAAAATGTCTGGCATTTGAAAGCTGAGAAAGGAGTCAGGTGCATCCCTGGGACCAGGATGAACCTCCTGCATGGATCTGAGCTTGGGCTGGTGTCACCTGCCTGTTTTATCTCAGTGTGAGCACTCCCAGGGACTTTAACCAATTTATCCCAATCTTGAGACCCAGAATTCTTTTTAATATGGAAAATTACAGGCTTAGAAAGCCTCTGTTAACCTGTGGGTTAAAGATCTCATGTCACAGTAGCATCTTGCCTTGTGCATTGCTGCTGTGCTTGAAATGCAGGCATACTTCAGGGTTTCCCATGTCTTCTGCTCTAACATCATCTAGGCCAAAAATTAAGGAGCAGGGGACATGTGGACAGGGTGCAAAGCAGAGTCGGTAACCGTGAGGGCCTTGCTCCCCTATTTCTCTTGGCTGTAGAAGTGGGAACAAATCCCTGGAAGTGAGGGATAGTCATTGCTGCCATCTCCAAATGGGTAGGTTTGGTGGCTTGGGAGATGCTCACCTGGATGCCCCTGCAGACCCATGGCTTCCCAGTCCATTGAATAGGAAAGGAAGAGCTTCCCCACTGTATCCTGGTAATGCACACAAGCCTGAGGGTCCAGCCTTGGGGGGGGTGTTGCAGTTGGGTCTCTGCTGCTGCCTTCCCATTTCAGAAACTCAAATGACTTTGATTTTCATGTGTGTCTACAAGCTTGGAGCCAGCCCGAGATAAATCCTGACCCCTTCCCTCAGCCCTGGCTGCATGCTGGGAGCCTGGCTGGGAAGGATGGGAAGCGATAAATGAGGGGCTCAGCCAAGCTCATCCTCCAGCACATCTTTTAACCCCTGTTTTCTTGCTGGTCACTGATGCAGCACAACTTCACAGCTGAACCAGAGATGTTTGGGAGGAGGATTCTCGCTCAGGGTTTCTCCTTGCGGTGCCTTTAAAGCTCCTGTAGAAATGAATATGTTTGCTCATTAGCCACAATTCCCCAAAGCACCCAGCAAAGTTTGTGCTTTTAATTACTTTTTGCAGGGAGCTGAGCACATGGAAGCTTCAACAGATGATTAGAGTTCTTATTATTCATGCAGCTGTTTTTTAATCCCTTCCTCTGCCAGGACTTGGTTGATAGATATTAAAATCGAAGTCTGCTAACAGATTCCTTGCCTTCTCCCATGTGGGGTGTCCTGATCTTCCAACAAAAGCATTTTGCTGACAAAACAATTAAATTTCCTGAGAGGTGCCACAAAAAGTACATCTTTGAGGAGGGTTTGAGCTGCAGGGTTTTGCTGTGCGCTGTGCTGGGAGGTGTTTGCCAAAGTTCCTTTTCACCCTGTTTATCTCAGAGCCCCGAGCTGGGCTGGCTGTGTCACGCTCTGGGTGGTAAAAAACAGGGTGATTTTCAAACAGAAACAAGAAATATTTATGTGGTTGGAGACATTGGTGGAAATATTAGTAGGGAAAATCTAACCAACTAAAGTAAAATGCCAACAAAACCATTTTCAAATTAATTAAAAGGCTTGGATCCAGTTTTTTAGCTGTTGAGATTTTAATTCTCAAGCATTTATTTGGTCTGTTTGAAGTTATCGTAGCTTCCTGTGTCATAAACATTTTAGGGCCACATTTTTCTTTATGCACAGTCTGCTTAGGAAGAGACCCAGAGGGTTTGGCTGAGTAGGGAAATTTATTATTCTATAGGAATAATTCTGCAGCTGCAGCTGGGTAATCCCCCCCCCCAGCACAGCCTTCTGTGTTGTAACCTGGCTCTTAATAACTGCTGGACCGTTCCTGCTTCTCCTGACATCATCTCATTGATGGGAGCAACTTGGGTATTCTGCTCTGCTGTCAGCCCTGCCAGCTGGGGATCTCCCAGTGCAGCTGGAATATGAGGTTAATGAGAATCCAGATTTTACTTTTTTTGGGGTTGTTTTCACTTGCATTTACAGGGTTTGATCCTTTAGTCTCCCAAGACAGCTTTACACCTCCGAGTCTGATTTCTTTGATGCACATTTACTGGGGAATGAGCCGTTCAAAGCCGCTGCTCAGTTGCTCACTTGTTCAGCATCAAAAAGGAAGGGAAAGCAACAAAATTGCTTGGTGCTTGCATTGCACAGAGCAGCTCTCAGGAACTCCTCAGAATCCAAGTGTTCGATTGCAGGTGCAGGGAAGGCATAAAAATAACTAATCCCAGGAGTAGGCAGCCATTGTATTTGTTTCAGGCTGCGAGTCCTGGCTGTGGTTAGCTGAAGGAGAGCAGCAGTGTGTTTGCTGAGGGCTGTGACCTAACCCAGGGAGTGATGCTGCATCTTGTTGAAAACATGAAGAAAAGGCAGAAGGGTGCTATGGTGTGGGGTTTCAACTCTGGCTTAGCCCAAGTCTGCCTGCTTCATGCTGGTGAGAAGTGCTTGTGTGGCTGCTGGAAACCCTGAGAGTTGGGACCTTGGCTTTGTACTTCTTTCCAAGCGATAAGAGAGATTTAATCTAATTTTCCTTAACAAATATGTTTAATCTTTTAACGATATTACAAGTGATGGATAAGCATTGAGAAATCCCTGTCTTCCCCCCCTGCCCCACTGACCCATACAATCCTTTTATGGAACAAGACAAGTGACTTGTGTAAACCTCTTAACAGCATTAATGTGAACGATGCTCTTCACCAGCAGCACACCCAACTCTGCAGTACCCTCAGCTTGGTGGAGAGTGTAAGTGCCCTGAATCTGATGCAGTCAGTAGTAAAATGGATGCAAAGTTACAGAGCACACTCCTACCTGTATGCAATTTTTTTCTTGGGTAGGCAGAGATCCTCTTCGCACTGCTCTGGCTTTGCATTGTAACCTCAAATGGGAGTAAATTACAGATGTGGGTGCTTTAATGCACCTTTGTAATGTAAGAGTTGACTCTTAGTTTGTGCTGAGTATGGTCTTGATGTGAGTGAATCCTAGGATTTGGCAGCACACCTTCCTTTAAGAAGTCACAGTGCATCAGCTCATCCCTGATGCTGTTTATGCAGGAGCTCTTAGCTTGTGGCAGATGTTCCTCAGCTCCCTGCAGGAGAGCTCAGCCAGCCTGTGCCCTTTCAGCTCTGCTGCAAGCCTTAGGGCGAAGGCTCACTGCCTACAAATGGTTGGAGGCAAAAGCTGTCCTTGCATGGGGTAGCAGCTACTGCATTCACAACGTCAGCTTGGTTGCACGCAGCCACCCAAGTGAGGAGCGATGGAGGCAAATGCAAAAGCCAGTCCAGAGCAAGACTTGACCACGTTGAGATGGTGGCATCAGAAGTGTGGAGAGAATGGGCTGGAGCACAGTGAATAGTGGTGAAACAGGACCTTGTCTTTTAACAGATGGCAGCTGGTGGTGATGCTCACAGATGCTCTTGTTATCCTGTATCCTGTGCCAGGACAGCACTGCCCAGTTGCTGGGGGAGGTTTGGCACACTGGTGGATTGTTCTGAGGGGATGAAATATCTTCTCAGGGTTCGGGAAAGAGCCTGTAGAGAGGTGAGGTGAAAGCAGAGTTGCAGCACAGCTGTGCCTCGGGCTGCAGTAAGAAAAGAGTCCCACTGGAAGTAGCTGTGTCTAACTCTTTAAGGGGGATTTGTGTGTTAGGGGGGAAGGATGGAGCTGCAGCCATTCCTGAGCAGTGGAAATGAGGAGAAAATCAAAATGGCCAGGCTGAGTCAGAGCAAAGCTTCACCCATCTGAGGCCCACAAGGGGATAGGGTATAATCCCAACTGTTTGCCACAGGTGTTCCAGGGGCTTTCCCATCAGGATGCTTCCTCCAGATCCTTGTGTTTAACTACCAGCAGACGTCTCCTCCATGAGTTTCTCCAGTCCTCCTTTGAAGCCATAGGTATTTCTGGCTCCCAGAACATCCCTTGACAATGAGTTCCACAATTGAATTACAAGGGGAAAGGAAATGGCTTTGGATAGTTGTGTTTTTTTGGTTTTTTTTTTTTTTTAACTTGCTGCCTTATCCCTTTATTCCTGTGTTGTCAGGAATGGTGCTGGGAGAGGGATTGAGAAGGGGAAATGAAGGAGAAGGGAGAGAAAGGAGGGCTTAAATTTGGGAATAAAATATGGGGAAAGAGGAGGAGAAAGTGCAACGTTAATACCAAAACCCACCCTTTCCAGGGATGGGATGGGATGCTGTTGTGTGCAATGGACGCACAGCTTCATCCTCTCTGCAAGTGAATGGGAGATTGAGTCGGTGTCGGTTTGATATCTGAGAGGTGAGGCTGGTGTGAAGTGAGGTTACATTGGTGTAAACCCAGTGTAACTGCAAGCATTTGGCAATCAAGAAATGAGTGCCTCCAGGCTCAGACTGGGCTTCTGGGCTACTCACCTGAAGCTACCTGCATGGGGGAAGGAATTAGGGAGCAGATGGAGGGAGGAGGTGAGGACATCTGGCTTTTCCTTTACCTACAAATGGCAGGAGATGCCCTGAGCCTGGCATTGTCATGGTCATTTAAAATCCATCAGGATACCAGATGGGGTATTTGGGAGGTGAGGTTCTTGATGAGTATGGTTCACGTGAGGCTGTTGGCTTCAGCCCTGCAGCACTGTGATAGAGAAACTATACTGAGACTGCACCACTGGCTCCTAGTGCTGCTGGGACAGTGCTAGCACCCAAAAACCTACCAGTACCTCCAAGCTAAATATATATTTTATTTTTCTTTCACCTAGTTCAGGGAACAGCAAATGGCTGTCTCCCTGGGGGTGTTTTTGAGGCAGGACAACAAATAGTGTCCCTAGGATTTCAGATCTTGCTCTTTCAGCTCCATGTTCTAAAAAAATTCTGTCCCTTGGATTTTCCATACTGGCTCCCAGTGAGCAGGTGACTTGGTTCAGGATTTGCACCAGTTCAAGATGTCCCCAGCAAACATGGTTTCATACAGACATCTTTGTGTGTTTCACAGTGGTTTTCTTTTATGGTTTGTAAATATTTCACCCTTGTTTAAATTATTCATTCATTAAGTGGCTGGGATGGGAGAAGGAGTCATGCTTAAAATACATGCAAAGGCTTAAAATGCTGCAGGTCTGAGAGGATGTGGAAATCTAATTTGAGAAATTACTTTTTACACCAGAATGAGCCCAATCTAAGTGCTAGGAGGAAGGGGGTGGGAGATGTAGGGAAGTGGTGTCACGCTAGACAGCTTGCCTCAGCCTGGGGCTTTGCTGGGGGTTCACAAGGTGGGGGCTTTCCACTGGGGTGGGATTTGGAGAATGAGATCCATGCTGGTGGGATGTGGGCTGGAGGGGCTGGTCCTGAGCTTGAGGTCATGCTGAGTGGTCTCAGAGCACTGTCCCCCCCTGTATCCTGCAAATCTGGCATGTTCTCAATTGTGCTTACAGCCATGGCCTGTGTCCAGTACAGTGAAAAAAATCAGAATAACTCTTCTCCAGTTTATTAGTGACCTACAATTTCTGCACAATAATGAATCAGGGTTGCAGCTAACTGAAACTGGGTGTTCCATCTGTGGCCTCTACAGCAGCATGTCCCTTGCTGAAGCAAACTGGAAACCTTTTCTTTCATCCACCTGCCTCCAAGCAATAAAAAGTAAAGGTTAAAATGCTGCTCATGAAGGGAGTGGTGTTTGTTGGGTTGTCTGTTTGTTTTTGTTGGCTTTTTCTTTTGCTTGAAGGAGCAACACGTGGCAGTGATCTGCACTTTTATAGTGTCTCTGGGATCTCAAAGCCTCATTGGGCTGTTTATTAATGAAAGGCTTCATGGGCAAAGGTGGTGGTGGTTGTATCACTTGAGTGCCCAGTGCTTTGAGCTGTTGCATGGTGCCTCACAGAGAAAGAAGGGAAACCTCAGTGCTTCAGGAATGAGGCTTTGTGCAACCTGCTGTAGTGGAAGGTGTCCCTGCCTGTGGTAGAGGGGTTGGAACTATATGATCTTCAAGGTCTCTTCCAACCCTTCTATGATTCTATGAAGCAGAGGCTTAGAGGTGCTGGTGGGTGAGCATCCTGTGGATAGGGAAACTGAGGGAGAGAAAAACTGTAGAGTGGTTATAGCAAGTTGAGGAGAGCTGGGAATTGGAGCCTGGGCCACTGCCCCATCCCAGAAAGGCCCTTGCCCTTGGCTCCTGTCGCTGCTGGTGTTGTCCAACCTCAGCACAATGCCTCCTGAGCAGCTGAGCTCAGGGCAGCTCTGGGGTTCATCCACCCGCGTTCATTCCTTTATGTTTTCATAAGCTCTCTCTAAGGTGTTTTTGAAGCTTACCTTCAAAAGCAAAACATTTGCTTGAGAAAACTGAATAAAGGCTCCAAAAACCCAGGCTCTGGCTAGGAGCCAGGATAAATTTCCTGATCTTTTTTCTGTGGTGCTCATCATCTTTGCTGTGCTTGCAGAGCTTAAGGTGGATGTTCGTTATCGCTTTCCCTTTCTGGCTGGGGACTGTTCTCGCCTTCTTGAACCCAGCTGCTGTCGGGACAACAAAGTGTCTTTGAAATTAGGCCTGGGGTTTTCATAGTCTGGTACATCATCATGTCAAACCTTGATGCTGTGCTAGGCAATGGATTTTAATGCTGCTGTCTGGTTCTCCTCAGCTGCCCAACCGAAGGGGCTTTAGGGCATTTTTGGGTTGCATCAGCCAGGCAGAAACGTGAACCGAGCTGGATGTAGTAAGGGTGGCTTGGGGGTGGGTAGGGGGGACCATGTCTGATGCTGCTCCTCTGAAGTGCAACACTATCCCTCCCTAAAAAATTCTGGGGTGGTTTGGGGGAGGCAGGACCCCTGCAAGACAACAAATATTTTGGGAGATGTCATTTGTGTCTGCCCTTTTGTGCCTGATCCCATGCTTGGGGGTGATTTTGCAGCTCCAGCAGTAGATGGGCTCTGCTCTGCACCCCCCAGCAGCAGAACCAGCCTCTGCAGTCCCTGCTGAGAAACTCAGCTCTGCACCCCTTAGCAGAAGAACCAGCCTCCCTCATCCCTCCCAAGGCAGCTGAAGCTGATGCCTCACCAGCCTGTGAATGAACAAAAAGCTGCATTTGGATTATTGCAGCATTTCTCGCTCTCCTGGAACCCAGCCTATGCAGAGCTGGATTGCTGTTGAGTTTGGCTGCTGAGGCTAAGCTGCCTCCAGGTTGTGACCTGACCTGGTGCAATTTTGATGGGCAAAGACCTGCAGGAAAAAAATAAAAAGGCAGTGGGAAGTTGCTGTGTGTGTGGTTTTGGAAAGCATACGGCGTTCCAGAAGTATCTCAGTGCACAAACAGCTCTGCTGTTGGACAGAAAGCCCAGTTTGGTAGCTAGTGCCATTGCCAAGATCAACCCAAAGTCAGCTGCTTTTTTCCAGCAAGGCTGTTCATGTTTGCATCCCTCAGATAAGGCAGCAGGGCCTGGCCATACCCCTCCTTGGCCTTCCACTGCTGCTCCTGTAAGTAGCAACGAGGTTCTCAGTGAGTTGCATGATGGTTTGGCAATGGTCGGGCTCTGTTGATGGGTGGTTGAGGTCCTTTGATAAAGGACAAAAGAAACATGAGGCTCTTGCCAATGTGTGCAGCTCCTCCTCTCTGACTTCTGCTTATTTCCTTTTTCTCCCATGGCTGATTTGTTGGGCAGGCAGTGAGCGGTCAGTGCCATTTCTTCCTGCCTCTGTCAGTGTAATGTACCTTAGGACAGCTCTCTTTTCTCCCCTGGAGCAAGCATGGCCACTAAACCAAGTTGATAAAGCTGCTACAGCACAGCCCTGCCTCACTAAGGGCCTTTCAGGCTCTTGTGATGGATGAGACCACCAGATTTCAGCAACCCGGTTTAGTGGAAAGTGTTCCTGCCCGTGGCAGGGGGCTGGATGTAGATAGTCTTTTAGGTTCCTTCCAATCCAAGCCATTGTCTGAGGCTGTTAGTTTTTATGGCAACATGTTCAAGTATCAGCTGTGCCCATGTGCCCTTTTGGGCTCTGCCGACTTCTGGTTGGGTTCATCTGTGCCAGTGTGGTGGATGGAGAGGGCAGGAGCAGGACAGTGCTTATGGATGGTCCTCAGTGGCATGGAGGAACCCTCCCATCACATAAACACCAGCAGAATGGCACCATACTGAATGATTTGTGGCACACATCCATTTCCAACTGGTGCTGCTGGAGCACTGGGATGGACTTGGCATGCAGCTGATAGTAGCTCTGGCTGTGATTCTCCTGCAGCACCAAGGTGGTCGCTACATAGAGCAGCTCATGGTCACCATGCTGGACCTGCCCTCTCAGCCCTTTACATCAGCATTAGAACTGATACAATGCTTGTTTGCATAATCAATGCTTGTTTACATAATCAAGTCTGGCAAGTCTAATTACACTGCACGTAGTAATGAGCTTTGAAAGGTAAATTGGTTTTGATGCATGTTTGACAAACTTCAAAGTGCTCTGCTCAACAAGTTCTTGCAGCTCCTGTTGGCTGGGAGAAGCCCAAGTGCCCAAATCAGTAAGATTCTGCTGGATAATTGAGATGGGAATTTGGTTCATTACACCAAGTGGCTGCTGGAGTGGATAATTGCAGATCTTGAGGTGTTTGTCCTCTTTGCTAGTTTAGACTGAAGAAAATTTAGATGCAATTTCATAGGTGTGTGGGTACAAAATTACTTCTGTGGGGACACTGTGCATGCATTGACAGAGTAACAGAACTAAATCACTCGCATTTCTGTGTTGGAAGAGAGCAGATGAGAAGTACAATCACTGGAGGCTATTAAGCAGCTCAGTGCTGCTGGCTGGCTGTTGGTTAGAGTGGTCCTGCAGCTTCTGTGTGGTCATTTTTTGGGGAGAGGGCATCCTTCCTCTCACTTGGCTTGTAGCTTTCCTTGGCAAATCAACCCTATAATCATGTTTTTATGTTCATTTAACATGTTTGGCAAACTGCTTCATAATCAGCAAATGTGTTCAGAGTGAGGGTTGAAGGATGGACATTGGGCAGCTGCTGTGATAAAGGAGACTTTATGGCTTGTGTTTCAAAAGATGCTCTGAGGTCCTCAGTATGGTTGGTTTTAAGTGTGGCTTGAGCCAGGCACCTGCTGAGGCCCTTTCCATTGGTGTGGCACAAGTGTGCAATATGGATGTTCAGTGATCTGAAATACTCATGTTGACACTCACAGAATCACAGAATTAACCAAGTTGGAAAAGACCTCTAAGATTGTCAAGTCCAACCTATCACCTAACCCCTCTAATTAACTAAACTATGGAGTACTGTGTACAGTTCTGGAGCCCCCGGCACAGGAAGGACATGGAACTGTTGGAGCTGGCCCAGAGAAGGGCCATGAGGATGATCAGAGAGCTGGAGCAGCTCTCCTATGAAGACAGGCTACAAGAGTTGGGGCTCTTCAGCCTGGAGAAGAGAAGGCTTTGAGGAGACCTTAGAGTAGCCTTCCAGTATCTGAAGGGGGCCTACAGGAAGGCTGCAGAGGGACTATTGACAAAGTCTTGTAATGCCAGGACGAGGGGCAATGGGTTTGAACTGGCAGAGGGGAGATTTAGACTGGACGTTAGGAGGAGTTCTTTGCAGTGAGGGTGGTGAGGCACTGGCACAGGTTGCCCAGGGAGGTTGTGGCTGCTCCCTCCCTGGAGGTTCAAGGCCAGGTTGGAGGAGGCCTTGAGTGACCTGTACTAGTGGGAGGTGTCCCTGCCTATGGCAGGGGGTTGGAACTAGAGGATCTTTGAGGTCCCTTCCAACCTTACCATTCTATGAAGTGCCTCATTCAGGCTCCAATTTGTGCTGGCTCTTCCTGACATGATTTAAACTTTAAGTCAAGTTTCCTTGGGATGGAGACCTGACTTCTCCCCTCTCCATGAAGTCCCCTGAGCACTGCCTTCACCCAGAGAATAACAAATCCCAGCGGTTGCGTAAAGCCCCTGATGCTTTCTGCACTATTTCTACAAATAATCCTTGTTTATAATTCACTCTTGGCAGATGAAGACCTTAAATTATTAAGGCACTAAATATTTTGCAATGAAGGAGTGGAGATAAAGCTCTTGGCAGGAATAAATTGCTGGGGAGAGGTTGTGTGTTTGGTGCTTACGAGAAATAAGCAGCAAAGTCACTGGAGAGATGGTATTGTGAGGAATAATGTGCAGGGGAACTGGGAATTCATCACTTGATCAGAAGATTTGCTTCTCTCATTAAAAAGTGGCTGCTCTGTGCATGCTTTCCATAATGCCTGTAAATATGGAGTGTCCCCTAAACTCATATGAAGGTCCTCAGAGTGGTCTTCTCTCACCACAGTACTGAAAGTGGCCTGTTGTGGTTTAGGTGGTGAAGATCAGCAGCCAGGAGGTCTTTGTGTTGTCCTCAGCTTCATCACCCTGTTTCTTTAAAGCTGTTTTCATGTCTTCAGTACCCCCAAGGGCAGATTTTTCAGGAGAGCTTAGGCTGGATATTGGGAAGAAATTCTTCACAGAAAGGCTTATCAGGGTTGGAACAGGCTGCCCAGGGAGGTGGTGGAGTCACCATCCCTGGAGGTATTTAAAAGAGCTGTGAATGTGGGGCTGAGTGATAAAGTTTAGTAGTAGCTTTGCAGTAGGGGTGCAATTGCAAGCTCTAGGTGAGTGGTTGGACTTGATCTCAAAGGTCTCTTCAACCTCAACAGTTCTATGATTCCATGGTGGAGAGGGGAGCTAAACGGCCAGAGCTTCTCTGGTCCCCCAGCTCCCAGTTGAAGGTTCAGTGGGAGATGCAGGTGCCAGTTCATCATGTGTTGTGGAGACCAGCCCATGGGTAAATCAAAGGTATTCCCCTGGTGTGCAGTAGAGGGTCTTAGAATTGGTGGTTTTGTGTGCTGTTGCTGATTTTTATCCTAATGTTGCAGCATCCAGTGCTTGTCAGCTCCTGGAATCACATACAACCACAAGTGTTTCTCTGTGTGAAGTGCAGCTACATAGAGATGTGTTTTAGTAGGCATGGTCAACAGTCTCCTGGGCTGATCCCCAGCAGCATGGGCAGCAGGTGAAGGGAGGGGGTTCTGCCCCTCTGCTGTGCTCTGCTGAGACCCCACCTGCAGAGCTGGGGCCAGCTCTGGAGTCCTCAGTGCAATAGGTCCATACCTATTGGAGCATGGCTAGAGGAGGCCACAACAATGCTGGGAAGGCTGGAACCCCTCTGGTGTGAGGACAGGCGGAGAGAGTTGGAGTTTTTTAGCCTGGAGCAGAGAAGACTCCAGGGAGAGTTTCTGGTGGCCTTTGAATGCTTAAAGGGGGTTTACGAGAAAGATGTTTATCAGAGCCTATTGTGACAGAACAAGGGGTTTGAAACTAAAAGGGGGAGACTAGAGAGAAGGAAGACATTTCTTATACTGAGAGTGGTGAGACCCTGGCCCAGGTTGCCTAGAGAGGTGGGAGATGCCCCATCCCTGGAACCACTCCAGATCAGGTTGTGATGGGGCTCTGAGCAACCTGCTGTAGTTGCAGACGTCTCTGCTGACTGCAGAGGGGTTGGACTAGATGACCTTTAAAGGTTCCTTCCAACCCAAACCATTCTATAATTCAGTGATAATCTTGTAGCTCTTTGATGGAGAGAGACTCGGAACATGAGTATGGGGCTTCAAACCCCAAGGTGCTGTCAACACTTTGGAATCATCTCAACACTTTAAAGCAAATCTCATCCTTACAGTGATGATGTAGATGTGGTGCTGAAGGACAGGGATTAGTGGTGGACTTGGCAGTGCTAGGTTAATAGTTGGACCTGATGATCTTAAAGGTTTCCAATGCAAGCAGTTCTATGATGTTCCCACCCTGGGGTAAGCAAAGGGAGGGTAGCCAAGCTAACAGGTAAGAGTCTTGCTTGGTGCCGTACCCCAGAGCACAACAGTTTCAGCTTCTCTTTCCCTTTGCAGGAGACCTGTGCAACTGCAGTGTCGTGGGGAGCATCAACACCACTGAATGCAACAGCACGACAGGGCAGTGCCACTGCCTGGAAGGCTACACTGGGCTGCGGTGCCAGAGCTGTGCCCAGGACTTCTACCTGGAGTCGCAGAGCCAGCGGTGCCATCCCTGTGGCTGCAGCCCTGCCGGCTCCACCACCACCCAGTGTGATGAGTAAGTAAACTGATGTTTGACTGAGCCCTTCCTGGGGACTGTGTGGGATTTGGGAATGCTGATAAAGCAAGAATGCATCTTGTCAGCTGGTGCTAGTATTGAAAAAAAAATGTAAGGAAAAAATCCAAAAGGAAAGCAGCATCAGGAAGGAAGCTGGCTCCATACAAATCCATGAATTGTGGCTTTCCTCTCTTTTTTGGATTACACAAATATCCATAGCTGTGGCAAAAGCTCTGGCAGGCCCCAAGGGACTGAACTTGCACTTCTGAGTTGTATGGAAGCAGAACCCCTCCTCTGATGCCTTCTGTGTCCATCAGTCCCTATCGTTGGGGCTACCTTCACGTGTCAGTTCAGGAGGGGAGCGGAGGAGCCTTGGAGAAGTTTGTTTTCCAAGGGGATATTTGTTATGTCAGGGGCAAGTGGAGCTTTGTGCTCTGCCCTTGCCTTGTCTGCCATTTAACCTTGATGCCTCCTCTCCTCTGCTGTGTTAAGCAAGTCACCCTAGCTGGGCTTTTCAGCTCTTGGATAATGAATGTGTTTCTCTTCAGTTCACCTTGCCCACCCTCAAATCTTGCCTTTGAAAAGCCTGCATGCAATTATTGTTTCTTCCAACCAGTGATCTGTCAGTCCTTAGAGATTTGTTGAGGGTGTCTCTGTGCTCCTGCAAAGAGTCCAAGCAGTAGCCTGACCCTGGGCTCAGGGCAGCACATTGCAAGATCTCTCCTTGGAAGAGGACCCCCAGCAAACCACCTTGCGGTGACTCCCAGCCTTCCTGGGCTCCCTTCTTGGGCTGCCACCAGAAAGTCAACAGCAGAGGCATTCCTAGAGCCCCTGATCCTCCTTCAGGGCCCTGCACAGGATGCAATCAATACCTGTGTGTGGATGCAAAGTGCTTCTGCTTCATTGGTGGCCTTGAGCTGGCATCAGCTTTGTTGCCTTCTAGGGTTTGGTCCAGGCTCAGTGTGTGTTGAACACCTGCACTCTCCCGCCAAGCCTGGGGCTGAGTCAGAATTGAAATGTTCTGCAGGGACATGCAATTTGTAATTGTTTTATACATTGATTCTTGTTTCCAAACACCCAGCCCCTCTGTGGATGTCCATTTCATTTCAGTGCTGCATTTGTCTGCTTGCATAAGCTCTGCAAAATAAGGACTTAAAAGTAATGCTGCAGTTGGCTACAGTGCCCTTCTTGTTAAAAGAGGTGATTCTTGGGGGTGGAGAGTCTGGAGTTTGTCACTTGGTGTTTTTAGTGGTTGTTTTAGGTATAGGAAGATGTGTCTTGAAGCAGCAGAGCTTGCCACAGACTGTAAAGTCTGAAGTTGGTCAGGTCTACTGGAAAGACAAATAGGGCAGAAAGGCAGATGGGGCAAATCTTATCTTTGAGGGCTGGGAGAGGAGGGAGGTGCTACTGGAGTGACTGGGTTGACTGAGAGGGTGTGTTCTCACCTTGACTCTGAGTCACTGGGCAGCAGGCAAAGCACAGATGTGGGTGGCACCTCCCCATGTCTTGCTGTGTGGAGCAAGCCAAGAAACACCCTTGGGAACTTCAGGGGAGATGCTGTGAGTTGTAATGGAGGATGAGGTGGAGTTCATGCGAGCAGAGAACCACCATGTCCAACCCCAACATGTAAGAACCCAGAAATGGCAGAGGACCTCTCTAGCTTCTTTTCAGCACCGCTTTACAGCCTTAAGGGACGTGGCAGATGTAGATCCTTGGGCATTTGGAAGAGACAGCACAGGGCAAAATCTGGAGGAAGACTTGGGGAGGAGGACTGGCATGAACAGAGATGTCTCTGTGTTTCTCTTCCCCTCTTGGAGGGGTCTGCTGCAGACAGAGATGACCTCTGGGTGTTAAAGAAGAGGAAAATTAGGTCATCTGTCTGTGTTGTGGGGCTGGAGGCACCAGTATGGCTGTGAGATGGGCAGCATTCTGCATGGAGATGTGTATGGGAAGATGAGTTGGGATGCAAAATGCCAGTGGGGCAGGAGCATGGGTTCTGTCTCTGGGTTGGGGTCTGTCTCAATGAGTGGGACAATCTCTTCTGCATAGCAAGGAGATATGTGTCTGAAGGCAGGAATGACATTTTTGGCTCTGGTTCTGGAAGTGTTCGGTCTGGAGCTGTGGGTTTGATGCCTACCTGCTGCTGAGTGCCTGGGTGAGCTGTGCATGCCCCTGTGGGCAATCCCTGCTTGGGATGAGGCATGCAAGCGTTGTGTAACACCAGCAACCAGCTTCTGTTGTGTTGACATTAGAAATACTGTCAGCTGGATTATTTATTGCTGGGGTTTGTGGTGTGATTTTCTTTCTTTTTTTCTTTTGTTTTAAGCACCAGCCCAACTCTAACTTGCAGATGTTAATTCCTGCCTGCTGGCTGAAAGGAAAAGCAGCTTCTGGTCGGATCAGTCTCCCAGTAAAACAGCAGCAAAATTTTGAACTCTGAGCCTTTTTGACAGTGGCTGATGTGAGAGGCAGACTGCCTGAAGGCTTAGCTCTTGGGGCACACAAAACATGCCTGATAGCTTTCAATCAGCTTGCCCAGGCTTTTGTAACACAGCTTTTTAAGCACCACCCTATGATGATGATGATGAGTATTATTTCTAGCCGTGCTCTCTGGCTGGCCAGATGGCACACCCAAGTGTGCTGTTTATTAACTAGACCTCAAATGCAGACCATCAAATAAAAATGGAAAAAAAAAAAAAAAAAGCCACCCTCCCTTTCCCCAGGCAGACAGTTGATTTTGGGAGTGAACATTGACCTGACACGCTGTCGCTGTGAATGGACTCTGTGGCCACTAATCAAAGGTCTCTTTTGGTGGTGGTTTAATTTTGATTATCTGGGGAGATCCACACAGATCCTCCTCTGGGATGGCTGCAGATTTCCATGCTCTGGTTTGGGTCGGTTTTTGTGAGATGAAAAGCTGTGTGTGGTTATAGCTGGAGTTCTCTGTGGGGCTGGATGCAGTCCTGGGCTGCATGGAGAGGGCTGACACGTCTCAGAAGGGGAGTGTGGTGTCCCTGTCGTGGTAACGCCTGGAAACCTCAGATAAAACCACATCTGACTGCCTTGGATGCTGTGTAGATGCTTGCTAAAGATAGCTGTGGCCTGGAAGTGTTCATAGTCCATAGAGGAAGGGTGGAGAAAGAATCTAAAGTTTCAGGGACCGTGGTCAAGGTCACAGAGCAGTGGAGAATGACAGTGACTCTCGTGGGTGCATGGGCTGAGTCAGAAGGGCTGTGCTGCTGCTACAGAGCCTCGGGGATGGTGCCTGGCAGGGTGTCTGGTGGTGACACCAGCCTATGGTAACCTGGCCCCAGCCAGGAGCTGACCCCTACCAGTTGTATCACCATCTTTTGGACATCTTGAGCTGAAAGCTGTGTTCTCCCATCTGTCTGTCCTCCTATGAGGGAGCAGGAAGAGGTGGAAGAGGCAAAGGTAAAGGTGATGCTGCTGGAGAAGGTCATCATGCCCAGGCTGGCCAGCCCACATCTCCTAAGCTTGCATCCCATGGCATTTATATTCCTTTTGTTTCTTTATGTAAGCAGAGTCCTGTGCCTGAACTCTCATTGCCTACAGCTGGGCAAGGAGCCAAGCCAGAGGCAGCAAAGATGGTCTGGGGGGACGACAGTGGTCTCCAGCCCCACCAGCTGGAGCAGTGGTGGGAGCACTGGGGCTCCTTGCAGTGTTTCTGCAGCATCTGGCCCACTCCTCCCCTCAGTGTCCTGTGGTGTGGCTTTGCCTAAAATGCCACTTGTCCTCAGCTGACTCATGGCAGTGGCACGGCAGCCCTCCTGGGCAAGCCTAGGACATGGCAGGATCTACCTGAGAAGCCTGGGGTGAGAGGAAAGGGGTTTGGATTGAGGGAAGCTTTCCTGCTGCAAAGCAGCAATCCTGCAGCAACACAGATGCAAGTGGAAATGATGTTCCTGTGCAGAGCAGTCCTCTGACTGGGTTATTTAACAGAGCAGGGCTGCATGCAGGCAGAGCCCAGCCTGAAAGAGGCAGTGGGTGGTACATGGCTGGTGAGCAGATTTCAAATGACTCTGCATTTCTTTTATTTATTTCTACCTTGCTAGCAGCACTGGCCAGCCTCACACTGGGCTGCAAACACAAGTAAAATCTGACTGGGGTAGTCCAGTGGGACCCAGAGGCATGGGACTCTACTGGGTTGTCTGTGTGCTAGTGCAGGGCTTTTCTGTGCCCCAGGGCAGAGAGGGAGAGGTGGTGTTATCCTGGCTTACCTCTTGCCAGGCATTCATTCCAGGTGTTCTAGCCCAGCATGTAGGGTATTGTGGCTTTTCTCCAAAGCATGGCCCTGCAGCTGCAGGGACAGCATGCTCAGAATCAAGCTGCTTTGGGTTGGAAGCAACCTTAAAGATCATCTAGTTCCAACCTCCGTATCATGAGCAAGGACACTTTCCACTAGACCTGTCCTTGAACACAGTCCACAGGCAACTTTCCTTGTGTGGTGTTCTTCCACCCCACAATTTGGAATATGAACAGAGGAGGAGGGCTGAGAGCAGAGCAAGTGCTATCAGACACTATTGCCTGGCAGAAGGGTTCAGTTCTCAATTCTGTTTTCCACTGGGAGATTTTCTCCAGTTCTGGAGAAGACAAAGTGCTGCACCCTTCAACTTCTGTTGCATCGTTACCTGCACTGGCGAGCAGGAGGAGAGTGGTGCCTGCTGTTGGGTGTTTAAGGATCCCTGTCAAGTTTAGGTAGGCCTGGGCCTATCTGGCTTAGGTTTTCCCAGGTCCCTTAAAAAGCTCTAAACACACAGAATATGCTGTCATTGTCCCTAACAAAATCAGACGTATTCAATTTGGGGTCTGTGAATCAACTGAACTTGCTCCCTCTGCCCATGCCTCACTTTCCCTACATGGAGGAAGATGGGAAGCAGAAGCTTCAATGTGCTACTTGGAGGTTATGTTAGCTTTGGTTCATACCTGGTGCTGGAACCCACTGCCCAAGCATGCAGCACTCTGCTCTCTCTCTAGCCAAGCAACCTGCCCTTAGTACTGGCTGGGGACAGCTCTGCAGTGTGGGATCCTGGTTCACACACAGTTCGTGCTGCAGGCTCGCTGTAAGTCATGTTAGAGACAGCTCCTGTCACTCATTTCCACTTTAAAAAAGGGGAACAAACCAAGATAAAGCCTGCTCATAAATGCCTAAGTGTTAATTCTGAGACGTTTTCCCCCCTCAAGGGAGGTCTCATGCTTTGTGTTTGAATTAAGGCAGAGTGTCCCTGAGAGCATTTATGGATGTGGCTGTCCCCTGGAGCAGGGATGCTGAGAGGCTGAAAGGGGAGTGCTGTTAGCTGGGCAGTCACCATCCCTGTATGCATCCTTTGTAGGGCTTCTCTTTGGAGGGGGCTGATCTTGTGACCCAAACTCATATGGATTTGCAAGAGCATTGCTGGTGAGAGTAAGGTCAGCAGCACTGGACAATGATCTTTGTTAAGGGCCTTGAATAAAGGCTGGGGGTTTTAAGTGAGCCTGGGGAGCTGGGCAGGGAGAGCTGCAAAATGCATTTGTAGAGGTAGAGGTTTGTAGAGGATGTGGAAAGATGCAAAAAGCTCATGGGGTGGGGGAAGTGATAAGGAACATCGGTCTTGATGGCCTTGGAAGCACCCAAATGAGGGTCACAGACTAGACACACTTTGAATATCTTGTGGTATGAATCTACAGGGGGACAGAATTTGGTTTGGTTTGGGTGGGTTTCATTTTGTTGGTTTTTTTTTTTTTTTTTTCCAAAAGTCATAAAGTGCAAATGCAAATCCACTGAAATTTGAGGGTTTTGTGGAGCTTTTATCAGCCTGTGCAGGAAAGGTGCTCCTGGCCACAGTTTGAGATGAGAGAGACCTTGTGTTCCCAGGGCTTCTGCCCACCCCAATTACAGGAGGTCATCTGGGGGAAGGTGATGGAGTTCCCATGTTGCATAGAGAAAAATCTTCATTTTCTGTCTGTAGAGTGTCACCACACTTCTGAAATGTCCCTTCCAGCCCCTGACATTCTGTGATTCTGTGATTCTTTGCCTGGGAGCTGTATTTTCATTCCACTGTATTTTACCATTCTGATGTAAACCACATTGGGCACTGCTCCCTTTTGGAGGTAAGACCTTGAAAGTCCAACTTATCAAGGATTTTTTTTTTTCCCTTTTTGAACAAAGCAAAACCCTAACACCCTCTTTTCTCTTTCCCCTCTAAATGTAAAGACTGCTTTTCCCTTTCTAGGTTGGCTGAGCACAGGCAGTGGCTCATTATCTCCCAGTAATGTCTTGTCAGCATCACTGCAGAAAACAGATTTTTTTTTTTTTTTTTTAAATTTTGTTTTGTAGTGGAAATTGTTACATGTGGACATCATAAAAGCAGAAGAATACCCTGTTAGAGCTTATTTTTCTGTGTGCTTTGATTGTCTAAATCTCTGTCCTATTATGGACTCTTAGATCCTTCACATCCCATCAGCTCGCCTCTTCTCTTGCCCCACAAGCAGGTAAATATTGTACCTGTGCCCATTTATATTGGGTTGCAGACAGGGATGGGAGGGAAGTGCCTGGGCACAGCGGCAGGAGAAGGCAGATTGCTATCATCTCCTCTCCAGTAATTGTGGCTTCTCAGAAATCCTGTTATTTCGTTGATTTTTCTGCCTGGCTTTGCCCTTCCTATGTTGTCTGTTGCAGACTTGCTGCCCTGGTAAACACCAACTGCCCTTAAAAAATATTGGCTCAACTTTTTAAGGTCTTGTGCCTGAATCCTGGTTAGGAGGAGGTGGTGCCCAGCCTGACTTCAGGCCCCATGCCTTTTCCTGCTGCCTGAAGGGAAGTATCAGTAGAGATCTGGGGATGGAAGGACTATCTTGGACAAAACTGGTGCATCTAGTGGGGACCAGCCCCATCTCTCTGCATTCCCCACTGATGTGTCCTCCTCTGCACTGAGGTTGTCTGTCCCATCCTCATATTACTGTGATNACTGAGTCCTGGGCTGCAGCAAGAGCAGCGTGACCTGTTCTAGTGGGAGGTGTCACTGCCTATGGCAGACGGTTGGAACTAGATGAGCTTTGAGGTCCCTTCCAACCCTACCATTCTATGATTCTATGATCTGCAGGGAGTCTGGCAAGTGAGATCCACTGTTTTGGGGTTGAGATTTTGTGGCTAGACTTCTGCTGCTAAACTAGCCCGTCCAACCTCACTCTCCAAGGCCATGGTGGTCGTCCCGTCCCTTCCTCCCTCCCCAGCCACCAAGGTCCTGGTGGATGGTGCCAGGAGGGCGTGCAGAGGAGACAGCACAGCCCCGGGCTGGAGTTCCCCGACTTACCCAAGCAGCGCAGGGCATCCTCTGCGGGGGAGAGGGAGCCGCGGAGGCGACGCTGGCCAGACAAGGTGGCCCTTTGACATTTACAGAGTGGCCTTTCAGAGCCGCGAGGTGTCCCCTCTCCGCCGAGGGCTGCCATATAAACAGATGCCGTCCCCCGGCACAAAGCGAGGAATGCGGCGCACAAAGGCCCAATGTTCCGTGCCATAAAGCTCTGCTTCTTCTGCCCTCCACAAAGGCCACTCTGAGGCGGGCGGCGGGCGCGGGACTGCGCCGCGCTCACGCTAACGCTGCCGCCGAGGCTGCTGGTGGCTTCGCTTTGAGCCGGGGGGGAGAGGAGGTGAAAGCCAACCACCTGCTTCCCTGCTCTCTGTTTCCCTGCTCTCCGCTTCCCTGCGTGCTGAGGATCAAACTAGTGAAGCTGCGGGAAAATCAGCAGGCGGGTTTGCAGGGTTCTTTGGGTTTGCTTGGGGTGAGCGCTAACAGCTTTGGGTTTCCACCAAAGTGGTTTGGAGCCCTTTAGCTTGCAAACGTTAACTTTTCTAACGCTGGCCAGAAATTGTAGGAGAGATTTATCCCCCGACTGCTGTCAGGCATCACAGAAATTGGCAGGAGAGGAGCTGGGCTCGCTGGAGGAACGCACCGCTTGTAGCTGCGGCTCTCCTGAATCCTCCTCGCCTTCTGCAGCATCCTTTTGTCTTACTCCATCAAAGTGCGACAGAGTCTTTTCACGAGGATTATTTTACAGATGCTCGTGGTTCAGCAACGCTTTTCTCCCCATTCATCCTGGGTGTTGTCAGTGCTGTTAATTGTGGATGTTACAGAAACCACCTCCGGGCCCTGCCGGGATGGGCGGTGGGCACGTCTGTACTCAGGGAATTCTTTACACGGCAGCGTAAATTACACGGCAGTGGCTGGGAGGGGCCGGGCAGCAAAGCTGGAGGTGCTGCTGGGGCAGGGAGGAGCTGGCAGAAGCCTACACTGTCCTTTTTCTCAGGGCAGCACAGCCCCTCACCAGTCTTGAGAAGGCTAAAAGGGGATCTTAATCAACTTCTATAAGTATCTGAAGGGTGGGTGTCAAGGTGAAGGTGCTAGGCCCGTTTTAGTGGTGCCCAGTGACAGGGCAAGGAACAGCAGGTACAAGCTGGAACACAGGAAGTTCATGAGGAGAAACTTCTTTACTATGAGGGTGCTGGAGCCCTGGAGCAGGCTGCCCAAAGAGGTTGTGGAGTCTCCTTCTTTGGAGGCATTCAAAACCTGTCTGGATGTGTTCCTGTGTGACCTGCCCTTGGCAATCCTGCTTTGGCAGGGAGTTTGGACTAGATGATCTCTAGAGGTCCATTCCAACCCCTAATATTCTGTGACTCTGTGATCCTGGGAATGATCCTGGGAGATGCTGTGGTGTAAGGGCTGTGTATGTGTGTTCTGTGCTTCAAGATGAAGATAGTAAATGTACGTGGCAAAGCTCTCCTTCAAAGCCATGAGGGGTTTTGTGTGGCTCATCCACATGGCATACCCTGGTTTGAGGCCCATGGGAGCTCTCTTTTCCTCTGCCCCAAGATCTTACCAGTCCTATATGTTTTAAAGCTAAAGGCACAGAAGCTTGGTGCAGGGCCATTCTGGCTGTCTCTGACATTGTCAGGCAGCCCCTGGCTGTCAGTGGCAGCTGGGTATCCATTTTTCTTTTGGGCAGCTGGGAAAACATTCAGAATAAATTTCCCCCTTCCTTCCTCCTTGGTGGGGGGGTGAAGAAAGTAAGTAAACGATTGGAGCTTGCTAAGGGTTTTCTGTTACACCATTAAACCAGCACAGCATGCCTCCCCAGAGCCCTGAAGGTGATGGTCCTCTGTCTTCCCATCCATCTTGTGTCTGTCGTGTCCCTGCTAACTTAAGGATGTGTCTGTGGAGGAGGAGTGAGACCTGTTGCAGATGCAGTGGTATGTTGTCATCTGTCTTGGGTCACAGATATTTTAATGCTTTGGTTTTATTTTTCCCTTGTGATGAGGCCTTGAGTTCCTGTGGTTCCCTGTGCTGAGCCATGCAGGGCTGGGGCACTGCCCAAGCTGCCAAGCAGATCTTGTCCCATCATTGTATCTTTCCTTGGCCATCAGACCTGTCAGAAAATTATCTTCGAGATGCTCTGCTGCTTCAGCTTGTGGAGGATGCCCCATCCCTGGAAGAGTCCAGCACTAGGTTGGACAAAGCTTTGAGCATTCTAATCTAGAAGAAGGTGTCCCTGCTCGTGGCAGGGAGGTTAGAACTAGATGATCTTTAAGGTCCCTTACAACCCAAACCAGTCTCATTCAGGCCAGGCATGACATAGGATTTAGGTGTTACCTTTTCTCCATTTTCTACTCCTAGGACACTTTTCAAGCAAGGTCAAAACTATCTGCAACCTTCCTCTTCAACAGCAGCCAAAGCAATACACAGAGCAGGGGATGTCTGTTGTATCCCCTTAGGTCTACAGCTGTCAAGCTGCAGTCCTGTGTAAAATCCCACCACAGGGAGGAGTTTGTTGCCACTAGTGGCACAAACCACTCGATGAGTAATGGCATTTCCAGCATCCTGGGGCTGTTCTTCTGGGTACAGTGGAAGGGGATGGGGGGTGGGGCTTTTGCAGCCATATTTTGGGGGTTAGGCCATCTCCCTTTGCTCAGTGTTTTGCCTTTTATTCACAGCCCCCTTCTCAGTGTCTGCTGCCCTGGGTGGCTGCATCCTGCCAGCAAGTGTCATCCAGCCTCAGGCTATCACCCTGTGGGTATTGAGACTGCAGCTCCTAAGGCATAACATGAAGCCCAGGGGCTGAAGGTGATTAGATGCACATGCTCTTGCCTTGGGGGGGTCCCAGACTTGGCATGCAGCCCTTACCCCTGGAGGATTGGACCGTTTGGCGTCAGATCCGAGCCTCACACGTGGTCTGTCCCCACTGGCTGGCTACTCGCTGCCTGCTCCTTCTGCCAGCATCTCTTGCTGCTGATGTTTTTAATTATCAGGAAATGTATGTAAAGTTGATGGATGATGTGTTGGTGATACACACTACCTACACAGTCTTTCAAGTAAGTGTTTTCATAAAAGCCTAGCAGAAACCAAGTCAGTCAGGAGACTTTTGTTACTAGAGGTCTGGTTTTGTCCCAACACATCTTTCCATTGATTCTTTTGAGAGCTAAAAACCGGCTGGCTTCAGTGGAGTTAACAATCATCTGAAATGGAGTTAAGCAATTGATGTTGCTGCATCAAAATGTTTCCCTGTTCCCTTCCCCCTTCTTCCCCCCACATCCCCCAGAAAAAGAAATTCCTGGCTGATACTCAAAATCCAGTTGAGTTCTCACTGTGCAAGTATTACACTGTGGGTCTTTTCTTTCAAGTTTCTGGATTTTTATGGGCACAATCAGTCTGTTAACAGGACTTTTTTTTTCTTTTTGTGGTTTCAATGCATTTATATCATTGACCTTTGCTTTAAAAAGTGTCTGACAGCCTTTACTGGACTGGGGCTATGAAAAGGAGTGTTGTAAGGGGGCTTTATTCTATGGAAGCAGTGACCACAGGCAAAGCTGTATATTTGCTGAGTGATTTAATTCTTGCACATGCAGAATTTGGCTCTGTGCCATGTGTAACATGTTGAGAAAAGGTCCACTTGAGAGGCATTAAACCCAAACTTTCCAAAACTCTTTTTCTAAAAAAAAAAAAAAAAAAAGCAAGCTTTATTTCCTGTTACTTTTAAGCTGATGAGTAAAATCGGGGGGGGTAGTGCCCCAAAATGCTGCATTGAGCTCTAGCAGAGTTGTTGGGGAAATAAACCTCTTTTTAAAGGAATGGAGTGGAAGGCTGGGTAGAAGATTCAAGCCAGGAGGAAGAAGGTGGTGTCATTAAGATAGAGGCTTGATGGAGGAGTAGGAGACAATACAACAGAGCACCCTGGGTTCCAGGAAGAGGCTGGTAGGGTGAAGGTTATACAGCTCTAGTGCTTGGTTCTGCAAAGCCCTACCCATAGGGCACATCCCCAGAAAATGCATTTTCAGGCTAAATAGTAGATTCTTCCCCCCCCACCAAATTAGTTGTTTTTCCCTGCTTGGCTCTGCCTGTTCCCTGCCCCCTTAGGTGAATATCTGTCTGGTAGCGGTCAGAAGCAAATAAAAACAAACTGCTTTCTGTTTGCTCTTGCTTTAAACACTGTGACAACATTTGGATTAATGTTAGGTCTTGTGAAGAGCTCTTTAAAAGTCAAACATACTGAGCTGCTTAGCAGCATCCCTTTGAATTCTGCATCTGCCTGCTGCAATTCCAGCTAATGGTCTGGAGAGCAAGGAAACATCTTCCTTTTTCCTTCTTGTAATCAGCCCATTTGATATGCCTGGAGGTTCACATTCTGGAACTATTTACTTGTGTAGCCACTTGTTTTGGTGTGCCTTTGAGTATTTCATCTTCCTTTGGCAAGCAAACGAACATCAGAGATCCTAAATGATGTCCTACCAGAAGTGATGCCTTCCCCCAAACACTGCAGTTTTCTGCATTCTAAAGCAGACCAGCACATCACCAGTGCATGAAGCCACTTGGATCCTCAGCCTCTCTGAGGTTTAAGCAGCAGATTTTTCTTGGGGCATTTAGAAGCGAATCATGCACTGCTCACTCTTCCCCAGGAGGGGTGAGGGGGAACAAGAGATTCTTGTTGTGGAGGTACAGCAGACCCTCAAATACTGACTGAAAAAGATGTATGAGTGGGGTGGAGGTTGTCTAAGGGGAGAGACAGGAGGAGGGTGCATCCAGCAGCTTGTAAGGGGAGCTCCATGGGTGCTACCTGCCTCATCCTCAGCTGCAGATAAATCCATCTCCTGGAGGAGACCAAATCATCTCCTGGAGTCTGAAGTCAACTATGCTTTTTCTCGAGAAAGGTTGGACCAGATGATCCTTGAGGTCAATCCAACAGGATATTCTAGGGTTCTGTGATGTTGATTACCCAAATCCTGGCTTCCCTGTGCAGCACACCTTGTGGCGGTTAAGGTTTCCGGCCTGTGGCCTCAGGGCTACTGAAGATGCAGAGAGGCACTTCTGTGCTGTCTTGTCCTGAGCTCGGGTGTTAGTGGTTCCATGTGCAGGTGGGATGAGCCTGTAGCTGGCAGTTGCTGTGCTGGGAGGCTGATGGGAAAGAGCATTTTCTCCATTCCTGTGATTCCTCTGAGAGCTGAGCCTAAATGCTGCTCATATATAAAGCTGCTTATGAAAGCAGTGGGTTTGAAGCCTCTGTGTGGAGGGACTGGCATGGAAAGCCAAAGGAATGAGGGTAACCTTTGCTTTTTATAGCCTCCTGGTATTTGCTTGTGCCAACTAACACCAGTGCCCTCTGTTTTAACTGTGCAGAGCTCCACCCTCTGTGCAGCCAGACTCAGTGCCCAAGTAAACATGCTCCTGCCTGGGGTTAGCTGTAGTGTAAACTGATGGGAAAGGGAAAACTCTCTCTTGTGTTTCCCTGGCTCCCACTGGGTAGGAGAATTCTACTGGAGAGGGGAGCTTTGTCCAGGTGGCCATGGAGATACTGTGTGGAAGGGATAAACAGGATCATGGAGGAGAAGCAGGAGCGCAGGTGGCTGATGCCTGTCTGCGCTGAAACTGCAGTGAGACGCCTGAGCTGCTGCGCCGGCTCCCGGGGGAGCTGGGAGGGCAGGTGGTGAGCAGGAATTGTCCACTCACCTGAAAGCTGGGAGGTGCTGCTCAGCACCAGTGTGGAGGGGAGGTGGTTGTCCAAGTGGGTGCTCTTTTGTTGTTCAGGTACAGTGATCATGGGTGTCTCAGTGTCCTGCAGGACCTGGGGCTGGTGCAGGTGCTGATGAAGCTGAGACTGGAGAGAGGCTGTTGGAGCATCTGCTCTGACTGATCCTTTGGGATGACTTTGAGTCAAGGCTCTCTAGAACGAGTGACAATTTCTGGTGCCCAGCTGGAAACTGCTGTCAGGGCAACTGGCTTTGAGGAAACCCAGCCTTTCCTTAACTTCCCATCGCTTGGAAATTGCTGCCCATGGATTTCATGTCCTGTTTGTAGCAGGCATTTCCATGCAGAGTTCCCCACCCTGGAAAAGGCTTCCAAAACCCTGACCACAGGTTTCTACTTAGGATACCTTCCAGCACATCCAGCTCTCACTGTTGTTTTTTCTCTATGCAGCTCTGGGCAATGCCAATGTAAAACTGGTGTCAAGGGCCTGAAGTGTGACCAGTGCAGTGATGGCTACTACAGGTTCAATGAGACCAGCTGTGAGCCGTGCCAGTGCAACAACCACTCCAAAACCTGTGACCATGTAACAGGTAATTCCTCTTGTGAGCATGCTGGCTGCAGACCTTACCTGCCTCCTCTCTTTGTTTTTTTGCCATTTTCATTCAGCAGACTTACACATTCACCCTCTTCATCTGCATTTTATGCCTTGAACACTCAGAATCTTTACCATAAAACCAAAATTCAAATGTGGGGCAAGGTTGGAGCTTGTCCTCTTTGTAAGGGCTGTGTTATTTACCCCAGGCTGCAGTGCAGAGCCTTTATTCTGCAGTCTCTATCAGAAATCAGTGCTCTATTGTTCTCTGCACTTACACAAATACACAACACGAGCTTTTAAGGAGCTTTTAACTGCTGTTTACCTGGAAACATATACTGTACTGGCACTGACGTAAGGTGGTTGTTACTGCCACAGATAATGTGATTAGTGATGGAAAAAACTGGCAGCACCTCATTAATATTGCCCACTCCTTATAAATTTGTCTCGTTCCTTTTCCTTGACCATTTCTGTGACTGTCTCTCACTCACACGGATGCTGATGGAGTGCAAATGTTGAGGCACCTGTGCTTGAAGAGCTCATGGGAGGGTGGGGGGGGGGAATCTAATTGCTTTCCCATCTCCACTGGAAGGAGAGATCCCAGAGGAGCAATGTTATGTGGCTGCCTGCACAATCCCCACTTCAGCAACAAAAGTCAGCGCTTCAGAATCCAAATTCTCATCAAAGCTTCCAGGCTGAAATGCAGTTCTGTGATATTTATCCAGGAGCTTAGAAAGGAGCAGTAATTTAAGAAACATTGCAGGGGTTTTGTGTAGCTGGCAGAGAGGCAGAGCTCATCAAATGTGGTGTTTCTGGGCAATTTCTGCACCAGTGTCTGTTCCCTTGTGGCCTTTGTGTTTGCAGCAGAGGAATGGGCAGCCGCAGTGCTCAGTCAATGCCCTGATCCTGCTCAGTGTCAGAGGTGCTTGCAGGCACCAGATCTGCTGCACTGCTTGAAGATGAATTTGTTCCTGACCTGAACTCTGAGCTTTTGTCCTACCAATACTGAAGGATGTAGGATTGTACCTAAAGCTGTGCACGTATGAGCTGTGTTACTGATTTGGAGCTGTGAGTGTGGGGCTTTGTGAAGGAGTAAGATAATTTGCTCTTCCTTTTTTCCCCACCAGTGTCCCCCCTCCTCTTGATTTTAAAAAACAGAACAACCCAAATCCCTTGCCTCAGGGATGGGGCCGTTCAGGCATCCCTTCTGCTGGGGCTGTCCAGAACTGACCACAGCCCTCCAAAGAAAATTCTTCTTTTGGTTAAAGACCTATTGTTGATTGGACAAAAATCCCCTTTTCTTACATTTTCCTCCATCTGCTTTATTTGCTGCTGGGGGTGGGGGACCCAACAAAACCAGCACAGAGAAGCAGTCGATTAAAAATTAGATCCTACATCTAATAAAGTAACGCAGTGCACTCAGCCTGCTCCAGAGACTGCACTTTGTGTGACCTCCCTAGCTTTCCATCAACTCTGTGTAGTCTTTGTCAAACGTTGAAGGCTTCTTTCACATTAATGCTGTACTTCGGGCTCCCTCTGCTGTCTCTGCAACCGTCTCAGCACAGCCTGGCTCTGCCCAGAGGGAATATTTAAAATTACTGGGCTGGAAATTGGGCAGCAAGAGCTCCCCAGGCGACAGCGCTTCCCTCGACACGACCCTTCTGCTCCATGTTGTGTCTGTACAATAAGTTTGGTTGGTTCTTCCCAGTTGGGGTATTGTGAGGTCTGATCCTTCCTGAGGGCATTATCAAGATGGGAAGTGCTATTAATTATTAAGGCTTTCCACAGCGATACCTGATTGCAAGCCCATGCATGCTTTGCATGGCTGAGCAACTTGCTGACTCATTGGAAACACAGCCATTTTGCAGGCTTGGTGTAGATAAATGTGAGTGATTTCTGGTGATGGGAAAGACATTGGAATGACCAAGACTGTGCAGAAAATGCAGGTGTGATTCCAGATTTATGGCACCATTAATGCTTGCAGAGCACGGTTCAAGGCACCCTTGCTGCTGATGGGGCAGATTGACCTTCCATGAGCCGGTCTGCCCCCAGCATCCTGCTGAAGCAGCTGATTGAGGTTTGCAACAAGAGAAACTGAGCCCAGCAGAGAATTTTCCCCTCTAACCCTGACATCTCTCCCACAAAAACCACTGGCTCGTGCCTGACAAGCTGTTGGGTGAAGAGCAAACAGTGTGTGGGAGCAGACGCTGAGGAAGCGTCCTTAGTCATCGGGGTGCTGCCAGTCCCACCGCGGGAGTGAATCAGCTGCTTCCCAAAGGAGCAGCTGCTGGGTTTTGCTTCCTGCCCTTGGCATCAGGGTGGGCTTGCTCAGGGGAGCTCAGCTGCAGTGTCATTGCTGTGGAAAGAGAAGAGTAGGGGCTGTGCAGCTTGTTGGGTTTGCAAGGGAGCCAAAATGTTCCAATATGAATAAGAAAATCTGCTGTGGTTTTCCTAACAGCCAACATTAACCTAATGCAGGAGTTTTTCCACGGTTCATGTTGAGATGAGCCTTTTCCATACCCCCACAGCAGTGCTAGATTAGCTCCATGAATCTCCTGTCTGTGCTTATATAAGCAGTGAAGAAACTGCCCTGGTTTGTTGGTAGGTGGCTTTTGCCTTTCCAGAGTCTTGTACATGGGGTTTAATCATAAAAGCTTCCCTTGGGTCACTGCCACCTCGAGGAGGAGCCTGCTGAGCTACAGCATGTTCCTGTTGATGGATGGGCTTTTGATAGAGGCCACATTTTATAACTAGGGAGATTTTTCTTTCTCTGGTCACAATAGTATCAAAATGTAATTTAGAGAGCCATTAGGACACAGCCTGTGCTGAGACAGAGCATGTTAATTTTCTGATTCAAGGGTTTCCCCAGGAAGGGTGGTGGCTCCCATGAACACCCAGTTCTGCTCTGTTTCCCTGGGAAGGTCAGTGATTGCTGCTGCTTTCTGCCTGATATGGGGATAGAGGAGCTGAAGCCACGCTGCTGGGATGGAGCCATCTGTCCCCAGAGCAGGATGGTGGCACTTCCTTGCCCCGACCACCATCTGTGCGCTGTAGGAAGAGGCTGCACACAAAAAAGGGAAAAGGCATAAACCAGAGGGACCCTTCACGAAAAGGGGGGATTGGAAGGATCAAGACTCCACCTCAATGGCACAGATGCAAACTGAAACCTCTTTCCTTGAGGACCATTTAATACTGATAGCTCGTGTTTACCTGCGCTGACCTCTTGAAGTGAGAAGCTCTGGGCCTCTCTGCTGGGGCTGCCTACTTGTTCACACTGTGTGTATGGAGGTGGACACGAGCATCAGAAGGTCAAAAGAGGCCAGGATTGTGTTTTGGCCAGAGGGCATCTAAACCCACCTGTGAGTTCTAGTAATTGAGAGTGCTCCACATGGATTCTTGCTCCAAATGTTCTGCTCCAATTCCTACTGCCAAATATGTTGCTCTTCCTTCCCCAGGCACCTGCCTGCACTGCCAGGAAAACACAGAGGGAGACCACTGTGAGCGCTGCAAGGAGCGCTTCTACAGGAGCGAGCACCCTGTCCACGCCTGCCACCGCTGCCCGTGCTCCACCGTGGCATCGACCGGCACCTGCCGAATCCGTAAGGCTTTCCTTTTGGTCTGACTCCTCAGATAATGAATGTTGCTCTTTTCAGTTAAACTGGTGTTTTATAGCCCATGAATCTCCTCTTTGTGGCAACCAGGACACCTTGGTGGAAGCAGCACCTGTCCTGATGCATCCCTAGTGCTTGTGTTGCCTCTTGTGAAAGCAGCTCTGCAGTGGAGGCATCAGAAATGCTTTGCTACAGAACCTGCAAAGTTTTGCAGAGAGAAAGTGCTGAGCTTGTGGCAGCCAGAAGAGGTACAGGAGATGGCCAGCAGTGCCACATAGCCATCCATACCTCTTCAGAACATCTCCATGGTACTTCAGGCAGAGATTCTGAGCCTTCATGTTCTGCTATCATGTAACTGAAAGGAGAAATCATAAGTGTAATAAACATCAAGATGACTTTTAGATTTCTTTAATCAGCGTTGCAATCAAGCCACCTCTGCATTTGTATAGGTCAGAAGGTTCCTGCAGGTTGCTAGCATCCCCGACAAAGTTGCAGCTATCTTCTGAAAGTGGCTGTTTGAGATGGAAATGTTCAGGAATAACAATCAGTTTGCTTAGCAACGTGCTGAGCATGCTCTCTGCCACTGGTATGAGGCATTAAAAAACCCTACAACCTTTTTTTCCCCCCAGGAACAGAGGAATTGCGGCAGCTCAGAGGTTACATTTTCAACTTAGCATTTGAGATTGGTTAATGCTTAGTGGCTGATGATTTTTGTCATAGTGACTGGTGGTCAGGTCCCACAAAACAAAGCCCACAGCAGGTGTTTCTTTGCAAGGGGCTATGGCATCCTGGCCTGTGTCAGCAATAGTGTGACCAGCAGGGCCGGGGAAGTGATGGTCCCCCCTGTACTTAGCACTGGGGAGGACACATCTTGAGTAGTGGGTTCAGTTTTGGTGCCCTCACTACAAGAAGGACATTGAGGTGCTGGAGCAGGTCCAGAGGAGGACACTGAAGCTGGTGAAGAACCTGGAGAGCAGGTCTGGCGAGGAGTGGCTGAGGGAACTGAAGTTGTTTGGTCTGGAGAAGAGGAGGCTGAGGGGAGACCACATAGCTCTCTACAACTCCCTGAAAGGAGGTTGCAGTGAGGTGGGTGTTGGTCTCTTCTCCCCAGTAACAAGTGTTAGGACAAGATGAAATGGCCTCAAGTTGCTCCAGGGGAGGTTTAGGTTGGACATTAGAAGAAACTTCTTCCCTGAAGGCGTTCCGGAACAGGCTTCTCAGGGAGGTGGTTAAATCCCCATCCCTGGAGGGGTTTAAAAGATACAGAGATGTAGTTGTGAGGCACATGTCTTAAGAACAGACTTGGTAGAGTTAGAGAATGGTTGAACTCAATGATCTTACAGGTCTTTGCCAAAGGAAATGCTTCTGTGATTGTATTTCTTCTTTTTTTTCCTGTGTTCTTCAGAGCCTGGTGAAACTGCTCCAAGGTGTGACCAATGCAAAACTGGCTACACTGGCCCGAACTGCAACCAGTGTGACAATGGCTACTACAACTCTGACAGCATCTGTGTGAGGTGTAAATGCAACGGGAACGTGGACCCCGTGCGATCACCCAGCGTCTGCAAGCCGGAGAGCGGGGAGTGCATTGGCTGCCTGTACCACACGGCTGGCTTCCACTGTGAGAGCTGTGAGGATGGCTACATCCGAGACCCCGAGGGCACCAACTGCACCAAGAAAGGTAAAATGTGCTCTTCAAATCCCTGTGGAAGCTTGTTGTGCAGCTCACGTGGGAACAAGCTGCCTGAAGTACTGTTAATCACAGAATCATTTTGGTTAGAAAAGACCCTCGGGATCATCAAGTCTAACCATTATCCCTACTCTGCAAAGTTCACCCTTAAACCATATCCTCAAGCACCACATCCAAATGACTCAAACACATCCAGGGTTGCTGACTCCAATGCCTGTTTCAGACTGGTTTAGATTCATCTGGCCTGTGCTACAGGGAAGAAAATCAGACCTTTTGTAACACCTTGGTGTCTGCTGGCCTTGAAATCCGTGGTTTAGAGTTAGCTCTGTAACACCCTGATCCCCAGACTGTGGCAGTGAACAAGCTGGAAAACAAAAACTGCTTGCAGTGCATTTAAATACAGGTTTGGAGACTTTCCTTGCTGGATACATTTGATCTGTCAGTGCCCAGTGAGTTATGGGCATTGATGACTCCATTCCATAGCACTATTTCCCTAGATAGGCTTTCCTATGATATTTTGTCACTCCTGATACTCTACAAACAATAACTACTTGGACCAAGCTTAGATATTATTTTTTTTCTTTGACTTCTAAATGTGGAAGCCAAAGTTCAGAGAGGTGAGATCCTCACCTGTAGAAGTTTGCTTTTACAAAGAGTCAACACCAGAATTTACTGGTATCTGCTCTGGAGATCTCTCATCAATCTTCAGTCCACATCCAAGAGACTGGAAGTCATATCTTGGATGCATACTAGCTCTGGTAGGTACTTAGAGGCTACTGCACAGAAGGAGGTCTCATCCTAAAATAAGAGAAAATGGTTCTTAAGCTGCTTTTTCAGTGGTTATCAGGAGGTTGGCCCACAAGATGGATCTCCAGCTCCATGCATGGAAACAGTACTGGTAAAAGAACCCAGAGCTCAGGGAAGTGTCTGGGCCCAAATTTGGCCTTGTCATCAACAGATATTTAATTCAGATCTTCCACTAGGACCTAATGTGGTTTTCACTCCTATGCTGCTCTGAGGTGTAATCACAGAGTCCTCCTCTGCACAGGGAGATGATCAATACAAAAAAGTTGAATGCTCATTAGCTGTAACCGTACTGGTACAGGGCTGGGAAAGGCACTCTTGCATCAGGTCATCTATTATCTGCCTCTGCACAGTCTGTCTGTGTGCAAAGAGTCACATGACCTTGCTCCAGTAAAATCAATCCATATGGCTTTGCCTGTACACTTGCAGTTTTCACCGCGCAGTTTTGTTTTTAAAGCATTGCTACAGCCAGTTCCTGATGTGGGGAAAGCCTATTCCCTTTCTAAGGCACTAGGACACACTCTCCTAGCATTCCTGTTTCCTTGACACCTGAATGGCATCCAGTTTATTTTATTTCCAGTTTCTTACACACAATCTGCCTGAAAATTGACCTGCTGAGGTACTGTGCATTAACTAGTTATAGGTTAAGATTTTCCTAAACCACTCCTGCATTTCAGTGGCCTAGTTCTGAGCAGTTAAGAGTGAAATCAGACTCTGTGTAAGTGGTTGCAGCTGAAATAAGGCAGCAAAGAATCATAGAATCATAGAATTGTTTAAGTTGGAAAAGATCTTGAAGATCATCAACCCAACAACCCTACCACCCTGCAATGCCATGTCTTTGTGGGTTTTGAACAACTCTAGGGATGGGGATTGAACAACCTCCCTGGGCAATGTGTTCCAATGCATGATCATTCCTTCAGTAAAAAAAACTTTTCCTAATATCCAAACTAAACCTCCCCTGGTGCAACTTGAGGCCACTTCTCATCCTATTGCTAGTTATTTGGGAGACTACTTCCTTTCAGGGATCTGTAGACAGCAGGAAGGTCTTCCCTCAGCCTCCTTTTCTCCAGGAGGGGACAACCAAAGTCCCCTCAGCTCTTCCTCACAAGACCTGTTCTCTAGATCCTTCCTTTGTTGCCCTTGTCTGGATGTGCTCTATCAACTCAATGTCTTGAACTCGTGTTTTGAACAGCCTGGGCAAAGCATAACTGAAACTTGAGCAGCCACAGGACCTATGCAGAATCTTAAATCTAACCAAGATTTTGATGCTTTTAGGGCTGATGGAAAAAGTATTCAAAAGATGTGTGGGATGACCAAAGTCAGTGTTTTCAGCCCCTGGGTGGATGGTGTTCCTGCTGTGCTGGTGAAGCAGAGCAGCAAGGACTTTAGTGATGCAGCATGGCCCTGTGCCACCCAGCCTAGCATCGCAGCCTTCCCTGAGAGCTGGCGCGTGGGCTGCTGGCACGGCCCCGGCTCCTGCTGCTGCTCATTCATTGAAGGAGGTAGCAGAAGCTTTTCAGAGCCTGCATTTCAATCAAGCAGCTGGATATGATGCTCATGTCAAAGCTGCCAAAGCAGCCCATTGACTGAGCAGCTGCTGCTCTCAAGGAGCTGCTTTAGGACATCTGGAGGGTTGGCATGGCCATGGTGAGCGGAAACAGGCAGTGCTGTATCAGCCCAGAGGCGACAGTCCGTGCTCGGAGCATGGCACTGTTTCACCATGACGTTACCCTCCGCTCCAGGAAATGTTTTCACCCATGTGCCCCTTGCCAGCACTTCACTGATGCTGACTCACAAATAAAGCCCAGAAAAGTCCAGTTTCCTTGCTGGTGAATCAGCCATTGTCTCCATTCTGTTTTTTTTTTTTTTTTTTTTTCTAATTATAGCTACTGGCAGGATTTGCCAAGAATTGAGTATTGATGAAGGAATTTAGAAAGGATGACTGAATTCCTTGTGCCCTCCTCGCAAAGCTGTATCCAGGGACCTCTTGCTCCTTGTCACATTGCTTCCTACTGTGAAACTCTGCTTGTTACCCCACAGAGAAATGACTTTTGGCATTCAGTATCCTGATTATCCTTATCAAGCTAAGGCAGGACCTGCAGAGAACAGAGGAGCTGTTGCAAGGAGGAACTCTGAGCATGAGCCTAAATTAGGGGTGTGATGCCCCCTCCAGATAAGCTTCTTTCTCTGTTGCCTGAACCGTGAACCTTGACAGCCCAAAGTTAACTTGTGGGAGTTCCCCTAAGGGCCTGTGCTGAATATTTCCAGCTCCTGTTGCCATTGGCAATGCAACTTAGTGCAAAATTAGTCCTTCGGAAGTAACTCTCCTTCTCAGTCATAATTAGTAGATGTTCTCTTCAGGAGAGCTGGATCAATACAGCACAGCTCAGCTGTAATTGCAGCTGTAAGTGGATTTAAAACGAAATGGCATTTCTGATAGCAAAAGGAGAAATGGAAGAGAGTGGGAAAGAGGGAGCTGAGAGTCCTGTGGAGCAATAGGTGTAGAGAACATTTTGGTTGATTGAAACTCAGTTTCTGAAGGGTTCCTGGACTCGAGAATCTAAAATAGATCAGGTTACTCCAGTGCAGAAAATGCTTCATTAGTTACATTTGGAAGCTTATTGCACAGGTTCTTGTGGTGCTTTCTGAGGGCTGCAGCTCAACTGCTTTGAAGAAGGCGTAATGAAATGCATCCCACTTATGAGATCCCTGGTGTTAACTTGTGTCTGACTCCTGGATCTGAGAACGAAATCTGCTGGAAGCAAGGCAGATTTTTGGCCATTTTGTGCCTGGGAACAGGCAGTAGAGGAAGATAGAACTTGTGGTGCAGTCTGGTAGTTCCCATGTTCTCATCCTTCATGTGTGGATGTATGCCAGCAGCTGAAACCAAACCAGGATGCAAGCTGGCCTTTGGAAACTTCAAAAAGGCATCCACCTTTTTTTTTTTGTTGTTGTTTGTTTGTTTTTTTTGTTGTTGTTGTGGTTTGGTTACCTTCTGCTAATGCAGACTGCAGTTTCCATGAGATGTGTGTATGAGTTCTTCATTCAAAAGCAGAACTGGAGTTGTTGCCTTTTTACATAAAAGCAGTGTAAACATTGAAACTCATTGCTGGCCTATGTGATGGCAGGACACTCATGGGTCATTAGCTCATTTCTGGTTTTCTGGTACAGGTAAGGCAGGAACAGCAATACTAATGTGAACATAATCCTACATTTTGTGTGCCAACTGTGAAAGATTTAAGCTCCTGGAGTCACTGTGTCCTCACAGCCTGACTGTACAGCCCACACAGACAGCGAGTTAAGCTCTGCCTTCATTATGTGCAAAGTCCAAACTCTGCTGAGCTTGGTAGAGCCCTGTTTTCATGGGCTGAATATAAACTGGCCTGGGTGGCTTGTTTTCAACATGAGCTTGTGTATCTAACTCTGAATCTTGGCTGCTGAATCTACCCACCCACCCATCCATCCTTAGACTTTTCAAAGGAATGCTGCAGTCAGTGAGCACTTAGCACACAGAACTAGTTAAAAACTCAGCCCAACCCTGGGCAACCATTTTCCAGTGCTGGAACACTGAAACAGGTTTCCTGAGGAGGTGGTGTGGGCCCCATCCCCGGCGACATTCAAGGTCTGACTTGACGGGAGTTTGAGCTGTCTGATCTAGTTAGGGATGTCTCTGCTTACTGCAGGGGGGGCGAACTCTGCCCTGGTAAGACCCCATCTTGAGTACTGCATTCAGTTTTGGCCTCCACATTTTAAGAGGGACAGGAACCTACTCAAAAGAGTCTAACAGAGGGCTAAGAGGACAATTAGAGGACTGGAACACTGCCTGGTAAGGAGAGGCTGAGGGACCTAGGGCTTTTTAGTCTGGAGAAGAGAAGACTGAGAGGGGATTTTATAAATCTGAGGGCTGGGGGTCAGGAGCTGGGGGCACAGGCCCTGCTCACTTGCTTCCTGTGATAGGACAAAGCAATGGATGGAAGCTGCAGCACAGGAAGTTCCACCTCAACACAAGGGGGAACTTCTTCACTGTAAGGGTCACAGAGCACTGGCACAGGCTCCCCAGAGAGGCTCTGGAGTCTCCTTCTCTGGAGGCTTTCAAGGCCTGTCTGGATGTGTTCCTGTGTGACCTGAGCTAGATTGTCTGGCCCTGCTGTGGCAGGGGGGTTGGACTGGATGATCTCTTTGGGTCCTTTCCAACCCCTAACATCCTGTGAGCCTGCAATCTCCTGAGTATGATTTGGAAAGATCCTGAACCTCCATATCTTGATTGCAAGAGAAAGTTCAAGTCTCCTTGTTAGAACACCAGAACATGTGCTTCTTTAAAAGCAGGAAAAGA